>CM055906.1:15337827-15681436 GCA_029582155.1 Panopea generosa
GTTCAGTAGCGGACGTTCACATCGTCATTTTGCCAGCACGCCGGTCGGTAAAGACTGTGTTTAATCCATGCAAGAAACTGTTACTAAGAAATATATTATTTAAACTAAATTCGGAAATGTTCTCCAGTACGTTATTGTCGTCTATTCTACGATCAAGTCTATTAATAGCGATAACTGCGATATTATAAAATCATGACACAACTACATGTACCACCTGTATCAGGCATGTATCCAATGGAAGAACGGAATTGCTGAAGGTAGTATAGTACAAGATCATAAAACTATTATGTCCGCCCGGACCAACCTTTTACAAAACATTGGAAGCGGATATGACGAACTCTAGATTCAGATGACAACATTTTGTCGCCCCACAATACTGGGACTATACTAGACAGTCGCCAATATCCGAACCACAACAAAGTTGTATTTAGACAGCATGTTAAGAAATGAAAATCATATATATTTTCATTTTTACGCCTACGAAAATATTTTAAAACCTGATTCTCTTATAGGAAACCATAAAAAGTGATTAATAGAACACGAGTTACACATAATAACGTCGTGACTAATATCACACTGCACCGGCAACACTGTTTGAAGCAGACCAAATACATATATATAAAACACATCAAACAAAATACATAGAAAGTTGAACAACACGAATAAAAAAGAAAAAAAAATACCCCCATAAAAACACACTGGTATGTTCTTCATTAAGTATTGTGGGTATAGTGACGTCACTTAATAGTGTCCTGGCAACATGCATACAGTAGCCAGTCTACGTAGCTTAGTTTATACTAATTTATTTCAGCTCTATTGCGATAAAAGTTCAGAGCTTAAATGAACCACTCTCGAGTCCGCTTCCTGGGTAGAACCAGTACTAAGTGCTGTTTTATGCGAAGCATCGGTTCGAGCTGGAGAACGAACCTGAAACCTCTGGCGTCGGCGGCCAGCACTCTATCCATAACACTAACGCCCCGCCCCTACGTATCTTGACTGTGACTCCTGTTGCAATTGGCGTCCATTTCCGTATGACATAAAATACTATTTATGCACGTAGTAATCTTTCATTGCATTTTTTTTAAATGTTTAGTGTTTATTTCGTTTTTAAAAAAACGCTTAAATAAAAAGATTAAATTATTTTTTTTTGTATTGAAAAGAATGTCAATATTCAGCCCGAATGCTTTTCGTTGGTTACAATCTGCGTCCAAGCGCAGTCTTGTGAAAAGATTTTCTCCACACCAATAAAAAGTGAAGTCTGAAAAAGTATTGTGGCACCATGCAGATATGTAGACAATGTTAAATTTCGATGTAGGAAATACCTGCCAGAATGGAACTGAGCGTGAGTGTTTTCGTATTGTACCCAGCATTCAATGTAAGATTAACAGGGAGCTAGCAACCAGGAATATATTTACTCCGTAACAAAATGGTTGTCAAATACAGGAGTGTCACTTTCTCCGAACCGGAAGTAGAGTGAACCGTCAGGAGTTTGGCGTCAGGGATTGTTCCATTTTGTTTTCCGACATAGCCTTGACTTAACCAATAGATGACGTCGTAACAAAATTTATCCCATAATTATATAGAACAAATATTTGCTCAAAGTGGTTAGGGTTTTTTTTGCTCAAACTTCGTAGATCTATATTGTGTTTGTTTTTATTTTCATGTTTGAACAAGAAAAAGAGAATACTCAACCAAGTAAACAAAAAACATTCAACTATTTCAAAGAAGATACTTTCAGTGAATTAGGATAGAGCATAAATATTCCGTCCCGTGCAGGAAGAATCATGTTGTGACAATGAATAAATAATAAAAAAACAAATAACTATTGTTTCACATGTAAAGCAAAACACAGGAATAAGTGTTAAGAACTTTTATTTTTCAGTCAACTTCCTTTTATTTGAACTGTGTGTAATACAAGAGGTGCGGTGGTTTAGTAGGTTGTTCACCTCTGTTTTGAAGGTCGTAAGTTCGATATCAGACTAGTCCCTATTGTCTCTTATGATAAATAACACCCAGTACTACATACAGTTCTACATGCGAAGCAAACATCAAAGCGATTCACAAGATTATACCCATATTGCAACGCGTGTATGTTTGACCGAGTAGATTTTTACTTCTCTGTAACATATTTATCTTCTATGGTTCTGTTTCCTTATAGAGTAAATATCGATGATGTATCCAGTATGTAGAACGGATCCAGATCTCCCGAGCGATGAATAGAGAGGAATTATGGGATAGTCATGGAATTACCTGTTTGTTCATTGGGGGTTAAATACCTGATTCAGGGGATACTAATATCAGGTTCTGGGACATATTTTGGAAAAACATTCATTACTATTTATTTATTTTGAAATCAGATTTAGTACTTTAGTATTATTTATTTTAATCGAAATATTTTAGTAGAAATTTATTATTATTTATTTATTTCTAAATAAATTTAGAAATTAATTATTATTTAGTTATTTTGAAATATTTTGGCAGAATTTTTTTATTATTTGTTTCTATCTAAATAGGTTGAGAACTTTTATTATTATTTATTTATTTCTAAATAAGTTTAGAATTTTTTTTTTTTTTTTATTTCTAAATAAATTTAGAACTTAATTATTATTTATTTATTTTGAAATATTTTGGCAGAAGTTTTTTATTATTTGTTTCTATCTAAATAGGTTGAGAACTTTATTATTATTGATTTATTTCTAAATAAGTTTAGATATTTATTATTATTTATTGATTTCGAAGTATTTAGGTAGAATATTATTATAAGTTATTTATTGATAAATAATTTTTAGAAATTTATTATTATTTATTTATGTTAAAATATTTTCGCATAACTTTATTATTATTTATTATTGATTTATTTCGAAATAATTTGGTAGAACTTTATTTTTTTTTTATTTATTTCTAAATAAGTTTTAGTACTTTAGTATTATTTATTTAAATCGAAATATTTTAGTAGAAATGTATTATTATTTATTTATTTCTAAATAAATTTAGAACTTAATTATTATTTATTTCTTTTGAATTATTTTGGCAGAATTTTTTTATTATTTGTTTCTATTTAAATAGGTTGAGAACTTTATTATTATTGATTTATTTCTAAATAAGTTTAGAAATTTATTATTATATATTTCTTTCTAAATAAGTTTAAAACAGAATTATCATTAATCTATTTCAAGTTTTAGATCTTTATTATCATTTGTAAATTTCGAAGTATTTTGGTAGATATTATTATTAGCTATTTATTATAATTTTTAGAAATTTATTATTATTTATTTATGTTCAAATATTTTCGCAGAACTTTATTATTATTTGTTATTGATTTATTTCGAAATAATTTGGTAGAACTTTATTTTTTTTTATTTATTTCTAAATAAGTTTTAGTACTTGATTATTATTTATTTATTTCGAAATCAGTTTTAGTACTTTAGTATTATTTATTTAAATCGAAATATTTTAGTAGAAATTTATTATTATTTATTTATTTCTAAATAAATCTAGAACTTAATTATTATTGATTTCTTTTGGAATATTTTGGCAGAATTTTTTTATTATTTGTTTCTATTTAAATAGGTTGAGAACTTTATTATTATTGATTTATTTCTAAATAAGTTTAGAAATTTATTATTATTTATTTTTTCTAAATATATTTAGAACTTAATTATTAATTATTTATTTTGAAATAATTTGGCAGAAGTTTTTTATTATTTGTTTCTATTTAAATAGGTTGAGAACTTTATTATTACTGATTTATTTCTAAATAAGTTTAGAAATTTATTATTATTTATTTATTGAGAATATTTTTGGCAGAAATTTATTATTATTTATTTCTTTCTAAATAAGTTTAAAACAGAATTACCATTAATCTATTTCAAGTTTTAGATCTTTATTATCATTTGTTAATTTCGAAGTATTTTGGTAGATATTATTATTAGTTATTTATTATAATTTTTAGAAATTTATTATTATTTATTTATGTTCAAATATTTTCGCAGATCTTTATTATTATTTATTATTTATTTTTTTCGAAATATTTTGGTAAAACTTTATTTTTTTTTATTTATTTCTAAATAAGTTTTAGTACTTCAGTATTATTAATTTAAGTCGAAATATTTTAGTAGAAATTTATTATTATTTATTTATTTATAAATATTTTGGAAGAAGTTTTTTTATTATTTGTTTCTAAATAGGTTGAGAACTTCATTATTATTGATTTATTTCTAAATAAGTTTAGAAATGTATTATTATTGATTTTTTCTAAATAAATTTAGAACTTAATTATTATTTATTTATTTTGAAATAGTTGTGCAGAAGTTTTTTATTATTTGTTTCTATCTTAATAGGTTGAGAACTTTATTATATTAAATTATTCAATAAACAATAATAAATTTCTACCAAAATATTTCGATTTTAATAAATAATAATAAAGTTAAAAACTTATTTAGAAATAAATCAATTATAATAAAGTTCTAAAATTAATTTATCAACAAATAAAAAAAAATTAAGTTCTACCAAAATATCCTATTTGATATCAATAATTAATTATAAAGTTCTACCAAAATATGTCTTTAATATGTCTTTATTGAGAAATAAATAAAAAATAAAGTTTTTCCAAAATATGTCTTAATAAAAAAATAATAGTTAAGAAATAAATGAATAATAATTATGTTAAAACTCTGTTTAGATATAAATAAATAAATAAATGATAATAAAGTTCTGCCGAATAAATTCAAAGGAAATAAATAATAATAAAGTCCTGCAAAAGTATTTGTAATTAAATAAAATAGTAATAAAGTTGTACAAAAATATTTCGAAATAGATACATAATGATAAAGTTCTAAAACTTATTTAGAAATAAAAAAAAAATGTTATAAATTTCTACCAAAATATTTCAAAATAAATAAATAATAATAAAGTTCAAAACTTATTTAGATATAAATAAATAATAATAACATTCTAAATCTATTTAGATATAAATAAATACTAATAATGTTCTACTATAATATTTCAAAATAAATAAATAATAATAAAAATCTAACCTTTTTTAGAAATCAATAAATACTAATTATGTTCAAGTCTATTTAGATATAAATAAATGATAATTAAGTTCTGCCAAAAAATTTCAAAGGAAATAAATAATAATAAAATTCTGCCAAAATATTTGTAATTATGTCATTATAATAAAGTTGTACCAAAATATTTCGAAATAAATAAATAATAAAAAAGTTCTAAAACTTATTTAGAAATAAATAAATAGTAATAAAGTTCTACCAAAAGATTTCTAAATAAATAAATAATAATAAAGTTCTAAAACTTATTTAGAAATAAATAAATACTAATAAAGTTGTACCAGTATATTTCGAAATAAATAAATAATAATAAAAATCTAAAACTTATTAAGAAATAAATCAATAATAATAAAGTTCTAAACTTATTTAGAAATAAATCAATAATAATAACGTTCTACCAAAATATTTCTAAATAAATAAATAATAATTAAGTTCTAAATCTTATTTAGAAATAAATAAATAATAAGTTGTACCAAAATATTTCGAAATAAATAAATAATAATGAAATTCTAAATTGGTTTAAAAAAATAATAATAGTAAAGTTCTACAAAAATATTTCTCAATAATGTTCTGCCAAAATATTCAGAAATAAACGAAAAATCTAAAGTTCTAAAACAATTTATTTGGAAATCAATGAGAAATAATAATTTTCTGCCAAAATTTTTAGAAATTCACGTGAAAAATAATGTTCTTAAACTATTTATCAATAAATAAATAATAATAAAGTTCTACCAAAATTAGTTTTATTATTACCGAAAAATTTCGAAATAGATAAATAATAATTAAGTTCTAAAACATGTTAATAAAAAAATAATAATGAATTTCTTCCCAAATATGTCTCTATAAACAAATAAAAATAAAAATCTAAAACTTATTTACAAATAAATAAAAAAAAGTAAATTTCTACCAAAATATTTTTCAATAAAATAATAATAATAAAGTGTTTTAAACCTAGTACGGGAGACTGTAACAGGTGCAGCTACAGCCAAATTGACTATATGACTGTGTGTTCCTGGGTTGGTTTGCAGGCATGCCCCTCGAGAAAAAAAATTAAAAACCGAGAATGCTTATCTATTTTAGCGCCATTTCAGTGCATCTTATCTATCTGCCACATCACATCTGCATTTCTAAACGACAACGGAAATATATTTTAGTTAACGCACCCAGCATCGTTAAACATCAAACATGTTTAATTACCAGGTCCCGGTTTCACTAAACTTCTTAAGTTGTGTGTTTCCTCAAACTCAAAGTTCCACTAAACTGAGATTTCTCAAGTTTTCTGTTTCACCAAATTCCTCAACTCGGATTTGAGGATCCTCAACTAAGTGAAATATTTGAGATTTGTTATTAAAATCGCAAGCGACCTAACGCGAAGTTTTCGACACGGAGGTACGAAAGTCGATGTTTTTGTTGACAGCTCGTGCGAAAACGCGGTAAATTTCAATAAAAAAATGGTGTAAAATAAAAGGCAATGCAAAACAAGCGGTGGCATAATTTATACATTATTGTCAATCTAATGTTGTTTTTATAATACTTTAACTAGTTATTTTCTGCACTTTTATAAAAAGCCAGGGTGAAGTGAAACGATGTATATAAAGATCATTCAAGAATGCAACCACACAACTACTGACGTCACATCACTTGTGTGCAAGCAATCAATAAAATGTGTTCAAGCGCGGAGTCCCAGCTACTGGCGGAAACCGGCTTAGATCAAGATAGTTTACACCAAACCCGACGAGCAACACGTTACATGTACACAATCCATGCCTGACCACCCGGGAATATCAAACATATCTATATTAGTAATGATGGTGACTCTCTTGAAACTATACTTATTTCAAAAACAGCAACAAACCCGATTCTTGTAGCAAAATAACAACGTAATTTCAATATGGCATTGCCAGTCACGTGACTCTCATGTATACGTATCGGAACCTCGAGATATCCCTCAAATGGACATAGGTGTGTGCGTTTTGGTATTCTTTTATCCGTATTTGGGATATGTTGCGGTTGTTTCCCCCTCACATCTATCTAAATCGTATTGCACGTCACTACGGAGCCTTTGGACATGTTTTATTTTTGCGTCTCCCGAGACGTGCAACCGCGGAAGCCGATTTTACTAACTGGAAGTTCCCAACAGAATCTGTAAGGAAGGTTTCACGACTTTAAAATCCAAACAATTGACAAAAAATGAATGAGAATTAAAAATTTAACATTAAATACATTGATCAGTGATAAAACTATATGCAGTGCATGCTAAGTATACCGATAACCGATCGCAAATACGAGAGGGGTCCCATTTCAGATGAATATGTATCGTCCGTCATTATCATCTGACACCGAGTGTTCCGAATGAATTATCACCAAATTGTAGGCATAGTACCACCATTGCAAAAAGGAAGTGCTTCCGTGGGGTAGTCGCATGATGGCGGTTATAAATAATCCTAATTTCTTCTTCTTTAAAAATGCATTTTCCTTATTTTAATGCTCATTTTTTTATTTGAATGGCATTATTGATGTATTTTGAACATTTTGATAGCATTGTCATGTTTGAATTGTGAATTTAGAAAAAAAAATTGATGCTTGGAAATTGGGGTATGAATTCATGATTTCGGAAGTCTACTTTCACTTTGTCACCAGTGTACACACTGAGCAGAAAAAAAATCTCTTATATGACACATGACCCCTACTTTTCTCATCATATTTTGATAGTGCAGAGGTTGACAAACAGTAAAATGTAGGTTTCACTTCTTTCATTTGGGATTCTCTATGAATGACAAGCCTTCAAACTTTTATTATTAACTATAGAATAAAGAACAAAAACCAATGGTGGGGTTACACCTGTATAACAACAGATGCGTTTATATTATGAAATCGAAGAATGTACGGTGCTGGTCTATTTTTGTTTAGTTTAAATCAAACAGTTTGCATTAATTTTATGGTTTTTTTTTGTAGTACTTGTTAGTGTAAGTTATATATGATATGATAAGTTCTGTGTTTAATAACTTTAAATTTTATAAGGAAAAACAATAGAAAATGCAATATAAAGGCAGACTGATAGGCTTATATCAGTGCAACATACATGGCTGAAATTTCGGATGACACGTTTATAGTAATCCTTTAAAGACTTTTGAACCTTTGTCTGGATTTAACAATTTTGGTACCAAAGATGATAAAGTTTTTGTCTAATTCCAATTATTTTTCTTCCGTTTTTAAGGTATTGCGGGTTTGAAAATGGCTTTTTTACGATTTTTTTTATTTTAACAAAAAAAGTAATGTGTAGTTGTTTTAACAAAAACATTTTATCAACACATCAGAGATTCTTTTGCTAAACTATGAAGAAGTACGTTTTCGATGGATGGTAAAAAAATTATATAGATATTTATTTTTTTTTTGCTATTTCCTACTTTAAAAATGGACTGAAAATGAGAAAATGCAGTAGTGTTGTATACCGGACAGCCTCTTTGCGAGACCCAGGCCGGTATTTACCAACCGTTCTTAAAACTATTCTTAGACTTGAACTCAGTATTAATTTTGAAAAATACACTTAGAGACAATTATTTTCGACCAACATTTGCAGGCATGTAGGGACACCTGATATATAGTCACATAAACACTCACAATGATTCTACATGTCATGGCAAACTGCATTTTCTAAGATTTAGATTTGGATTTTCAAGCTCAAGCCTAAGAATATTCTCAAGAATGGTTGGTGAATACGACCCCTGAAGTGTAAATGGCAGTATTTGCATAGGGTTGCACTATTCTACAATGTTAAATGTTAAAACTGTCGACACTGAATCCGTGACATTGAAATAGGAATCGACACGCCTCCGTTACCCTGTCGTCACAAAGTTGTGACATTTTAAAAATTAGAAATTTATATAAACGGATAAATGCGTGTTCTTGCATTACCAAATCTCAGCAATAAAGTGACTACATTTATTATTTATCATGCTGGTTGTGATTTCATGTGGTGGTTGTGTCAGTTATTAACATAGATACAAAAGCTCCAATGACAGAGAAATGCAATTAAATTGCTTTCAAACTTGAAGAAATAGTCATAATCAAATGCTTAATTTGATCGCAATTTACTAATAATACATAAAATGTCCCCGAATGTAAAAATATACTTCATATGTTTGGATATATTTAACATATTCAAAACATCCGTGGTATTGTCTTTCGACTAGAAACTGTGTCAAAATTTACAAAACCAGTACTTCTGTCGACGTGAATCTGTGACAAACTGTCGACGCAAATCACTAGATACGCCGAGACAGAGTTCCCTGACCGGGTACTTGGCCGAGTTAACGACGTTAGTTTAGGCAGTCTTATTCCACCCCGTCTAACGTCAGCGGGTACTGGACTCACACCACTATTATCTCCTTTGAGTACTCTGGACAGATGAAAGAGGTAGAAATAAAACTTAAGTTATCTTTTTCTTCTTTTTTCAGAGCTGTATACTGCAATTGTTTGTTTTTTGCTAGCATGAGTTAAATGGTCAGTATTTTAGAAGTCACCACTGAAAATTTGATGCTGATACCAGCTTTCTAGACAATTCTGTGTCATATCAGAATTGTTGGTTTGAACCGCATCTAGGGCGAATAGTTGACATATTATTACTCTGGAAATTGGTAGGTCTCACAAAAGCATTGAATTAAAAGAAAAGAAAACCTGGTCAAGGTATGCTTTTTTCCCCCTTTATAATTGCATATCTTGAACCAGTGAAGAATTTGAGCCCAGACACATGCTGCAGAATTTGATTTTTCACTCTGTTTTGAATATAACTGTTACAATGGAATCCTATGGGAAATGTAATAGTGGTTTGAGACGTTACTATGCCGCATTTTCGGTGATAACTACACACGATAAACCGGTACTTCCTGTTATTTTTGTGCACTCGGTTGGGCAGTGAGGTAAGAAAATTCCATTATTTTCATATTATTATTTCGTTTACAAATTAAAGATATAGCCGATACGAGCGGCATTGTATTTAAGTTTTAAGCGGGCATGTGTTTTTGAATAGGAACATGACCGTTTCCTCAAACATTCGAGAAAAGTGACGGTTTAAACCACTTTCAGATCGAAAACACGTCATTTACAGCTCAATTTGTTATTTTGGCAGCATTTCTAGGACTACTTAACGTGTTTTACATTTGTTTTATATATCTATATACCAAATTATGTCAGTAAAAAAATACATTTGAGGTTATAAGGGTGCTAAATATTGAGAAGCGTTATTGATTTACGACATTAACAGACAATTGTGTATTAACCCAAAGTGAAACCCTCCCTAGCTGAAAATGCCGGATCTGCCTATGAAAATAGAGGTTTAGGTTCGTGTGTTATCCGGCACAAAACTGATATGACTCCCGGAAGAGCAGACCTATTTTGACTTTACGAGTCTATAACTATTATTTAAAGGGAACATGACAATGTTGATATATATATATATATATATATATATATATATATATGGAATGAATGATATGGAATCCAACCACTACAGTATGTGTACACATCTATGATTCTACATGTAGATTATTATTGTCGTACCTATACAGCAGTTTGTAAATAGTAACCTCTATTAAATCACCTTTCCATAAGTAAGACTAAGTGTCTTTCCAAAAATTAAAAAAAAATTGTATATAATTAAGAATCGACAGTATATAAAGGTAACTCTACATTATATAACGAAGAAAGCACATAATATAAAGGAAAATGTCCGTCATATATCAAATATGAAGCATAGAACACAGCTCCGACTTTCCATATTATATGTTTGTTGTAGAAATGATTACATGGTTCAACATAAAGGTAAAGCGTATGGCAAAGTAAAAATCGAAGTGAAAATATATCGAATCCTTTTATAAGTTTCTCAAACGCCTGTTGAAAACATGAATTATTTAATTAAAGTTCAATAATTATTTAACATTCATTTCAAAACTGCCAGGCAATGTTATTGTAAAGTCCCCGTATGTTCCCTCCATGACGAACACATCGTCACCCTTCATCAGATATACGAGGAAAGAACGAGATGAGCCAAAACGCGACCTACAGTGACGCTGTTTTTCATAAGATCGAGGACGATTGTATGCGCCGTGTGAGAGCAAACATATACATAAAAGAGATTTGTGCCGTTGATTGGAGCGATGAAGTGTCCATGGTTATTGTTGTATGTGTTGCCTGTATTCAGCTGGACGCTATCGTAGACGATCGGTTGTCTCTGTGTACCCGCAATCGAGCTCGTGCGATATGCCATAAAATAAACTGATGCATGGATAGTCATAACTGAATAAAAAATAAAAAAAAACTTATGTTTTAATATTGCGTCATTT
Source organism: Panopea generosa (assembly GCA_029582155.1). Taxonomy (NCBI): domain Eukaryota; kingdom Metazoa; phylum Mollusca; class Bivalvia; order Adapedonta; family Hiatellidae; genus Panopea; species Panopea generosa. Next base: position 15,349,235 of record CM055906.1, read on the forward strand.
AAATGTATATTTAGAAATGTAATAAGAAAATGTATGTTCATAAAGGTATGCACATTCACAATTTATGATATAAATATGGAGATAACTATTTGTGAATAACAAGACATAAATGTACAGACCACGAGCGCGCCTAGCCACAATGCAAACCATAGACACAATATCAAGGCATCTGCCAAACCAATACATTGATGTTAACCATGATTTATATACTATGGATTTACATGCAACACATCTTGACTGGACGAACTTTTACATATATGACCTGATAGCTTTGTATGAGTTAGATCCAGTTAAGGATTCATGACTATTCATATGCTATTTAAAGGACAGACATGTATACTTCTGTAGTATTTCCGTGTCCGTAGCCAGTACCTACAGTTGTATACTTCTGTAGTATTTCCGTGTCCGTTGACAGTACCTACAACGGTATACTTCTGTAGTATTTCCGTGTCCGTAGAAAGTTCACACAGTTGTATACTTCTGTAGTATTTCCGTGTCCGTAGACAGTACCTACAGTTGTATACTTCTGTAGTGTTTCCGTGTCCGTAGACAGTACCTACAGTTGTATACTTCTGTAGTATTTCCCTGTCCGTAGCCAGTACCTACAGTTGTATACTTCTGTAGTATTTCCGTGTCCGTAGACAGTACCTACAACGGTATACTTCTGTAGTATTTCCGTGTCCGTAGACAGTACACACAGTTGTATACTTCTGTAGTATTTCCGTGTCCGTAGACAGTACCTACAGTTGTATACTTCTGTAGTATTTCCGTGTCCGTAGCCAGTACATACAGTTGTTTACTTCTATAGTATTTCCGTGTCCATAGCCAGTACCTACAGTTGTATACTTCTATAGTATTTCCGTGTCCGTAGCCAGTACCTACAGTTGTATACTTGTGTAGTATTTCCGTGTCCATAGACAGTTACTACAACGATATACTTCTGTAGTCTTTCCGTGTCCGTAGACAGTACCTACAGTTGTATATTTCTGTAGTATTTCCGTGTCCGTAGACAGTAACTACAACGGTATACTTCTGTAGTATTTCCGTGTCCGTAGACAGTAACTACAGTTGTATACTTCTGTAGTATTTCCGTGTCCGTAGACAGTACCTACAGTTGTATACTTCTGTAGTATTTCCCTGTCCGTAGACAGTAACTACAACGGTATACTTCTGTAGTATTTCCGTGTCCGTAGCCAGTACCTACAGTTGTATACTTCTGTAGTATTTCCGTGTCCGTAGACAGTAACTACAACGGTATACTTCTGTAGTATTTCCGTGTCCGTAGACAGTAACTACAGTTGTATACTTCTGTAGTATTTCCGTGTCCATAGACATTACCTACAGTTGTATACTTCCTTAGTACTTCCCTGTCTGTAGACAGTACATACAGTTGTATACTTCTGTAGTAATTCCCTGTCTGTAGAGAGTAACCACAGTTGTATACTTGTGTAGTACTTTCCTGTCTGTAGACAGTACATACAGTTGTATAATTCTGTAGTACTTCCCTGTCTGTAGAGAGTAACCACAGTTGTATACTTGTGTAGTACTTCCCCGTCTGTAGACAGTACCTACAGTTGTATACTTCTGTAGTACTTCCCTGTCTGTAGACAGTACATACAGTTGTATAATTCTGTAGTACTTCCCTGTCTGTAGAGAGTAACCACAGTTGTATACTTGTGTAGTACTTTCCTGTCTGTAGACAGTACATACAGTTGTATACTTCTGTAGTACTTCCCTGTCTGTAGAGAGTAACCACAGTTGTATACTTGTGTAGTACTTTCCTGTCTGTAGACAGTACATACAGTTGTATACTTCTGTAGTACTTCCCTGTCTGTAGAGAGTAACCACAGTTGTATACTTGTGTAGTACTTCCCTGTCTGTAAACAGTACCTACAGTTGTATACTTCTGTAGTTTTCCGCTGTTCCCCTGGAATATGGGTATTTATCATCTTCAACTGATGTGCCAACTTTTTTGTCAAACAAAAATACATAAATTCCTTATTATTGTATCTTTGCACCGGATCATATATGTGTGTGTAATTATGTAAATACAGAACTGATACACATAAAACACACGTTACCGAATCCTTATCAGTATACGATAATCCTTATCAGCAGACGCGTGCCTACCGACGGAGAAGCCCCAGCGGGTGGTATAGGAGGGGGTGGGTGGGTGGAGTACGGTGAAAGTAGTCCTGCCGAAAAAAAGAAATACCGAGTTTCATGAAAGTTGTCACGTGACCGTTTACTTAAACGCTCATAGGTAGGAACACGTAATGTAACGGGGTATTGTGTCTCTTGTTTAACAACAACAACAACAACAACAACAACAACAACAACAACAACAACAACAACAACAACAACAACAACAACAACAACACAAATAAAGGTAAGAACAAATAGTTTAACGACAATTCTTCATTTCTGGTGTTTTCGCCCGCTAGTCTTGATGTTTATTCAAACTTACTTATTTTACTTTGATTGCGAAAAAGGTTATTATAACTTAGACGCGCAAAAATAATAATAATAATAATATTAATGAATACAATAATAATAACAACAAAAATAATAATAATAATAATAATCACGAAAATAATAATAATAATAATAATATTATTGATTACAATAATATTAACAATAACAATGGGTGTTACACTCGGAGCTATATTAAGGGGAGTAACTCTATTTAGATACATATTTAATTGTAACGGTGTATTATGTCCCTTGTTTAACAACAACAACAATAAAGGTAAGAACAAATAGTTTAACGACAATTCTCCATTTCTGGTATTTTCGCCCGCTTGTCTTGATGTTTATTTCAACTCACTTATTTTACTTTGATTGCGAAAAAGGTTATTATCACTTAGACGCGCGAAAATAATAATAATAATAAAGATTACAATATTAATATTAATAACAAAAACAGTAATAACAATAATATAAAAAAAAAATAATAATAATCACGAAAATAATAATATTGATTATTACAATAATATTAACAACAACAACATCTACAACAACAACAACGACAACAACAACAATGGGTGTCACACTCGGAGCTATATTAAGGGGAGTATCTCTATTAAGATACATATTTAACTGTAACGGGGTATTGTGTCCCTTGTTTAACAACAACAACACGACAACAACAACAATAAAGGTAAGAACAAATAGTTTAACGACAATTCTCCATTTCTGGTATTTTCGCCCGCTTGTCTTGATGTTTATTTAAACTTACTTATTTCACTTTGATTTCGAAAAAGGTTTAATCACTTAGACGCGCGAAAATAATAATAGTAATAATAATAATATTAATGATTACAATAATAATACTACTAATAATAATAATAACAAAAATAATGATAAAAATAATAATAATATTAATAATTACAACAATAATATTAATAACAAAAACAATAATAACAATAATATCAATAATAATAATAATAATTCTATTAATGATAACAAAAATATTAATAATAATATCAAAAATAATAATAAAAACGAAAATAATAATAATATTAATATTAATGATTACAATAATATTAACATATTAAATACATACATTAAATATATTTTAAAAAAAAATGAAATTTAAAATTTGGTGATTTGAGAATCTGAGGATGCTCCAGTTTAACAGGGTATTTTAAAGTCTAAATAGTTAAGTTTAGTGACGAAAGAACACTTTTTTTTGGTATAAAATATCAGAGCTGCTTCAAATTGGTTTTTGAAAACTATGCATACCATTTTAATGTAACATATATGCGGAATAAATAAAAAGGTCCTCAATTTATATTGTGAAGTAAATATATTATATTGATAAGTGAGGTTTTGATTGTACGATTTTGTCGACAAATTAAATATTGGATAAAATTGAATGAAATTCTGCAGGCAGCGAGGTTACGTTTATTTATGTGTTTTTGAAATATGAAGGTTAACCGTTTTTGTGCATATATAGAATTCCTAGAACCTTCCTTTGTGTCGGTATACCCGAAAATCTAATTCATTATTTTGTACAAACCATAGGTAATGTTTATAAAAAATATTGGTTAGATGGTGAACAAAGAGGTACACAAGCGGAAAGACAAACTGTCAGACAATGCCACACTGTTGTTTTTTTTATCAAAGTTTTAACGTACCACCAGGTGGCACTGTTAATGAGAAACTGCCGTACTATCTTAAAAAAACAACCTTAAAAGCCGAAACTTTATAGATAAACTGTACAGATTTTTGACAAATTACGCCAGATGTCAAAAACTCCGATAGGAATGCAGCGAACTACCTTAAATATTTATGCGCAATGAACAATTTTTGAGAGACAAAATATTTCTGATGGTTTATAAGAGACAACTCGAGATCTTGTGTACAGTGTATCCATGACGATACTTGGAAAGACATGTGAACTAAAACATTTTTTAAATCTCATTCACGCAAAAGGTGATCCATTTATTTATTCATCAAATTAAAGAGTGAACATTTGTAAAATTCAAAATTTTGCACAATCATTGAAAACAGAAACAATCAGGAGTATATTGATACAACTACAAAACAATCAAAAAGAAAATAACAAAATCTATATCGACATCGATAAAACTCTCTCTCTCTCTCTCTCTCTCTCTCTCTCTCTCTCTCTCTCTCTCTCTCTCTCTCTCTCTCTCTCTCTCTCTCTGCCTTAAACAATCAATACCAAATGTACAATGACTTGTGTAAGGATTTACTAATCATATACTTATAGTTAATTAGGAATGTAATATATAATTAAGTTTCCGATCTGGAGTCTGTATGAAACGATTATGGAAGTTTTGAAAATGTGACGGATTTGCAATAACTATCGCATAACAGTTTTAGTTGTAGGCATTTTAAGTGATGGATTCTTATGGAGACATTATTCTAAGCACTGCAACACTGTAGTACCATATCGCATATACTGGATGTAACTTCACCCAGTCACATTATACCAACAATAGGCTGATTAGAGCTAAAATGTCCTCTAAATACGAGACACCAAGCGAAGAAGTTGTAGGACCAATGTGTTCAAGTATTTGATGCGACCCGGTCGGGATTGAATCATTTGTTAAAAAATAACTTAAGCTTTAATCTGTTTTAGTGTCGTTGTGGAATAAGCCAAAATATGTTTGTACCGAAAGCTGTAGATCAATTTGTAATTAATGAATAAACACATTTCAGCTTAATAGTTTTGTTATTTTAGATTCGGATTCAGAAAATGTTCATACAGCATATAAAAAAAGAATAGATCTCACCAGTTTTCTGTTAATGTAGATCATTCAAGTCACGTATTATATGGGTCAATTCTATTTAGAGGTCAAGTACGCTTTTGTTAAAAATGATTTATTTGCATTTTTCTGAATCCGTACCTAGCATCGCAAGCGTGAATGTTAAATAATAGCTATGGAAATCATAGCGCGTTTTATAAATCGAGCTAAGGGCAGCGTGTATTGTATAATCAGTTTTTATCGCAAACCTCACCGCACATACACGTATTATTTTTTTATATATATATATCGACTTTGTCATTTTAATTATGTAATACGGTCGGTACGGACTGGTATATTGTTATGACACTTGTGTGTATATATAACTCTCAATGGTCTCGAATCCGATATTCGTATATACTTCGATACTGCAGGACCGTGTCCTGTCAGCTTCTATATGCTATACCATATCCTTAGTATATTAACATGTATTTACACTCCACCATTTCAAACACAAAAGGAGTGTCTAGCGTTCTGATTTCATTATATTGCATTAAGTCATTTTAACAGCTACCGTGAGCATTTAAATTTACCACGGGTATATGTTATAAGCAGCTTCTGTGGGCATCTGGTTTCACCACGGGCACTATATCTATATATTTAAACAAAGCTTCTGTGAGCATTTAGGCTTTAACACGGACATATGTTTTACCAGCTTCCGTGAGCACCTGGCTTTACCGCGGACACTAAAATTATATATTTTGTTAAGCTTCCGTGAGCATTCATGCTTTAGCACGGGCACTATATATGTTTTTACAGCTTCCGTGAGCAGTTATGCTTTAGCACGGGCACTATATGTGTTTTTACAGCTTCCGTGAGCATTCATGCTTTAGAACGGGCACTATATGTGGTTTTACACCTTTCGTGAGCAGTTATGCTTTAGCACGGGCATTATGTGTTTTCACCCCTTCCGTGAGCAGTTATGCTTTAGCAGGGGCACTGTATGTGTTTTCACCCCTTCCGTGAGCAGTTATGCTTTAGCACGGGCACTATATGTGTTTTACATCTTCCGTGAGCAGTTATGCTTTAGCACGGGCACTATATGTGTTTTACAGCTTCTGTGAGCAGTTATGCTTTAGCACGGACACTAAATGTGTTTTATTCTTCCGTGAGCAGTTATGCTTTACCACGGGCACTTTATGTGTTTTTTCCCAGCTTCCGTGAGCTTTATGCTTTACCGCGGGCACTATTTATGTTATCAAGAGCTTCCGGGAGCAGTTATGCTTTATCGCAGGCACTATATGTGTTTTTGCAGCTTCCGTAAGCACTAATGCTTTACCACAGGCACTATATATGTTATTAGCAGCTTCCGTAAAAGTTTATGCTTTATCATGGGCATATTTTTTTAGTAGCTTCCGTGAGCACCTGGCTAAACCACGGGCACTTAATATATTTTATTCAGCTTCTGTGAGCCATTATGCTTTAACACTGGCATACGTTTCTACAGCTTCCGTTGGCAACTGGCTTTACCACGGGCATATTCTGTTTTTGTTATAAGCTTCTTCGGGTGCATAAACCTGTTGCATGCTTTCACAGCCAGAATTATAGCCTATAATATATTTCCATATCATTTGAATAGTAACACAGAAGGGGTCCCATCACTTGGTATATATCCCCCTTTTTACATGTTACTAATTTCTCTTTTAGGACAATGAGTTCCAGGCAGAAACGAAAGCGTCCAGCAACACCAGACGTAAACAATCAAAAGCGCCGTTCAACAACTGGAGACAGTCGGCCACCAATTCGCAATGCACGTTCAGAACCGTCACATACGGCGACAACAAGTCAGCCATCGAATGATGTCACGATATCTTATAACAACTATGTACAAGAACCTGCGACTTCAATCAGCCACGATCAACCGGACACTGCTGTTCAACAGCGGACAGCATCCATAACTGCTGCCATTACATCCGAAATACAGGGCTTAGTACAGACAAAGGTCAACGAGGTGCTGGGACTAACAACAGCCGAACCACTGCGTCATGATTCAAGTCACACTACCACAAGCCAAGCCATTCAACTAGGGCATTTGAACATGCCAGGTATAAATGTCTCTATTGATTATTTAAATCATGTCCATACAGTTCCCCTTAACTCTGCTTTTCCAACTAATCCGGCCACTTCTCTTCTCAGTAATCAAACATCAGTTTCTATATCTTAACATATCTCCGTTCTTCTGAAAGTCAAAGAAAAGATATGGAACAATGAATTTGTTGATTTTTCTACGGTTTTTTTCTGCCAATCCACCACAGTCATTTCAACTCATACTCTCTGAATCTGGAATTTCTCTGTCACCCCAACCTCATCCAAGAAGTTCCTTTCTATTGAACAATGGACAGATGCTTTCGCCACTTACTTTTCTGTCTATAGGTTAAAATATCCAGACATGGCTGACGCCCACGCCCAATATAGCACCACTATTCGCTCGATTTCGAGTTTATGCAATTTAACCACAGCGGTGGGTAGAGCGTCTGTCTTTCATGCAGAAGGTCGTGGGTTTGACCCTCTGTTACTAGGAATGGTAGAATTAACCACAGCGGTGGTCATGGGGCAGAGCGTCCGTCTTGCATGAGGAAGTTCTTGGGTTCGATCCTCTGTTACTAGGAATGGTAGAATTAACCACAGCAGTGGTCTTGGGATAGAGCGTCTGTCTGGCATGCGGAAGGTCGTGGGTTCGACCCTCAATTACTAAGAATGGTAGAATTAACCACAGCGGTGGTTTTGCGGTAGAGCGTCTGTCCCGCATGCGGAAGGTCATGAATTCGATCCTCTTTACTAGGAATGTAGAATTAACCACAGCGTTGGTCTTGGGGTAGAGCGTCTGTCTGGCATGCGGAAGGTCGTCGGTTCGACCCCTTGTTACTAGGAATGGTAGAACTAACCACAGCGGTTGTCATGGGGTAGGGCGTCTGTCTGGCATGCGGAAGTTCGTGGGTTCAACCCTCTGTTACTAGGAATGGTAGAATTAACCACAGCGTTGGTCATGGGGTTGAGCGTCTGTCTGGCATGCGGAAGGTCCGGAGTTCGATCATCTGTTACTAGGAATGGTAGAATTAACCACAGCAGTGGTCTTGCGGTAGAGCGTCTGTACCGCATGCGGAAGGCCGTTAATTCGATCCTCTGTTACTAGGAATGGTAGAATTAACCACAGCGGTGGTCTTGCGGTACAGCGTCTGTCTCGCATATGGAAGGTCGTGGGTTCGATCCTCTGTTACTAGGAATGGTAAAATTAACCACAGCGGTGGTCATGTTGGTAGAGCGTCTGTCTGACATGCGGAAGGTCGTGGGTTCGACCCTCTGTTACTAGGAATGGTAGAATTAACCACAGCGGTGGTCTTGGGGTAGAGCGTCTGTCTGATATGCGGAAGATCGTCGGTTCGACCCTCTGTTACTAGAAACGGTAGAATTAACCACAGCGGTGGTCTTGAGGTAGAGCGTCTGTCTGGCATGCGGAAGGTCGTCGGTTCGATCCTCTGTAACTAGGAATGGTAGAATTAACTACAGCGGTGGTCATGGGGTAGAGCGTCTTTCTGGCATGCGGAAATTCGTGGGTTCGACCCTCTGTTACTAGGAATGGTAGAATTAACCACAGCGGTGGTCATGGGGTAGAGCGTATGTCTTGCATGCGGAAGGTCGTCGGTTCGATCCTCTGTTACTTCAATGGTAGAATTAATCACAGCGGTGGTCTTGCGGTAGAGCGTCTGTCTGGCATGCGGAAGGTCGTCGGTTCGATTCTTTGTTACTAGGAATGGTAGAATTAACCACAGCGGTGGTCTTGGGGTAGAGCGTCTGTCTTGCATACGGAAGGTCCCGAGTTCGTTCCTCTGTTACTAGGAATAGCATAATTAACCACAGCGGTGGTAATGGGGTAGAGCGTTTGTCTCGCATGCGGAAGGTCGTCGGTTTGATCCTCTGTTAATAGGAATGGTAGAATTAACCACAGCGTTGGTTTTGGGGTGGAGCGTCTGTCTGGCATGCGGAAGGTCGTCGATTCAACCCTCTGTTAATAGGAATGGTAGAATAACCACAGCGGTGGTCTTGGGATAGAGCGTCTGTCTGGCATGCAGAAGGTCGTGGGTTCGTTCCTCTGTTACTATGAATGGCAGAATTAACCACAGCGGTTGTCATGGGGTAGAGCATCTGTCTCGCATGTGGAAGGTCGTGGGTCCGATCCTATGTTACTAGAAATGGTTTAATTAACCACAGCGGTGGTCATGGGGTAGAGCGTCTGTCTGGCATGCGGAAGGTCATGGGTTCGACCCTCTGTTAATAGGAATGGTAGAATTTACACAGCGGTGGTCTTGGGGTAGAGCGTCTGTCTTGCATGTGGAATGTCGTGGGTTCGATCCTCTGTTACTAGGAATGGTAGAATTAACCACAGCGGTGGTCATGTGGTAGAGCGTCTGTCTGGCATGCGGATGGTCTTGGGTTTGATCCTCTGTTACTAGAAATGGTAGAATTAACCACAGCGGTGGTCATGGGGTAGAGCGTCTGTCTGGCATGCGGAAGGTCGTGGGTTCGAACCTCTGTTAATAGGAATGGTAGAATTAACCACAGCGGTGGTCATGGGGTAGAGAGTCTGTATGGCATGCGGAAGGGCGTAGGTTCGATCCTCTATTAATAGGAATGGTAGAATTAACCACTGCGGTGGTCTTGAGGTAGAGCGTCTGTCTGGCATGCGGAAGGTTGTGGGTTCGATCCTCTGTTACTAGGAATGATAGAATTAACCACAGCGGTGGTCATGGGGTATAGCGTCTGTCTGGCATGCGGAAGGTCTTGGGTTTGATCCTCTGTTACTAGGAATGGTAGATTAACCACAGCGGTGGTCATGGTGTAGAGCGTCTGTCTGGCATGCGGAAGGTCGTCGGTTCGACCCTCTGTTATTAGGAATGATAAAATTAACCACAGCGGTGGTCATGGGGTATAGCGTCTGTCTGGCATGCGGAAGGTCTTGGGTTTGATCCTCTGTTACTAGGAATGGTAGAATTAACCACAGCGGTGGTCATTAGATAGAGCGTCTGTCTGGCATGCGGAAGGTCGTCGGTTCGACCCTCTGTTACTAGGAATGGTAGAATAACCACAGCGGTGGTCTTGAGGTAGAGCGTCTGTCTGGCATGCGGAAGGTCGTCGGTTCGACCCTCTGTTAATAGGAATGATAGAATTAACCACAGCGGTGGTCATGGGGGGTATAGCGTCTGTCTGGCATGCGGAAGGTCTTGGGTTTGATCCTCTGTTACTAGGAATGGTAGAATTAACCACAGCGGTGGTCATGGGGTAGAGCGTCTGTTTGGCATGCGGAAGGTCGTCGGTTCGACCCTCTGTTACTAGGAATGTTAGAATTAGCCACAGCACTGGTCATTGGGTAGAGCGTCTGTCTGGCATGCGGAAGGTCGTCGGTTCGACCCTCTGTATCTAGGAATGGTAGAATTAACCACAGCGGTGGTCTTGAGGTAGAGCGTCTGTATGACATGCGGAAGGTTGTGGGTTCGATCCTCTGTTACTAGGAATGGTAGAATTAATCGCAGGGTTGGTCATGGGGTAGAGCGTCTGTATAGCATGCGGAAGTTCGTGGGTTCGACCCTCTGTTAATAGGAATGGTAGAATTAACCACAGCGGTGGTCATGGGGTAGAGCGTCTGTCTGGCATGCGGAAGGCCGTCCGTTCGACCCTCTGTTACTAGAAATGGCTGAATTAACCACAGCGGTTGTCATGGGGTTGAGCGTCTGTCTGGCATGTGGAAGGTCGTCGAGTCAACCCTCTGTTAATAGGAATGGTAGAATAACCACAGCGGTGGTCTTGGGGTAGAGCGTCTGTCTGGCATGCGGAAGGTCGTGAGTTCGTTCTTCTGTTACTATGAGTGGCAGAATTAACCACAGCGGTTGTCTTGGGGTAGAGCGTCTGTCTGGTATGCGGAAGATCGTCGGTTCGACCCTCTGTTACTAGAAATGGTAGAATTAACCACAGCGGTGGTCTTGGGGTAGAGCGTCTGTCTGGCATGCGGAAGGTCGTCGGTTCGATACTCTGTTACTAGAAATGGTAGAATTAACCACAGCGGTGGTCTTGGGGTAGAGCGTCTGTATGGCATGCGGAAGGTCGTCGGTTCGACCCTCTATTATTAGGAATGTTAGAATTAGCCACAGCACTGGTCATTGGGTAGAGCGTCTGTCTGGCATGAGGAAGGTCGTCGGTTCGACCCTCTGTTACTAGGAATGATAGAATTAACCACAGCGGTGGTCATGGGGTAGAGCGTCTGTCCCGCATGCGGAAAGTTGTGGGTAGGATTTTCTGTTACTAGGAATGGTAGAATTAACCAAAATGGTTGTCATGGGGTAGAGCGTCTGTCCCGCATGCGGAAGGTCGTGGATTCGATCCTCTGTTACTAGGAATGGTAATATTAACCACAGCGGTGGTCATGGGGTAGAGCGTCTGTCTGGCATGCGGAAGGTCGTCGGTTCGACCCTCTGTTACTAGGAATGGTAGAATTAACCACAGCGGTGGTCATGGGGTAAAGCGTCTGTATGGCATGCGGAAGGTCGTCGGTTCGACCCTCTATTATTAGGAATGTTAGAATTAGCCACAGCACTGGTCATTGGGTAGAGCGTCTGTCTGGCATGCGGAAGGTCGTCGGTTCGACCCTCTGTATCTAGGAATGGTAGAATTAACCACAGCGGTGGTCTTGGGGTAGAGCGTCTGTATGGCATGCGGAAGGTTGTGGGTTCGATCCTCTGTTACTAGGAATGGTAGGATTAATCGCAGGGTTGGTCATGGGGTAGAGCGTCTGTATAGCATGCGGAAGGTCGTGGGTTCGACCGTCTGTTAATAGGAATGGCAGAATTAACCACAGCGGTGGTCATGGGGTAGAGCGTCTGTCTGGTATGCGGAAGGCCGTCCGTTCGACCCTCTGTTACTAGAAATGGCTGAAGTAACCACAGCGGTTGTCATGGGGTTGAGCGTCTGTCTGGCATGTGGAAGGTCGTCGATTCAACCCTCTGTTAATAGGAATGGTAGAATTACCACAGCGGTGGTCTTGGGGTAGAGCGTCTGTCTGGCATGCGGAAGGTCGTGAGTTCGTTCTTCTGTTACTATGAGTGGCAGAATTAACCACAGCGGTTGTCTTGGGGTAGAGCGTCTGTCCCGCATGCGGAAGGTCTTGGGTTTGATCCTCTGTTACTAGGAATGGTAGAATTAACCACAGCGGTGGTCATGGGGTAGAGCGTCTGTCTGGTATGCGGAAGATTGTCGGTTCGACCCTCTGTTACTAGAAATGGTAGAATAACCACAGCGGTGGTCATGGGGTAGAGCATCTGTCTGGCATGCGGAAGGTCGTCGGTTTGATCCTCTGTTACTAGGAATGGTAGAATTAACCACAGCGGTGGTCATGGGGTAGAGCGTCTGTCTGGCATGCGGAAGGTCGTCGGTTCGATACTCTGTTACTAAGAATGGTAGAATTAACCACATTAAGTTTATGATTGTATAAATGCTTTTGTTATAGAACGTGTTCATTTATAATTTTATGAATTATTCTAAGTTGAAATTCAAAACAAAAAAAAAACAATTTTATGTACGGGGGATTTGGGAAGAAATCCGATAAAGTGTATATTAGTTTTGATTAGATTAGATTAGATTAGAAGCAAGTTTTGAATACTGTTTTAGGGGCTTTCCATTGAGATGAAATTTAATATTACGTGCGTGCATAGCATGATGCCTGCAGACATGGAGAACTATTGAAATAAAACAGTTAGGTTGCATCAGTTAGGTCAATATCATCAAGCTTAGGGTTAAATCAGGTTTGGTTGTTTTAACAAGATTGTAGTGATGATACTTATGTTCATTTATAATTGTAAACAAAGAATAAAAGATAAATCAGAACTTGAATGAAAGCATTCAAAACTCTGCTAGAGTTGAGAAAATGAACGAAGCATTGTGTAATAGATAATCGAACATGTGTTTTAAAATTGATAGTGAATATTTATAGCTCATGATTTAATGACTGATTGTGTATAAATATTATTATACCAAAATACCGAAATGGTGATGTTTGAATAAAATTTCATATTAATATTTCACATGAGCTTAGTTAAAGTGTTTATCATTTGTCATTGTTAACGTTTTTGGTTTGTGCATTGCGGCACCTTTCTCTTATTTGTACAGTGTTTATATAATCATAACGTAATATTAATTTATTCAGAGTACATCTGAAGGTTAATATAAAGTGCAATTACCCAGAATTGACAAGTGTAAAACTCGAACTCTATGCCAATATGTAAGGGAGAGTAATAACGTTGCTTGCAATTAATTAGCTGCTGATTTCCAACGAACTGGAAATTGTAGTGCCATTACACATTAATCTGAAATACACTTTAGTAAAGTGCAAGCCTTCTGAACTAATCATTGGAATGTGATCTAATATTTCAACAGTTGTTCCTAGACCGACTACTCTTGTAACATTGTGTATACTTCTAGTTACGGTTGTCTCCAATTGACTTTTATATGTTACTATAATGTTTTTGTTGTAGCTTTTTAAAGGACCTTTATTCCGTCTTCAACAGATAACAGGTATTGCATTGCATATCCAGTTTTATTTTTAGAAGAAGACCTGAGAACGAATTTGAATTAAACCATTGCCCTTCCACAAGTAACTAGCAAATTGTTTCATATAATTTAGACCTAGTAGGCCTCGAACCCAAAACCTCGTCGGTTATAGAATAGTGGACATTAGATGACATCGATTTAGACCACTCGGTTTCTAAGGTTTCCATACCAGTATGTTATACTTATGTTCCTATATACCATACATGTATGATTTTTAATAGAATCCTATATTAGATCAACAGAAGTAAAAGTTGTACTAAATAACTATTGTTAAGTGTTCTCAATTGAATACTTCAAGCACAGATTATAACAACTCTGATTTTATTTATGAAATTGTGCACTTTTTCCAGAAAGGGAAATGTTCCAAGAGATATCATTCTTGTAATACACAACTGAGCTGTCTAAAATTAATTATTGCTGTGGTGTTATAGCTTTATTATATTTTAGATAAATATATCCCCTGTATATAACTTACATACAAGATATCGAGCAGTCAGCATCTGTATTTAATAGCTATCAGATGTGTGTATTATTTAACACTTCCAGCACATATAAGAATAAGACACGAATACGATCCTTGAGATACTGAATAACGAGATGGAGGCGTTAATCAAATTGTTTTTGCAAGCTCTTTTAAATTTCCGAACCTGACATTTAAAGTTAATTTCTGTTGTTTTTTTTGTTCAGTCTAGGAATAGCTCGTTTTGATACTTTATTAATGATTGTTTTTGTTGTGTGCAAATGATTGGTTATTCTGATACGAACATATGTTTATTATATATAGTTGATAGCCAAGTCAATGAAATAAATCACAAACGGAGTTAAGAATGAATGCATTTGCAGTTTATACCAACATATAAAAGGTTACTTTACGCAAACTATAATGAAACAATCTAAGCTCACTCCCCATGTACAAAATCAACACATTAACATATACGCTTAAGAAAAACAGCGACAAGTGAATAAGCAGAACCTTGATAGCAGAACTGCAAAGTTCATTCCAATATTCAATTTACCGCTTCTTACGAAACGCACTATCTACAGTTGTTTTATTGTTTCCATGACTTATTAGACACCCTGGCCCCAAACAAATTAAGATAACAATAATGATAAAAACATATCTTGACTTGCTCTTTTTGTACCGATAACTTTATAAAAATCTGTAAGGTCTTATGTAAGGCCTTATTGGTCTGCAAGCGTCTGTTTAACTTGGCTATTAGCCAATATATATTCTTAAAGGGAATATATTGGCATATTACCGTCAATTCCGTCCTAAATACACACACCCAGCATGAAGATACACTCATAACTTAGAGATATACGAGTCTAAAGTGTCTTATTGCATTACGTCTTTATTACAAACATCGGGTTTCTGAAGCCACGTTTTTGTTTTTGCTTACATTCGCCATTTTCAACGAACCGATTTCGGGTTTCCGATCAATCATCGGATAACAACGTGAAGACTCGTTTCCGATTTCGTTTCCGAGGCTTTGTTCGGGAAGTTTACGGAGATCAATGTAAACATTGCGCAATACTTTATTGGAGGACGTATTAAAGTTTTGGCCAATATTCAATTACTATTAATTTGATAACTTTCAAGTCAATATATAAGCATTATTTTGTGCACACTGAAAAGTCTGGATAAACGGCGTGTTTGTGTTACTTGCCAATATAATCCCTTTAAAAGCATGTTTTCTAGTTTTCATGTGAGACATAAATGCAGACTCTGTTATTCAATCGTAAATCAACATTGTAAAACACCAAGGTCGTAGATTCACATCAAGTCAGAATTTGAAACTAAACTACACATTTTAAATAATTGTTTCCCTATTTTTTTCAATGTTGATCTACGAATGATCTACGAGTGTGACAACCCTTTGTGTAACCAAATCCGCAACACTTTGTGTAAAAAAAACATTGGTTAAGGATATGTTTGGATTGCCCAAGATGTTGGGGACATGCATTAATTTATCTCTGTTTTTAAGCAAAGATTGGTGGATATCAAATCTCAAAACTCTCATGAAAATATAAATAATTCTGGATATTACCATTACGATTATTTCAAGACATTACGTGACCCAAAGAGATATCTACATATAGAAATAACGCGTATGTATAAGATTGCTATTGCTCGTTTCCGTTGTTCAAGTCGCAGACTTCATGTCGAAACTGGACGACACGCTTATATTCCAAGAGAACAAATATGTTGTCTCGTTTGCGTTACTAATATGAATATATTTATTTTAGAATGTGAATATCATGTTTTCTTAGAGTGTCCTAAATATAACACTACTCCCGTACATAATCTATATAACTGGTACTCATCTGGGAAAACCTTGTATGATATATATCGATTAATGAACACTAATGGTGATGATGAAAAGATTGCAATATATGTATAAAACATAATGTACAATTCAGAAACCAATGTTGATGTAGTACCTTTACAAATATAATATATCCGACACTACTATTTTGCAAATAACAAATGAAATGTATTGTGTATTATGGGCCAGTAGCCTTTTTTACTGTAAACAAACTTGATTTGATTGATTTGGTTTCAGTTGCGGCCTTAAGTGTAACAATTGTTACACTAAGTGTATGTTTGGTACATGTACTACCATTTGATTATAAAACGGGTTCATTTAGTGTAACTTTTTTTTAACTAGAAATTTATTTATCCTTGCTATGGAATGCATATAGTGTTAGCCATGTTCGTCTGTCCGTCCGCCTGTTCTGTTCCGTAGTGTTTCCAATATGATTCTGTATCGAATTTACACACAAACGTCTATTAAGTTATACATATATCAAAATATAAAGAAAACATGCCGGTGGATTTTTGTGTAATATTGCAGTTTATATCATATCAAAATCATTGATACTACAAATAAAATAAGTATATCAGTAATAGCGGTATTTTGGGCTATAAAAACTATAAACCAGAGTTGAAGAAATACGTCCAACATCTCGACAAAGTGTTTTTTTGTTTCAGCAAGGGTAAGTGATCAACATAACCCTAAGTTTAATAAAAATAAGTTTATGTGGATGAGATTTGATGAAGAAAATCTTATTCCGACGATAAATATAGTTTTGTTAAACTAAGGGTTATATATAAACTCAACCACTAGTAAAACAAAATAAGAATACAAAATAAGTTTGGTTATACAAAGGGTTATTTATAATAGCAACCCTTAGTGTAACAAAATAAGTTTGGTTATACAAAGGGTTATTTATAATAGCAACCCTTAGTGTAACAAAATAAGTTTGGTTATACAAAGGGTTATTTATAATAGCAACCCTTAGTGTAACAAAATAAGTTTGGTTATACAAAGGGTTATTTATAATAGCAACCTTAGTGTAACAAAATAAGTTTGGTTATACAAAGGGTTATTTATAAAAGCAACCCTTAGTGTAACAAAATAAGTTTGGTTATACAAAAGGTTATTTATAATAGCAACCCTAAGTGTAACAAAATAAGTTTGGTTATACAAAAGGTTATTTATAATAGCAACCCTTAGTGTAACAAAATAAGTTTGGTTATACAAAGGGTTATTTATAAAAGCAACCCTTAGTGTAACAAAATAAGTTTGGTTATACAAAGGGTTATTTATAATAGCAACCCTTAGTGTAACAAAATAAGTTTGGTTATACAAAGGGTTATTTATAATAGCAACCCTTAGTGTAACAAAATAAATTTGGTTATACAAAGGGTTATTTATAATAGCAACCCTTAGTGTAACAAAATAGGTTTGGTTATACAAAGGGTTATTTATAATAGCAACCCTTAGTGTAACAAAATACGTTTGGTTATACAAAGGGTTATTTATTATAGCAACCCTTAGTGTAACAAAATACGTTTGGTTATACAAAGGGTTATTTATAATAGCAACCCTTAGTGTAACAAAATAAGTTTGGTTATACAAAGGGTTATTATAGGTTTGGTTATACAAAGGGTTATTTATAATAGCAACCCTTAGTTTAACAAAATAAGTTTGGTTATACAAAGGGTTATTTATTATAGCAACCCTTAGTGTAACAAAATAAGTTTGGTTATACAAAGGGTTATTTATTATAGCAACCCTAAGTGTAATAAAATAAGTTTGGTTATACAAAGGGTTATTTATAATAGCAACCCTTAGTGTAACAAAATAAGTTTGGTTATACAAAGGGTTATTTATAATAGCAACCCTTAGTGTAACAAAATAAGTTTGGTTATACAAACGGGTTATTTATAATGGCAACCCTTAGTGTAACAAAATAAGTTTGGTTATACAAAGGGTTATTTATAATAGCAACCTTAGTGTAACAAAATAAGTTTGGTTATACAAAGGGTTATTTATAAAAGCAACCCTTAGTGTAACAAAATAAGTTTGGTTATACAAAAGGTTATTTATAATAGCAACCCTAAGTGTAACAAAATAAGTTTGGTTATACAAAAGGTTATTTATAATAGCAACCCTTAGTGTAACAAAATAAGTTTGGTTATACAAAGGGTTATTTATAAAAGCAACCCTTAGTGTAACAAAATAAGTTTGGTTATACAAAGGGTTATTTATAATAGCAACCCTTAGTGTAACAAAATAAGTTTGGTTATACAAAGGGTTATTTATTATAGCAACCCTTAGTGTAACAAAATAAATTTGGTTATACAAAGGGTTATTTATAATAGCAACCCTTAGTGTAACAAAATAGGTTTGGTTATACAAAGGGTTATTTATAATAGCAACCCTTAGTGTAACAAAATAGGTTTGGTTATACAAAGGGTTATTTATTATAGCAACCCTTAGTGTAACAAAATACGTTTGGTTATACAAAGGGTTATTTATAATAGCAACCCTTAGTGTAACAAAATAAGTTTGGTTATACAAAGGGTTATTATAGGTTTGGTTATACAAAGGGTTATTTATAATAGCAACCCTTAGTTTAACAAAATAAGTTTGGTTATACAAAGGGTTATTTATTATAGCAACCCTTAGTGTAACAAAATAAGTTTGGTTATACAAAGGGTTATTTATTATAGCAACCCTAAGTGTAATAAAATAAGTTTGGTTATACAAAGGGTTATTTATAATAGCAACCCTTAGTGTAACAAAATAAGTTTGGTTATACAAAGGGTTATTTATAATAGCAACCCTAAGTGTAACAAAATAAGTTTGGTTATACAAAGGGTTATTTATAATAGCAACCCTTAGTGTAACAAAATAAGTTTGGTTATACAAAGGGTTATTTATAATAGCAACCTTAGTGTAACAAAATAAGTTTGGTTATACAAAGGGTTATTTATAAAAGCAACCCTTAGTGTAACAAAATAAGTTTGGTTATACAAAAGGTTATTTATAATAGCAACCCTAAGTGTAACAAAATAAGTTTGGTTATACAAAAGGTTATTTATAATAGCAACCCTTAGTGTAACAAAATAAGTTTGGTTATACAAAGGGTTATTTATAAAAGCAACCCTTAGTGTAACAAAATAAGTTTGGTTATACAAAGGGTTATTTATAATAGCACCCTTAGTGTAACAAAATAAGTTTGGTTATACAAAGGGTTATTTATAATAGCAACCCTTAGTGTAACAGAATAAGTTGTGTATGTGAATGTGATTTGGTAAAGAAAACCTTATTTCGACATTAAGTATATTTTTGTTATACTAACGTTAATGAATTTGATGCTGATGTGATTTGATGAAGAAAATCCTATTCCAATGAAAAGTATATTTTTGTTTCACTAATGGTTATATATAGCCGCAACCCTTAGTGTAACACAATAAGTAAAACAATAGGTTTTGTTACCTTAAGAGTTATTTATAACCACAACCCTTAGTGTAACAAAATAAGTTGATGTGTATTTGATTTGGTAAAGAAAATCTTATAACGAAGAAGTATATTTTTGTTTCACTAAGGGATATTGAATACCGCAACACTTAGTGTAACAAAATAAGTGTATGTGGATGTGATTTGGTAAAGAAAATCTTATACCGACGAAGTATATTTTTGTTACACTAAGGGATATTGAATACCGCAACACTAAATGTAACAAAATTAGTGTATGTGTATTTGATTTGGTAAAGAAAATCTTATACCGACGAAGTATATTTTTGTTACACTAAGGGATATTGAATACCGCAACACTTAGTGGAACAAAAGAAGGTGTATGTGGGTGTGATTTGGTAAAGAAAATCTTATACCGACGAAGTATATTTTGGTTTCACTAAGGGATATTGAATACCGCAACACTTAGTGTAACAAAATAAGTTGATGTGTATTTGATTTGGTAAAGAAAATCTTATACCGACGAAGTATATTTTTGTTTCACTAAGGGATATTGAATACCGCAACACTTAGTGTAACAAAATAAGTGTATGTGGATGTGATTTGGTAAAGAAAATCTTATACCGACGAAGTATATTTTTGTTACACTAAGGGATATTGAATACCGCAACACTAAATGTAACAAAATTAGTGTATGTGTATTTGATTTGGTAAAGAAAATCTTATACCGACGAAGTATATTTTTGTTACACTAAGGGATATTGAATACCGCAACACTTAGTGGAACAAAAGAAGGTGTATGTGGGTGTGATTTGGTAAAGAAAATCTTATACCGACGAAGTATATTTTGGTTTCACTAAGGGATATTGAATACCGCAACACTTAGTGTAACAAAATAATTGTATGTGGATGTGACTTGATGAAGTGAACCTTATTCCGGCACTAAGTATACTTAGGTTACACTAAGGGTTGACGAATGTGAATTGTATAGCCATTCATTAATAATTTGGTAACAACAGACCTAACGTTTATATACGTGTTTACCCTTATACTTATTGAAAGTTAATTTGAAATAAATGATAAAGCCAACACAAAAGTACGTGTACATTCTATAATCAAATTCCTACTCCTATATTTTATATAAGCAATTGTACAGTACAATTCCTTGATTTCATCAGAAATATATTATAATTATAAAATATCATTATCTGTCTCTGATAACACACATATTCCTACCTAGTATTTGGAAAAAATACAGTTCAAAGTGTTACCATTTCCCATATTTTGTTTGCAAGACTTCCTTTGTTTTATAATTATATTATTATTTTAATATATCATTTTCCGCTCTTTCACAGCATATTTACAATCACATTTGTTAGTTAAAATATCCCCTTCTTCCCTCTATCTATTTTTGTATAGGTGACATTGACTCTAGAATCCAGGAATGCAAACTCGTCCGAGGTATCTTGGATCTGAACACATATTTGAAGTTTTATCATTGGATTAAAATTAGGGCGTAGAGTGGTAACGTAGATTCGTACTTTTAGTAACGACTACATTGACATTGATCCGAAAATCGTGAAACGCACACATCCGAAGTATCTCTGTTCTAAATATCTATATCCTAAATTTTTATCATATTGCAACAATATGTCACATATTGCCCCTTATTGAAAAATATTGTAACACTAAGAGTTGCGGTTACTACGGATTTATGTTACAGTAAGGATAGTTACAATGCAGACCTGAATCGATATACAATTTCAGGCTTTATCTACTGTCTTTTTTAATATGATTACGGTATATTTAAATGAAGATATTACTCAACCAAAATAATAATGCAAAAATTATTAGAAGAACTTTGAAAATTACAAAATAACAAAATATTTACTATTGCACCGAGTTAGATATAGTACAAAAAATGCAAGTAGTACAGGTTTTAGTTTTCACGAACATAACGTATATATTAAAAAGAAAACCTGAAACTATTGAATAAACATCAGATGACAACTTAAGAAATAAAATATGTTACAAAAAGGGAAATCAATAAAGCTATCAAATGTATATTAATTTACAGGTAGCATGATCATGAAGGGACTGACATTTATAGTTCATAAGCAGCAGGTGCTGTACGAGTAGAGAGCAAAAGGCATACAACTTTCACTCTTTCACTAGTATACTTTTACTGCAGCTCCGAATGAAACTGTAGATTATGCTTTTTTTTAACGTACAGTCCCGATGCCCTAATTTTTTTCTGCGTACTTATGGCATGAAATGAATATTTTCTTAGAGAAACAGCGGGAGTAACGAGGGGACGGTAAATAAAAATAGAGTTTTGCTCCGAGGCGATACGTAACAACTAAGATATTTAACCCGGTAAGAGTTGGTAGTTTAAGAAGAAAGCTATGAAGTATTTATTTCAGAAGATACACATTTTATATTTATTCCTGATGTCATTACTATCTGCTAATTCATTTCGGTTTGCTGAAAGCTGCATAAAATACATCTAAGCATATTCAATAGCACAAGAAGATTATTTTTGTCCCAGATATAAAGGAGCAAAGAATAGCTTCTTCAGAAGCAGGTTCGGGTGAATACAGCAATATATTCTTAATGCCCTTACAAGATCTGACAGACCACTTCTGTTAGACAAAAATAATCAATACACCGTCTGTCCTGACAAGATAAATTCTATGACTTACTCTTGGTAAAACATGAGTGAAGATTTTGATAATATAAATCAGTTGTATCATTATTCGACAGAATGATAAAATAGTGACTTTATTAATGGTAATTTCATTTATTCCGATATCAACAACTATATTAGAGAAACGTCAGTTGCAAATGTCGAGCATGGCATTGAATCAGCTATGGGTACAAAAGTGAGTAATGTGACAAAAATTAGCAAACTTACGTATATTAACGAAGGTTATCGGAAATCATCGTAGATCACCGATCGTTAACTGAAAGCCGTTGATTGGTAGACTGAGTAATAAAGCGGAAACTGACGATTCTATACGGAAAATGCTTACGTATTAGGTGTCGGCTGGTGCATTAAACTCTTATCAGGTAGTGCAAAATCGACCTGTTTAAATGTTAACTATAGCGTTTTATTTTTATGCAAAACAAACGGATAAATCGTTATAGCATTAGACGGTTTAAAGTTTAAACTATAAGTTTTAATAAAGAAGACGGTTCTTATCAGTATACATCTGAAGGTGTGCGTTTCGGCCATTCCCTGGTAGATAGAGTGAGAGATAATCTCATCGGGTACCAAACTTCTATCACAAATGTAACAGAGAAAACTGCAGAAGAAATTTCAATCACAATGGCATCAGATTCTGTTATTATACGGCGAATAAATGAGCTCACCGATACTCGTAAAAACTGCCAGGAATGTCAAACTCAACACTCTTCTCAGAAACAACACATGGGTAACATGGGTGTCTTTCAACAGAACAACCGGCATGGCAAGAGGTGTGTGATCATTACTGGCAAGTAGGAAAAAGCCTGATTACAGACGACGACGAGCTCCAAAATCTCGCTAAACGAGCAGCATCAAACATCCCTGAGAGAGTAATGAAAATTCCTGTAAACTTGATCATAATTAGGGATAAATATAAGAAGTGGAACGAGATCTGTATTGATTTTAAAAAAAAT
This sequence comes from Panopea generosa, assembly GCA_029582155.1. Lineage (NCBI taxonomy): Eukaryota > Metazoa > Mollusca > Bivalvia > Adapedonta > Hiatellidae > Panopea > Panopea generosa. The sequence goes on from CM055906.1 coordinate 15,372,531, forward strand.
CATGCTACAGACATGTGATTTAAAATCATATTACCTAAAATATAAACTATTAAAATAGTTTATACATGAGTATTTGGTTTTACTTATACTGTGTTCTAGTTAACAATTATTTAGTGCAAAAATAGGTCAGATGTCGTATAAAATCAAAAGTGCCAATATACTGATATAAATCTAAAAGGACAAACTTTCACCCTTAGGTGACTTATTGGTAACTATATACTTAGAACAAGCAGTAAAGTAACGCGTTGACATGGCAATGTGTCGGTTTTGATCTGGATTTATATATTGTTGTGTATTCGAAATAATATGATCGTCACAAATGGCATATCTTTCATCTAAGATATAACGACAATAATAACATCTAATTATTTAGCCTCACCATTTCATATTAAAGCGATATTGTTAGATATTTGACTGAATACAGATACAACCATACATTTATTCATTGATCACTAAACGACAAACGAAAAACATTAAAATATTTATAGCAGTTATTTTATACGTATGGGAAAATTAAAACTTTTTCATCCTTTGGGTATGAATGTATTTATATGTCTAATCGTTTTGATTCTTAGTATATATCTGTGCGTGCTTAAAAAGACGACACAACTTATAAAAGACATAATTATTTTGTTGCTATTGGAGGAAACAATATTCCTGTAACAGATCTATAAAAATGTCTTAATCATATGTTAATGCAATAAGAATGGAAAGTCAAGAGTGTAAAGTGTGGGTGCCAAAATAACTTAAAAACAGGAAAGTAAGGATCAATATAGATGGATTTCACCACGTGTCTGTTTATCAAAATGGCGCCGGAGAAGTCGTGGTTCATATAAAAAAGGGCACTCGCTCAGTTACTAAACCCAAAAACATTATGTTGGCTTAAAAATATCATTGTTCGGTGTTGTTCATTCACAGATTCGTAAGGAATAAGAATGACATATAAAAATATTTGGAGACAATTTATTTCGGTTTAAAACACCAAGCGTTTTAAAGAAAGTTTAAAAGAAGGAGAATCATAACTTCAGGCGTGGACGTGCAGTGGGGGCTAGATTTAGCCGATGTAAATAATTTTTCGACGTATAAGGATGAAATAAAATATCTTCTAATTGTTATTGGTGTATTTTCTAAATATCTTCACGTTCAACCATTAAAATGTAAACGTGCTAAAGAAGTTTGACCGCATACTTCGGGATGCTTATAGTGTACAGATATGTTACTCTGATAAAGGCGGTGAAATAAACAATAGTATGTTTAAATCGTATCTGAAAAAGCAAAGCATTACGTTATACTACACAAAATGAGTACATTGAAGTTTTCCCGGCGGAGAGAGCTATTTGTGCGTTCCGAAACAAAATGCACAAATATCTTCAAATAACGAGAATGAACAGGTTTGTTGAACATTTGCAAAATTTGGTACAACGCTCGACCCCTCACAGCAGTTTACCAAATAAAATGTCGCCATCCTAAATTAACAAAGAAAACGAAGCGTTAGTATGGGATTATTTGTACAATAAACCTAAATTTGAATCAAGGATTATATCGAATTTTAAATATAACTTAGGTGATTTTGTGAGATAAGCGTACAATAGGTATACGTTTCAAAGAGATTATCAGCAGAAATGGACATCAGAGGTATTTAAGATATCAAAACGGTTTTAAAGCAAAATTTTCCTATTTATGAAGTGAAAGATTTTCTTAACGAACAAATAACTAATAACTAACGATAACCAATATTGAATACCGCTTTGAAGTGGATACCTATAAAATAGCATTAACATGTCTGGAGATAAAGAACTTATTTTGATAGCTAAACAAAAATACCAAGACAACAACAACAACCTAAAACATCGTCTTCTGGTACTCAAACGGACGATAATGAAACTCACTAGATATGATCATAAACCTTTATTTGAAGATGAAATGCATCCTGTATACGGTGTGCGTTCAATGTCACATGAAGTTCGGGGTATACGTATTCATTAAATGAAGGCTAAGAAAAAAAGTAAAATTTAGTGGATACCGTATTAACAACAATGTATAATTTAATTTTTTGTTATTCAATGAATATATTAATTATTATTATTATTATTATTATTATTATTATTAGTTTTATTATTATTATTATTATTATTATTATTATTATTATTATTAAAATAAAAGTATGAATAAAATATCTGTGTTGGAACTCTCTTTTCTATCTACATATGACACTGGATCAAGAAAAACAAACACTTTGTATAAAATAATTTATAGTTTTTAATATTTTATATATATATTCAAAGCATTATACTGTAGTATACGAAATATAACATGTTATATTAAAGACAACAAACTTTTGATTCAAGTTAAATTCGTATGTATGCGATTTAATTTATCATAAATAAAATTGTTAAATTACTAAGTTGTAATAAATGAATAGTACAAATTAACAGAATATAGTGCATGTGAATTTTAAAGTTTATTTACAAAACAGTTTACAACCTCTATAACTTAACTGAAGATAAATAAGTTAATATGATCACCTAGCAACAAATAATAAATAGATTATTGCAATTCTTTCAAATAAACCAGTCTTGTAATTAGTAGTTTAATCACATTTCCATATCATAGTTTTCATGGCACATAAAAACATCAAAATAATATTACATTTAAAATATTGCAAATACATTTATATTAAATCTTACTCACACGTATAATTTTCCCGTTTATAAATCTACTTCACAGATATCGTTTTTAGTTTTTTCTTACATGGTTTAAGTGTGATGTCGAGAGGAATAGTATGGATACCATCATACTGAACTACCCCATTGAAATATTGTTTACACATAAGTTCGACCTAGTTTTGTAGCTGTCCTTGCGATGGGGCAATGTATATAAATAAGCTTTGTTATTTTGTATATATGTTTATAAATAACATAGATTTGATTTGTTTTTCTTATAATATGTTTTTATATTTTGCTTCTGTACGATTTTTGAGAAAAGGCGGCCACATTGGATTTGCTGCCTTTGATTTTCATTAGCATAATTTTAATTACTAGTTTATTATTTTTTGGCCAATTAACATTTAATTTGATGACTAATAAAGGAATTAATGTGTTTGATTTGTTAAATTAGTTTAAATAATTTTAATTACCTGTACCAGTATTAAGTCGCTGCCTGTACCTACGCGACACGAAATGCCCTTCGCACCATGGGGTAATCCTGTGTTAAGATGTCAATTACTCGGTGCTTTTGTGTTGCGAGTTTTGATCAAAGGATGTGTCATAAGAATGTCAAAATGTGTTAATTGGTCGAGACCAGCGCAAAGTCACCCATTAGATATATTAATTACGCTTAGATATGAAAACACAATAAAAGGCTATTTTTTTAAACAATTTCTAGAAATATGTACCGTATTTAGTCCATGCTTTAAAAATGACCTACTTGTAAGAAAGAAGGAAAAATTCGTCGCGCTGCTGTAATATGTGTCGTCTGCTATTGAAATTGACATCTTCTAGGAAACACGACCTTTGACACACATATTTTATGTAATGAATTGACTATTATAGTCATATAATTGTCGCATTTTAGCCAGGACAAAGTGAAAGCACAAAAATAAGAAAATATATATTTTTGAATAATTGCAAAATGCACACACTAAATAGAAAATATTGGATAACAAACAGCTCAGAGTTCTAGGTACAGACAATTTAAATACGATCAATTCGCTGGGATTTGATTTCTTTGCCGAGACTCTCCACGAAATCAACGAAAATTAGTCCCCAACGGCAATTAATAATTTCACAGTTATGCTTTTTATTTGGAAGAGTCAAAGAAAATGCTTATGAAGTTAAGCATTAAGTGATAAACTCTCCATGTGTATAAATTAGTAATAGAACCCATAACATGTTATGTACAAAGTGACCTTTTCTATTCTGTTTCAGGACGAGGCCATACGTACGGTGATGGTGGGTACCACTGATACAAATATTCGGACGATTACATTATTTGATGATGGGGAGACTGTCCAACTGACACTTTGGCGAGATCATAGTTCTCATGACCTTGCAATAGGTCAGTTTATCTCCGTTGACCACTGCGTCACTTCTGAGTGGCAGAAAGCCATTGGACTTAATACTACGAGAAATTCGAGTAACAAGGTAATGGTTTCTTTAATTTATCTCCCTTCTTACATATTAGAAATTACCTTCATCCCACTTTAATCTCCTAGTATGAAACTCTAATACTAACAAAGTCTACAATAGAACAATATTTTCCCACCCATGATTACAAATCAAATCCTTATAATGATATTGATGTTAATGTTCAAAGCGTTCCATCCAATTACCAACCAAAAATGGCAATTAGAATTAATGTCTACATATTCAAGTTCTAACAATCATTTTCCTGGCAAGGAGGCCTAACAAATGTGTTAGCTATCCAGTCTTAATATCATCAGATTTTAACCAGTACTCGAGCTCACCCATCATTATAAGTAATGTAATTCTCCCACATGATATCAACTTACACAATGTAGTATATCAATACATCATGGAAATAATTGCCTAAAAGGATTCAAGCTTAACACACTACCAACAGACCCAACCAAGCCTTGATGAGGAAGTAACTTCCTTTTCCCGCTATTAGCAAGTTTTGAAATCCTTGACTCATATTTTTAATTCCATACAAATTAAACATCGAATCGTAAACATTATTTTGCCATTTGCCATATAGAACATAACATAACTGGCACATACACATACATTTCTTACCTTTCAGATAATCGAGGCTCCCATGTCCATTATTGATGGACAAATTGAAGCTATTACAACTGAAAATGTGACTGGAGAAGTAGCAGTTAGCCGTAAAAATGGAAACTTCTCCGACTTTACAGTCAACTTGAGTATTTTACAAAATGTTCTGGACATAGACATGGTCGATGATATGGAAGATGCTGTTTGCCAGCGGCTACCTTACCCTGTCCAGTTACACGTTCAGGGAAATACTATCTTAAAAATGACACTTACAAACTTGTAAAATCACTCTCCATCAGCAAACAATTGTTTTAAATGACTTACTCTAAAGCAGCACATCAACTTTTAAGCATACCTATAAAAAGCTCTCTCAACATTACTAAAATCATAACTCTGGTATCAAATTCGACACACTCACCAGAGATATTGTGTGTGTAATATCACCTCATGATATTCTCTCGAAAGAACTAATGGCAGGACCCTGGGGTTAAAGTTGACCCCGCCCAGGGGTTTATAAGTTTACATGAGATTATTCATTTTTATTTGTTAAACATTTTTTTTATTTGTTAATTTTTGTTTTTTTTTTGTTGTTTATTTTAGCTTGGAAAAAATAATTAAATGTTTCAGTTCACATAAGTCGATACTCAAGTTCAATATTGGGCCAATGAAACTTGTGTATAAACATCACAGTTCATATATCACTGTCATTCTTTTTTTATTTTTAGTGTTTATCACAAAGTCATGTGCCAAACATACATCTTTCATGTCGTGTAAAGTCTGTCCTGTATAGTCCAGATTCAAAATTCAGTACTATGCTTTGTACTAGGCCAATAAATAAGAGAAATTAATAAAATGTATTTCATTTATGGCAAATATAAGCTTCTTACCTAACCTGGGCTAGAGGCTCAAGTGTGTTGTATGATACCTTTTTACATCTTTAAATTATATACAAGAACCACAAGGCATATTTCTACCAAATTTGGTGCGAAGCATCCTTCCATGGAGTTTTTTCAAGTGTGTTAATGAATTATGCTTTTTCATGCCCATGCCAGAGAGGAAGTCTCAATATGTGTTTCAATATTTTATAATAATCTTCTCAAAAATTACAAGGCCTGTGGCTTCTTATCTATTATGTATGCAACATTGGCTAATAGTCTATTTTCAAATTTATTCATCCAGGTCACTGTTCCTTCAAATTTTAGTTACTTAAGCTGTTGAAAAGCCTTTCCTTAGACATTGCTTAGTTTTGTAAGGCATCTGTTCAGCACGGTGCGAGATAACCTTTCTTTGTGCTGTAAATTTCAGATCCAGACTCGTTCATGTCTGTTTATTTATTTTGATATGTTTATTTTATCATCAATTTTGTAAGGCATCTGTTCAGCACGGTGCGAGATAACCTCTCTTTGTGCTATTAATTTCATATTCAGACTAGTTCATGTGTGTTTATTTATTTTGATATGTTTACTTTGTTATTTTCTTATCAATCTTGTTCATCTGTTCAGCATGGTGCGAGAAAACCTCCCTTTGTGCTGTAATTTTATGATCCAGATTCAATCATGTCTGTTAATTTATTTTGATATGTTTATTTTGTTAATTTTATCATCAATTTTTAAGGCATCTGTTTAGCAAGGTGCGAGATAACCTCTCACTGTGCTGTAATTTTCAGATTTAGACTCGTTCATGTCTGTTTATTTATTTTAAAATGTTTATTTTGTAATTTTATCATCAATTGTGTAAGTCATCTGTTCAGCACGGTGCAAGATAACCTCTATTTGTGCTGCAATTTTCAGATCCAGATTCATTCATGTCTGTTTATTTATTTTGATATGTTTATTTTATCATCAATTTTATAAGGCATCTGTTCAGCACGGTGCGAAATAACCTCTCTTTGTGCTTTAATTTTAAGTTCCAGACTCGTTCATGTCTGTTTATTTATTTTGATATGTTTATTTTGTTAATTTCTCTTCATGTCTTTCAAAACAACTGTTCAGCATTGTCATATTTTCAACTGCATTTACAACACTCTACTTGACTTTATATTCTTACACACCAAAATTGTAAATGTTCTAGATAGGCAAGTTTGGAAATCATGCCAGATCTTCACTTCCATAATCTGATATCGATGGTCCAGATACTTATCCAGACTGTTATGCATTATTAAAACCACAGGCCCCACCTTACTATAGCTTTTGCATGACTAAAACAATTCATTTGCGTATAATTTTTCCAAATTGCAACTTTCTTTATAATCTATACAATTTTACTTTCATTGCCATATTGCTTGTTATCATAGCATATTGCTGTCATTGCCACATTAATTGATATAATCTATATTGCTGCCTTGCCATATTGTCTATATCACTCCCATATTGTTGCCATTGCCATATTGATTGATATCATTCCCATATTGTTTGCTATCATTCTATGTTTCTGTCATTGCCATATTAATTAATAACATCGCATATAGCTGTCATTGCTATATTGCTTTCTGCTATTGCAAAACTGTTTACTATTATTCCAATACTGCTGTCATTGCCATATTCTTTCTGCCATTGCAATATTGTTTGCATTCATTCCAATACAACTGCCATACCCATATTGATTTATGTCATTCCTGTATTGCTGTTATTGCCATATTTGCTATCATTTTATATTACTGCCATTGTCAAATTGCTCGATATCGTTGTCATTGTTTCAGTTTGCTATCATTTCATATTGCTGCCATTGTCATATTGCTCGATATCATTGTCATTGTTTCAGTTTGCTATCATTTCATATTGCTGATATTGTCATATTGTTTGATATCATTCAAATATTGTTGTCATCGCCATAATGTGCAATACTATTCCAATTTTGCTGTCACTGCCATATTGCTTGCTGTCATTTCATATTGCTACATTGCCATATCAATTGATATCATTCCAATATTGCTGTAATTGCAATATTGCTTCTTATCATTTAATATAGCTGCATTGACATTTTAACCGGTATCATTCCAAAACTGCTGTCATTGCCATATTGTTTTAAATCATTCCAATATTGCTGTCATAACCATATTGCTTGTAATCATTTCATTTTGCTGCATTGCCATATCACTGATATCATTCAATTTCTGCTGTCAATGCCATATTGTTTGAAATCATTCAATTCTTGCTGTTATTGTGTTATTGCTTGCTACCATTTCATATTGCTGTCATTGTAGTATTGCAGCTCAGCATTTCATACAACTGCATTGAAATATCAACTGATATAATTCCAATTTTGCTATCATTGTCATATTGTTTGATATCATTCCAATATCGCTGTCATTGCATTATAACTTGCTATCATTGTCATACTGTTTGCTGCCAGTAGCAATGCCATATTTATTAATATCATTGCCATATTACTTGACATATATGACATATTACTGTCATCACCCTATTGGTTGATAGCATTGTCATTAAAGTATTAATGTCACAAACGTGACATGCAAACTTTATGTTCTAACCATAGCTGTTGCCATGATTAACTTACAGATTGTAAACTGCTGCATATAACTTGTTCGTTTTATTTACATAGTTGAACCGTTTTATAATTTTAGAAATACTTTGTTTGACAATAAAAAAAGTGTAAAAAAAAGTTAACTGTCTTAATTGTTATTGGATGTTGATGTTCACAAGGCTCGAATTTAAGCACTCGCCACTCGCAAAATGCGAGCTGTATTTTGAAAATGCGAGTTGAAATTACTCAAGCTGGCATTTTTTTGCGAGTGGATTTCAAGTTGAGAAAATTACTTATTTTATTCATTTTATTGATTTTTGAAAATAAAGAAGTATTATCCTGGTAAAAATAACAAGTTATTGTCAATTTTACCAAATTTCTTTGCTTCTCGCGCCAAATTACCCCCTAGCAGCACGATTGTCAATGACATGTATTAAATATTTATATGAGAAGACTGCGTCCAATTGTTTTTGATCTCGAGTTCATTCTGCAAAAAGGAAGTAAAGTTAAAACCCGTCAACAACATAGAGTAGACTGCGTCTAGTTTGATCGATCGCACACTCACTCTATAAAATAAAAGTAAACTTGAAACCCGTCAAATTTATTGTTTACATATTTTGTCAGCTGTTAAAATGGCTGATATTCTCCATTGTACCAACGAATGAAAGTGAGTCCCAACAAGAAAAAAGAGAAATAATCCTTCCGTTAATTCTGTAATGAAATGCGAGCGACAGCTCAATATCACACTTAGCTATAAACTTGACAATGACAAAATGGTGTGTCAATTGTAGAAACCATGCGATCGACAGATCATCCATAATAATTAAACTATATTACTGATATCACAACATTTACACGTGTTTAACAATCGTCCCTGGCTAGATCTAGATCTAATTTTAAAATGAACGGCCATTAGCTTTATTAATTCTATAAATAGAAATGTGTGTATGTCTCGATCTCAGTTTCTGTACACTTGTTATTATTGAATCCATGATTCATATTTTGTTTAGTTAAAAGTGTTTATTTATGATATATCATTGTATGCATTTATATATGGTAGTATAATAAATAACAAAGACAATTTTATTTTTTAACATATTTTGTTTTGAAAAGTACAAATGTACTGCTTTAAAATTGAAATACTTTACATATATAATAACCTTGATACCATTGTCTATAAAACAAATACAAGCTAATAATGGAATATTTGGTATGTAATGAAACTAGAAGTAATTTCCAATTTGAATATGCTTTTTTTCTGCGGTAAATATAACACTTCTGCCAGACCTGTTGTTCTAATAATTGACAACCGTGATGTCCACATTTCACTAGCAGTCGTGGAGCTAGTCAGAAATGAGAATATTGTTTTGGAATCCAGTTTCCTGTAAGTGAAAAAAAAATGACGGTTTTGTACGTACACCAAACAGACACGCTATCATAAATGCAATAGACAAATTAGTTGCCACTAAACAGCAGAAGTATATATAACTAGTGTGCACAAAATACTAATATAATGGTAAGAACAAACTTGTTTAATTATCACAAAACGTATACCTCATGCGCTATACCGACGTTGACGTTTGCTTTAAAGCGTTTTTTGACGTAGGGTAGGGTTAAATAATTGAATAATATAAAAAATCTAGTTTGTCAATTTTTCTAAAAATCTCACAATTATTGTACAATATATAGTAATAAAACATATAAAAATTATGCAAAATTCGCTTGGTTTGATTTTTGGTAATTTTGATTTAAAGCCGTTTTTACGAAAAAATCGAGAAAAAAATAGTTTCCGTTTTTCGCTAGTATTTTCAAAATGTGGCGTTCGTCATAATTTTTGCATCTGTAAATGCATACATCTGTCAAATGTGTACATCATGATATATATTTCTATTCTGTGTATTAGGAACAACTCAACTGAGGTCGAAAAAATACGCGATTTTGCTGCTATACATTGGGATGTCAAAAAGGCTTAACATGGCCATGTTTACGACGTCACATATAAATATATATTCTATTGACCGCTGCAAAAAATACATATTCACATTGGAAATTTCTTCTAGTTTTATAATATACTAATTGAACCACTGATTTAGAAAATAATTTAATCTTAATCAACTGCCGAAAATCTTATGGAAAACGTATAGAATTATGCAATATGTTGACGTCTTTTTAGACGTAGGGTGGGGTTAAATAATTTCAAATAAAAAAAAATCTAGTTTGTCAATTGTTCTAAAAATCTCACAATCACTGTGAAGCATATTGTTAGAAATCAAATAAAAAATATTTCAAAATCGCTCGGTTTGTTTTTTGGTAAATAGATTTGAAGCATTTTTTTCGAAAAAATCGAGAAAATAATAATTTCCGTTTTTCGTTAGTATTTTCAAAATGTGGCATTCGTCGTAATTTTTGCATCCAAATTGGAAATTACTTCTAGTTTCATTACATACCAAATATTCCCTTGATTTCGAAAATAATTTTAAAGGTATATTCCTCCTTAAGACTACAAGTTTCTGCGAAAATTGGTTTGGCTAGTTGGTTTCAAATTTGGCCAGTTGAAATTTTAGGCAGTGGCCAAAATTGCCTGTGCACAAAAAAGTTAAATTCTAGCCTTAGTGTACCAAACTACCTCATTTGAGTGATTATCTTATACAGTTGGGCATGCAGTGTAAATAACTCTAAAACTGTTAGAGGTCTTCTAAAACTTGTATGCATGTCAATTTAGTGATTATGCTGCTAGGGAGTTTTCCTCAAATATTTTCTGTAACAAAGGAAATATCTGCAAAAACTGCTTATGGGATCGATAAATCCTCATCACAGTCTCGTGGTTTAATGTAACACCCGCCGCTCAGTACTTTTAGTACTTTGATTTGTTATTATCATTTCTTTATTAAAATAACTTTTCATCATTTTATTACCATACTCTTGTTCTTCAAACATATTTTCAATAAAATGATATATTGAATCCTTTCCTCGTTAAATCTTTACTGATTTGCTAAATGAGTTATCATATGTGCATACTAACTGATATCCAAAACCACAAGCAATATGTTCTTGATAAGCTTCAGTTGATTAACAACGATTTTCCTTTATTGGTTTTATTATTGCTTCGAAAACAGCATATATAACAAAAGGAACAGGCAGTTGTTTATGATAATTTACAAACTTTGATTTACTAATACTCTTATCCGGCATTTTTACTTTTAGTACCCCCTTAGTAGCTAAACAAACTTCTATATGTTTATTCATTATTCTTCCTGATGTAAAATGATGTATGCAATATTTGCAAAAGAATAATTTATGTTTGTCTTTTGATTGTGTGGTCATCAATTTGTTAAAATCCTTTATCCAAACATAATGAGGCAAAACCCCTGAAGAACCCCCCTCTATTAATAAAAGATCATAAGTTTTTTCATTTATATTTTTAGAGATGAACAGCAGGTAAATAGGTTCTTTACCATTATCAATTCCAAAGACGTTAAATCTACTATCATTAGCTGCTTCTATTTTAGGAATATCCTTAACCTTAACAGGAAACTTTATTCCATCATAATTCACTTTATCTATGTGTTTTTATATTTTGTTGGTCTTTGTGGGTCCTTTTCAACTGGAAACAAATACGCTAAATAACACCAATGAAAGCATTCATTATCATTTTCATTTTTAATAATGATTAATCCTTTTCTAAACACATCGTTATTTTCTTTAGTACCAGCACACCATAAACATGATTACAATAACGCGCTTGTGAAATGAGATGGATGGATGTTGACCTAACTTCTTATACGGATGGTATGGTGAGATGGGGAAAGCAGTTAATAAATTTGAGATGTCGCTAGAACATAAATAAAAACTAACATAGAGTAAAGGACCAAATGTTCAACATCACAAACAGGTCAAAAATTTAATGTGTAGATGTGAAGTAAATGACCTCTGTGTGACTTTTGAAGAGATGGATAATCTATTTGTAAAACGCTCTGGAGATATGCTGGTATTTGACACTGGCAATGATATAGGTTTAGTTTATATTAATTTATATAGCTAGACTGCGAAGTAAGATCAGAATTTATATGAATCACACTGGGGTCCCTATTTTAAGTAGAACCACAGTTAATTTTGAGAAACCAGAGGATCAAGTTTGGATTCGAACTCTGACATGTGTGGCCAATCAAGGCACTACTGCCCCGCTTTTTAATTCATGTCCGAAAGGCAGACCTTGCCTAGTTTTTAAGAAAAAACACCAGTTCCTTTCCATCAAGTGAAATATGCGCATTGGATCAAATCTGACCTTCAAACAAAATCCAGTGTACAACTAAGAAAACACAATAACTTGTTATTCTTGGTGACACAATCTAAGTGAAATCCAAAACTGGGAAGACATCCCAATATTTCGGTTAAAATGTGTTAAAACTAAGTATAAGAAGAGAACTCTCCGATGTAAGCAGATTGGTAGGGATGAGTTTGTGCATGGTAATCTTTAACATGACCTGCGATAGGAAATTGGATACATAGAAAGTCATCTGAAGCTCCAAACTTCCGGGACGCATTTCTTGGGGTAAATGACAACAACAAAGAATTTCAATAATATGTAGTGTATGTGTTTCAAACAAGCACAGATATGGCCTGCCACTAAATGTATATGAAAGGTCATGATAGAAAGCAGTTGATACGTGTGTCCTGGAATTAGCCATTGATTTAAGTTGACAAACTGATTTGAGTGTGAATTGTGTTGGATTTTGGACCTGGAAGATTATCGTTTTATATCAACTTGACAAGGAGAGGACGAGGTCTCTGCCAGCATTTATTCATTCACGTTGTGTGACCAGACTTCATCATTTTTTAGTGGGAAAGGAAAACTATAGAGTAGGGAAAACGATATCAATAAGGCATTTGCAACTATATTCACCACATTCTGTAAAGAATACATAAAGGTGGGATGTCATTTATACAGTGATTTGTAGTTTAAGTTTAGTTTACACTTCTTGAGTTTACTTCGATTGTAAAACAAGTTCTAATACAAATAACGTTTGAAGTCGTTCTGTGTAGAACCTGTACTAAGCATATGCGGAAAAATATCTTGGTCAAGGTTACCATACATAGTTGTGGTTGAGGATCAAGTCCACAACCCTGTGACCATGGGTTCAGTGTTCTACCACTGAACCACGCGCTCCACAAGTGATTTGTATTCGTCCCAACAAGTATTTCATCAAATGTAAATGAGTCCTAAAGGAATTGTTCACACATAAATGTGACCAACCTTTATGCCGACAACTCAGCTATAATGCACCAAACGAATAACTTATCAGGTCTTTTCCTATCACCATTCAAGGCCCCAAAAAACAGATTGGGAAAAAGTATGGGAAAAATCTGGTTGTCTCTCTACATACTGACAACGGGTATTTCAAAAGATATAAATGTACAAAGACTAAAGTATTGTGCATATCATAATAATATACCAATAGCTGCTTGATATTTCTAAAATTTAATCTTTAATTTGTTCCAGCATTGATTGATCTTACATGTCCAAGCCTGTCGTTTTGTAAAAGTCCGGCGATGAAAGCGTTGACGATCTTAGCCATAAGTTTGCATTTTTTTCTCTCTTAGAATAATTTATCGCAATAAAACCATTAAGATTATTAAATATATATATATATATATTGATAATATTAGTCATAAAGAGTTAAAAGGTTTCATAAAATACTGTAAATATAAGGACAAACGTGAAATTTGTAAAATTTGGCGGCCATCTTGGATACTCCGCCATTTTGAAAGTGGGCCTCGATGTTAAATAATTAGTTAACCTTGTACTATGTATGTGCAAAGTTTGGTGGTTTTCTCCAAAAAAGGCACAATTCTCTCAATATATAGTACCAAATTGCCCCACTATAGGTGTGATAATTCATTTGATGCTGGAGTAAGTAGTCTGTATCAACATTTGTCAACCGTGGTTTCCTTTATAAATCAATTGTTGATGGCCAGACGTTCTAAATTACAACTCAGCTGTCTTTATAGTGTTTAAAATGTCATTTCTTTGATGTGTAATTTAAGGTAACGATAGTCAATCAACTCCTTATGAAGTAATGAGTACTACACTAATGCTAAAACCATGTAACTGGTCGCTTTTATCTAAATGTTGTCACGTTTACAACTTAATTTCGATATATGTCATTAAGCTTTGACATGGAATACTACTAAAACTATTTCAGGAAGCAATAACAGATTCTGGGAAAATTAAATAAGTGTAATAGTAATCTAAAATACAGATTTCGTGACATTGCTGCATCATGAAAAATAAAGGTTACACGATAAATGCATTACTGACAAGCCTAGTTTCTAGGAATTTTAGTATAAGCTTTTCTTTTCAAGTGTTGTGACTGGCCGGTATTGGAGATAACTAAGGTTAAAGTCAGTTTAAAGACGACTTCAATAGTATTTTACTGTTTTGATGATCTCTGTAGGTCCCGTTACACAGTTGAATTTTGTTCTTTGTTCTATATTAAATAAGGTGTAGGATTTCAATGGTAAGAAAAGAATTCCACATAGATTTTTTTTATAGCAGGAATGTATACCCACAAAAAATGCACAATAACTGGTAGGTTGTCCACATTGTTTTTTTTAAAAGAGAGTGCAGTGACACCCTGAACTTTTTTGAAAAAAAAAGTCCTCAAATGCTAATAAATACATGTATATGTAGAAATCCTATAAAAGTCACTTTTTTAACACCAGTGATGTATTATTACAGTATATGCAATGCCAACTTTTGCTCTACTCATCTGCAGCAAGAAATCAAAACCACTATGAACCACTTTGAAAATATTTCATAACCAAAGTACATCGGCCTATTTTTAAGCGTAAGAATCTTGCTACCGTGGTAAAAAAGGGGGCGCAACTGTGTGGTGAGACGTGTATGATATGTTCAACAAAGTGGGAAATGAATTATCAGATTTATTAATGGGTCATATAACAGTTTATTTATCTTTTCAAACGTGATATTGTACAAAAAGTATTTGCATTAATACTTGCTTATTCTATGGAATAAAGACAAATACACTGAGCTTTTGATAAACTCGTATGAAGCAGTTACTCTGCAACGCCTATAAGTCTGTAAAAACATCAAACACGATGAGTATTATTTGTAACATGTTGACAAATTAAAGTGTTTAATTCAACAGAAAAAACGACTTCAATTGCTTTTTATACAAAATGATACAAACTTTGAAGGTCAATGTCATCTGATTGAATAAAAAAATCTAATGAATACAAAATTAAGTGAACTAATGCGATGTTACGAAAGGTTGGCCTTACCTATTGATATGATACTGGGTTGCAGTCACTAGTTTGTATTAAAATTGATATGATATTGGGTTGCAATCACTAGTTTGTCTTACCCATTGATGTAATATTGAGTTGCAGTCACTAGTTTGGCAATATTCGGGAATGTGTCTTTATTTGTTAAATATTGCCTTTTTGAATCAATATACTGATGTAACATTTTTAACATAAACGCTTGCATTTTTAATATACGAATATTATCTCTGTTTTGGCAATGTACAATTTCGTCAGAAAATTTGCTTTGTGTTAAAATGCGTTTATATGAGATCTACTACCATATGAGATCTGCAACTCTTACTATCCCATATATGCATTTGCAAATATGCAAAATAGAGTTTTGTTTATTATAAATACATTTCTGTATTAATGTATTTAAAATGAATATGGTGCTACGATATACCTAAAAGCCAAATTGGGCGTCTGGTAGTTTATCTCTATCCGTCGACTATTATTATACCTTTCATTTACGACTGTTGAAAAAAAAAGTTTGGCAACACATCTGATAAGGGTTATTCGCCATATTTATTTAGATCGTCTGCGTATAGGAACTTATATGCCACGTGACCACTGCTTCGGAAAAAGTTTTACAATCTGATATAATATTAGCTATCATGCTGTTATGTTTAGAGTTCACCAGACGATCTTCTGCAACACTTTATAATCTTTTCATCATTTTACCTCGGATTTAATTTCCGATGATTCTCGAGAGTGATTAATCAAAATGACACGATTAATTAATGGTCATAATTCATTAAATAGATTTTGTTTTATGTTTGAACATTTTTTATAAATGTCACGAGGTGATAACGGGGCGAGATGTTAATGAGTTTGCACATTTTATAGGTGAGAACTAGCCTTATTAAAGAAGGCGTAAACAGACAGTTTTTTTTCATCGTTTGGATATCCGATCTGCTGTCCAGAGATGTGACATATTTGTTTTATAAAAGTATTCTTAGAGACGTGCAATATGTTTTAGAGACGTGCAATATGTTTTAGAGACGTGCAATATGTGGGAACGTATTATAAATTGAAGCCGAAACCGTAAATTCACTCGTTTAAACACTAATTATTCGTATCTACATATAAACAAAATAGAATCTACAATTCATAATTTATAATTTAAATCTGAATCCTGTATTTCTGTTTTTGAAAAAAAACTACCTGAAAGAAAAAATATTATTTGAAGGTTAACTGTACCGCCTCTTCTGTTATTTGACATAATCGTCTAGGTAACTGTCTCTGTCTATTTTTAGCACCTTACACAGTGATGAAACTGCATATACAAGATAATATACGACCTCAGACATTGACCCGCATAAATGTTATATAAAGAAACGGAGACAACTGATATTTTCTAGTACGTTTTACTTACCATGCACTACAATACT
The DNA here is from genome assembly GCA_029582155.1 of Panopea generosa. Classification (NCBI taxonomy): domain Eukaryota; kingdom Metazoa; phylum Mollusca; class Bivalvia; order Adapedonta; family Hiatellidae; genus Panopea; species Panopea generosa. Next base: position 15,389,467 of record CM055906.1, read on the forward strand.
GTACTGAATTATATACACATTATGATTGTCCGTTAATATTCACTGACACTTATGAATATTCAGTGTATATCCGTTAATTAATTTTCGGGTGTCCGAAAATGTGATATTACTGTTGGTAAAAAACCTATACCATCATCATATCGTATTCACGAATCCTGTACGGAGAAGGCGTTTAAACGCCCAATATAACGAGTACCAAGTAAAAACTAACGCACAATGTGCATTCTTTTAAAATACATAAGCTTACTGGCGTACATTAAGAAACATCGAAAATGTCATTTGACCTTGCCCGGACGACTATAACATAAATCACTCTGGATATATTTAAGTCTCATTAAACTTCCGAAATGCACACTTTTTGATAATAACAAAAATGATTGTTATTAAATGTGTTTAAAATATTGCTAAACCATTCATGTAGACCCCTTAGTCACTGTTTTTAAAAACGCAAGAAAATAACTTCGATCGAAATGTGTATTTATGAGACCAGCGGACCGAACTTTTATATTTTTGTAATTCCGTAATGACTCAGTTGCTTTCCGACCGTACCTCCGCAAGTGTTCGGAAATACTCAAATGAATACTGCAGTGGTAGTGTGCGGATGAAGACCGTTAGATAAGGGTGTTCATTAATAAGATTAGAAAAGTTATGGCTTCACTAATATTATGTATCGCTATTGGGTTTTATTGTTTTAAAAAATATATTGATGTCTGCAATAAAACTGTATCGAATGCAATACGCATTATATTATTTATGTGCATTGAAAAAATAATATGTACTGAATACAAGTTAGGTCTAGTAACTCTTGCTCAGGATCCTCCCTTGCATATACTCGTTATACTATCGCACGGGCTATTACGTCACAAATCACTTTATCTCACTCAATATTGAGAGGTTACCAAGGGTGATTTGTTTAGTACAGTTGTAAAAAAGTAATTTTATGTTTAATTTTATATGAACGTTTCGTCGCTTAAGTGCAATAAATTTTCTCGTGGGTTCCAGTTCATTAATGCACTGAGGGGAATAAAGGGGATGTTCTTAAAAACTATCTAGTCGCAGGCGATTATTTTATTTTTAACATAAGACATCTTATGTCTTAAGATCATATATTACATACCGACGCGTTTCTAAACAAGCTTCGTAACTCCCCGTTTTCTGCCGAAGGTGTTTATTGAAAAGAGACGAACATTAATTTGTAAACAAAACCCGTTCATAATTTTGTACGAATAATGTGCTTTTTATTTATATTTTTCGCTTGAAAAATCTCTCAGTGATCAAATTAACATGTATTCTATCATCTGGAAGAGTAAAACTGACTTAGATTAAAACTAAAAACGACAGTTTCGGAAGTTTAATGAGCCTTTAACAATGTATAAACAAGTTTTAAATATTCCAAAACAACACGCCAGAACAACTCAATAACACAATACACAAACAGTCTGCCATGGTAGCGTAATGAGTGTATAAATATAAGTTCATAAATTAGTTGAGATTACTAACGTTTATTACAAGTTCAATCTAAAGTTATTACACGTCTAAATCAAAGTTACCACAAGCACAATTTCTAAAGTTACTGTTAGTTTAATTTCTAAAGTTATCACCATTACAAATTCCTAAAATTGTTTCAGTTCTAAAAGTAATCACAAGTTTTTATTTCTTAACTTAAATGTTCACGGCGCACAGTTTTAATTTAGTTCCGTCAAAACTGACGTGGCCTAAAAAGTACCACGAAAACCGACTCCTGATGTTAGTAAATTTGGTCGTTTATATATCGTTAGCCTCACACGGCTGTCAAGTTGTTTTCGCAATAAAACAACCCTTATTACCTGCTAATTGCTTGTTAATTGCTGGTCGTGCTTACATCCTACGTCTAATTTTAGCTAAGTGTATCACGCGTCCGTATGTCCATCATTAGCTTTGACAGATTCCTTGTTTTAGTTAATTGCTATAGCGGAGCGATGTATGCGGATACGCCTGTCCGTGACTAATGAGATGTTTGATAAATAGACCAAGTGAGCGCCGGTACAAATTGCCGTATATTTTGCATTTTTTATGCAAGCTTTTTTTTTTATTTCATTCTTATAAATCCGTATTGCTACAGAAATCCAAATTATTCTTGCTTCAGAAATCCAAATTATACTTATAAATCCATGTTCGAATCCTGACTTTGTTACACCATACAGTATTCACAAAATAGTGAAACGAAATTGTAGATGAAATGAAATGCATTTATGGTAAGCCATTCATGTATTACATACAGGTAAATTTAGCATAGTTCTTCCATACCCAATAAGCCCATGAAGTTCCGGCTAGAATAGAATCACGTTAGATCTCTGCAGAGGGGTAGGACTCCTCCGAATGGATGTCATGTTCATTTTATCACTTTTTTATGTTCATCATTGCGGCTATATTACATACGCCGGAGCCATATGAGGAATGGCAAGAATAGAATCATTGTGGCTCATGCATGTCGTAAGAAGCGACAAATTGAGTAATACGACAGATTCTGCTGAAACTCTGCAGTCCTGCAGGTATCAAGGTTCTAAGTTCATTCTTCATATTCATTTGTTGATGGGTTTTTTATTTGTACGAGTGTTAATTTGTTGTTTTTTACAAGTAAAGTGAGCCTGAAATATTATGTTCTGTTAGCGTCGAATAATCTATAACATGTTGGTTTGCCGTTAAACCCATTCATACATTCATTCGTTCCACACACAATAAAACTAGTATTTTTTTGTTATATATATAATTTATATACTGTCTTGGTAACGAGTGATGGCAAGTCCCTTAATGCACTGTCATTGTAGTAATAAAACAAGACCGAAGTGTGCTGTTTTTAAAGCACACAATCAAAGAAACAGCGCATGGATACCAATAGTGTAGCTACCTTATAGGCCCTGCTGATGAATTGAGCCAAGTATTTTTTGAAATTCATCCATAGGTGACAAAGTTACAGACCGGAAACAAAATCTCAATTAAACTGTTAGTGTTTCAGTTTTATGTAAATTATTCAAAAATTAAAAAATAAATTCTGTTCAAAATGTGTTAAATTATGTCTTTCGTCAAATAATACGTCAAAACGCACTAGAACCATTCTACATACAAAAGTCGGCTGTGAGTTTGAGGCCCACTCCCCCTTATTTTATTTATTTTTATTTTTTATAAAGAAACATAAAAAAATTACATAAATAAAAATAAAAAATGGAATCCTCCCACCCCACTTTTTAAGAAAATAATGGATGACAATCTAACAATTTATTTATGATGGCCTAATGTTTCACACGTTTTGTTTCGCGCTTTGCACAGCACAAACGGCGTAAAGTGTGGCAGCATAATGAACTATATATTTATACATGTATGAAATATGAATTTGTCCAGTAACCGACAACCTACATTTATATATCAAAAGTGTGGTAACTGGGTGATTTTTAAAGATCAAATCAAGAGCATAGGAACGTTTTGACCTCAAACAGAAAAAAAATCTGTCCCTAACGAGACTCGATGTTCAGATTCTAATTTTTATCGGGGAAGGGGTCCACGTTTGTTTCTTTCCTTGTCTCTATATATACTACATGCCTACTCCCATTAAACGTTATTATCCACTCCCCAAACTCCTGTGGTTCGAACGCAAAACTTCGTTGACGATGAACGGAATATTAAATCTTGGTACGAAAAAATGGTCTCTTTGAATATTTAACGCTATGCTGCATGGAAACATTTACTGACACTGTTGTATTATAAATTTGGAATTTTTTAAATAAGAAAATTAAATGTTCTCAAAATAAAACAAACCATATCCGATATATGTGATATACGAATAAACGCGGGTGCTACAGACGCCAACCATTTACGACTCCCACCATTGAGCGGAAAACAATGCAAAATACTCAAAATTTAGGGATTGTTTTTCTGCCACAGACAACAAATCACTTAATAATTCATACAATTAATGATATTTAACATTTGTATTATATAATTCTATTTCCTTAATCAAGTAAACTGGCATTGATGTGCTCCTATCACGTGTGCTGTAAAGTGAAACGGGCAAGAAACAACCAGATTCGGGAACGAATTTTTAATTGTTTTTATATGAGCGCAAGTATCGCCATACTAGATATTACTATGGTTGGTTTGTTTTGATACCAGTAAGTGTTGGACAAATTTTCAGGAATGGCGAAGAATGCGCTCGATGTAAAAAAAACACTTAAGAATGGTTGAATATCCATGAAAATAGGCAATTTCCTTAAGTATGGGGTATATTTAGGGTAAAAAACAACAAAATACAATAAGCACACTGTATTATATATGAATGGATCATTGAGGTGTCACACACCAACAAACACGTGGTATATTATGTGTTCAGTTTATTTTATATTTTGTAAATTTATTAGGCCAAATAAAGGCTTCCTGAATCTAGCCCTTTGTACCAAAGGTCGTTCATTTTGAAATAATGCTCTATGTTAAACTTTTGTTTCTGTTTTCAATGGTTGCCGGACATGTTTCATATTAAATGTTTAAACCCAAGCTTTGTAAATAAATAATAACTGTTATGTTCGCTTTTTTAAACATAATAACTGTTATGTTTGCTACTTTAAAACAATATAATAATATGTGCTTATGTGTATATTCTTTAGTGTGAATATTCACTCAGTGCTATGCTTTAAATAATGTATTTAAACCAATGGAAGTTGTCAGAAATAGTTTTTTATCAGTTCATTTTATAAATTAGTTGTAATTACAGAACACTGTGCGAGTGATCTCACGAGATTATAGCGTATTGAATTCCATAGCAACACTGCGATTTCATCCAATTGGATGGCGTTATATGTGAATCTCATGTAAGTATCGTTAAGCTTGCAGTCAAGGCAATTATGTTTGTGCGGGAAATATGGCATACTATTATGATGCCAGAACGCATGCGTTAATACCACCAATAAACGTGACAGTACTCTCTTTGTTAAATTGTAAAATGATATTTAGAAAGAGGATATAAACAAAGTGTGCTGCAGTTTCAATACACTCTAAAGGATACGCTGAATAGCTTAGTGGGAAATAGAAAAATAGTTTTAAATTAAAAGTGGTGGCATATTCATATATAACAAAAGTTTTTCTGTGCATTGACTTGTATAAATACACCTAAATCGTTTATGATACTTTTTTATGTAACCTGTATGGACTATTTACAATAAACAAACGTTAAAATGATTTATTGAATTTGTTTTTAAAAAAACATCAATATGGCTAATTTTGATTATGCACATTTTCGTTCTCAACGAGAGTTACAGAATGGTGTACTTATGTGGCAAATATTTTCACCCATATTGATATTATTTGGAACGGTTGGAAACATTCTGTCTATAAAAGTATTGTCAAAACGCCGTTTTAACAAATGGGCATCGTCTTTGTACCTGATTGGCCTGGCGGTAGCGGATTTAAGTATCCTATATATTGGGTTACTTCGGCAATGGGTCAAATACCTTGTAGATATAGATGTTCGGAATGAATCAGTCGTGATGTGTAAAGTACATTGGTGGCTAATGTACAGCAACGCCGACATTTCTGTTTGGATTTTGATTTCAATCACCGTCGAGCGGCTTATTTCTTCTCTATTTCCGTATAAAAGTAAAATGTTCTGCACAAAGGAAAGAGCTAAATTTGTTCTCGCTGGGATTTTTGTATTTGCATTGCTTATAAACTCACATCTTCTTTATGGATTTGGAAAGCTGGAAATGTCTGTAGGCAACGCCACAATAACCGTTCCCTGTGCACCTGTAACGGAGAACTATGGCAAGTTTTTTGGTACAGTTTGGACATGGATTGATTTGTGTAAGTATTCATTGATTCCATTTGCAATTCTAAGCAGTGGTAACGTATGCATTATATATAAAGTTATATCAAGTCAACGTAAAGCAAGGCGGCGTGTTGGACCAGTAACAAATACTGACATGGCCACGGCAACAGCGTCAAGCTCGATACCAATACCTAATGCAGCAACGAGTACGATAAACAAAAATGATAAAACTTCATCTATGTCTCTCTTACTGGTTGTTTTAAACATTATGTTTATCATATGTACGGCACCGGTTTGTATCTATTTCATTGGAGAACCTTACTGGATTCCTAAGGATGTTCCTAGACATATCCAACTTCAAGACCCATGGTGGGCGCTTGTCAACATGATGATGTACTTCAACAACACAGCCAACTTCATCTTGTATTGTGTCAGCGGATCACGTTTTCGAGAAGAACTCAAACTATTGTTTGTTTGGCGGAATTCGAGAGTGCACAGTACCTCAATCAATATAGGAACAATAAACGCAAATCTGTCAGCAGCACGAACACATACTAGAGAGTCAATGGTGATCTAATTCGTACATAACGTCAGACATGTTTTAACAGACATTCATTATGCTTATATTTGACATAATATGATTTGTTGAATAAAAGATTTAATCTGGAAGAAACTGCTAATTAATTCCAGATTTCCAGAGGCGGACAGCATATATCATCGCATAAAAATTCAAAAGAAATCATTTTCTTTCTATGTATTGCAAAAGTTACCACTCTACTCCCGGACCCCATTTTAATTGTTATATGGATATATTTTGGAAGCAGATATTTCAGTTGTTCTTTATATATTTTTCAGTTACATATTGTATTTAGACCTATAAATATTTAGGTTATTGTTTTATGTTGCAAAGTTTAAATGCATGTATGTAACAATGTGTTTTATTTATATTTAAGAATCAAACTACCGATGTACATATAATAATATAATAACACCTAGGGACTTCAAAACGCACCACTTACAAACAGATTATTTTAGTGCAGAAAATGTCATCCGATTTCAAAGAAAGTTTATATACGTTAAGAATGCCATCTCTGTCTTCTACTGTCAAAATTTCAAGACTGATACTTGAATTTTTCATGCATTTTTTTCTATTTTTCGAAGCTACCCCCAAAAGTGAAAATTCACAGTCGATTGCATTTCATTACATATATCCATGCGAATTTTTTCATAAACTCGTTACTGACATTTGTGAATTATTTTTATTGTTAGTAGTTTTGAAAAATGGAAAAAAAAATGTATAAAAAATTCATTAACTTTGATAGAAGAAGCTAGAGAGGACGCTCTTAGATGACGTAAGTGGTGCGTTCCCTGGGTGTATAAGGATGGTCCTTTATATAAATATCAGCATACGAACATTTGTTAATTGTATGAACACTTTGGCGAAAATATGTTTCCGTACGGATACCACTTTGTTGTACGACTGAACCCCGATACCGGTTTACCAACATTTTAACGGTGCCGTTAAAAGTGCAGAGACGCGTTAATAATACGACAGTGTGCTGTTACTTACAGGTGTACCGCTTATTTTATCGGCGTTTGGACATATTTTTTTTTCTTTTTATAAAGATTTATTGACAATTTTGATAATGTAGTGTAAAAGTTTCTAAATTGCTAACAAATACAGATCTTCCCTATTTATTTGTTCGACCCCTGAAATTGGAACACATTTATTGAAGGTCTCATTACTATAGTTGTTACGTTATTGTACTTAACAGTGAATTATATTCATTAATAAAACAATGGAATAATGACATATTCATTTGACCATCAAGATGTGTTCCATGTAAAAGCCTATTAGCATTTACATTGGTGTTGTTGTTTCAGTTTGCAACTCAATACTCATTATAACTTTGTAAAAATTGAGAAGATATGAGTATTTGCTAATGAAAGTATTCTAAATACTGAAACCTTGGCACACAATGATACAGTAATAATGGAATATTAAAGTCTGTGTCAGATGTAGCCAGGAACATTATATAAGCATACTAATGAAAAGCGATATAGTTGATGTTACTGTTTACATACCGTAGTTTCTTGTATGTGTACAACAAAATACAAACTACAGGATACTATTTTAATGTATTTGATTAGAATGTTGATCTGTAAAATTTTCTTTCATAGTGCAGTCTCCAATATGATAAATAGTTTATGTATATATTTTAAAGACAATTCCATCTCCAAGCAAAGTGTTATATTTCAAAGACAATTGAACAATATCTCAGATGATCTACATAGAAAAATCAATACCCAAGTTTACGTCACTGTTTATATTTGAAAATCTCCAAAATTACGTATATCAAATATGAATATTTAAAAACAAATACTTCTCTCCTTTAATTGAATTGTATGTTTTTTCAAAAGTCAATCTTCAAAGTTCAATTATTTATTTATCTCATGTTTTGTAAGGAAAGTTTGATCTCCAAGTTGAATTCAATGTATTTAAAAACGTCATTCTCAAAGATGACCCAGCTGTATATATTTAAAAAACAAATTTCAATCTCATATTTAAAATAAGTTCAATCCCCATGTTTATTTATTGTATATACTGTGAAAAAAGTCCAATCTCCAAGTTGAATGATATATTTCAAAGCATGGCCAATCTTTCAGATTATCTACATGTACATTGTATTAACCTTCAAAAAAATATCCGAGTTAAAATTTGTATTTTAAAGAAAAGTCAACCTCTAAAAAGATCTAGATGTATTTATATAAAGAAAATATCTCCATGAAACCGTTCAACTATTATATCCGAGAAACAGAATGTTAATCTCCTAAATGGCATATATTTAAAAAAAAGTTCGATCTAGAAGTTGAATTATGTATTATAAAGAACGTTTATATGCGCATCAGTGTCAATATGAATACTATATAATGTATATATTGCGATTTTTTTTTAAAGTTCAATATCTTAAATTATGCAAATAACATTTAAACTAGCCAATAAGAACTGTTCAAAGATACAATTGCATATATGGACAAATCATTTTTATATTGTCTTTTTTAGAATCTTTTTTCATAGGATTTTCGTTATTGGAATACTGTAAAAAAAGGCAATCAAACCCAGGTCGTCTGGGCGGCAATCACCTTATAAAATATATAATAAACAGCTTCAGAAGTTGGTCCAAAATAGAACGCTCTATCTTTCATGAAACTGAGCGATTTCATTGGCTGAGAAAGTAGGGCGACATTGAAGTTCTTGTAGGTAAGCAAGACGTCATAGACATAAACGTTGACTTCACTATTCAGACTTAACGTCTGTCTCTTTTTCTTTTATACAGTTTCCTACGACAAAATCAAGTTTTAAAATATGTTTTAAGGCGCGAAATTAAGTATAGGTTAGAAGTTATATGGTATTATCTACGCCATACGTATTTTTCCTGATCGATATTTCTAACAAGTCTGAATTGTGTTCAAATTATTTGTACTTTCTTTAACATATTTGTCAGCAAAGTAAAGTCAATTTAATCTAGACTCTACTTGACAATAAAAGAAATAATGAAAATACCACGCGTCCCTTTACATTATTTCTTAAAGAGCGTTGCCATTACATTTTTAAGCTGGTTAATTTATAGTCAAAAACAACTGCTGAATTACACCTGGTAAAATTTCATCCAAATACCAGACGTGGCTACGAAGTTACTTCAGAAAAGTCAATTTCCTGCAAAATTAGTGCTGTGGAAACCATAAAAGGTATACTAATCAAATTGAAAACCTGACTAGTTTTAAGACACTAATAACTAATTGTATCATATTTCGATGATTTTCGAATAATTTCCGTTTCTTTAGAGATTTCTGTGTTATGACGTTAAATTGACTGGCAACTGTAGTAATTGATTTCCGAGCAATTATTTCAACGAAATGGTTATTTGTCGGAGATTTTTCAGAAATTTCTTATAGTGAAGGGTGGTTTGGAATTTGTTCCGCTGTATGTTGATCTCCGGTAGATATAGGTGTTTTCTACAACATCAGAGTTCATAGAAGCTGGCGTTATGTACATATTAGTCTGGTTAATTATTTAAAACAGTTTCGATAAGCTGTACAAACTCAATAGTTATCTGTATATGGCATCAAGGTATAACAGTTGACATTTTTTATTTTGTTACACTTTTCATTTTTTGAATGATGCTATCGTATTCAATTTCTGATTTCCAGGCAAAAAAACATTTGGCAATTTCAATTATTGTCCGCGGCTGTCACCGACACTCTCGATTTGTTCCATGTCTTTAAATATGTCCATCATCTTGGATGTTTATCAGGATTTTTCAAAACTGGAATATTTGCTAAATTATTTATTACCAGTATAGCTTATTTATACCCAATACTGCCGAAAGGATATCTCGTAAAAATTCTTAAAACAAGATATCGAAAAGGGATTTCCTAGCATAGGCTACGCGCATAGATTAGACTAAAAATATAGTTCCCGCTTAAATTACGTCATATTTTGTAATGTTTTAACCCTTTACTCCATAGATATCAATCACAAAAAGCCTTTGAAAACACTGCAGGAAGAGTTCAGATTGCTCGTTACGAGCAATCTGAACTCTTTCTGCAGTGTTTTCCACTCTGTCAGTTAATATAAACATAATTCACCCAATCATTCAAAAGCCTTCTGTATTAGAGATGTCGAAAGGCGTTTTTATTAAAGGTGTCCAAAGGCGTCTATATGAAGTAAAGGGTTAAATGAGTCACATCATTTTGCTTTTAATTTGATCCGTCATATAGGTTTAAAAGTCCGATTGGCGATGTAAGGGTCGCCAAGCAGTACTACAATGTTGTCTATTTTTAGAAAGGGAATTCCGTTTCAAGTTTACCGCTCGGATAGAAATATCGATTTCGTCACGCTTTAGTGGATTTGATATACCAAACAATACATTTATTTTACTTGTTTGGGATAACGATATGCTGCTTATCTATTTCACAAACAATTTCATTTTTTAGACACATATTGCGGGGTTTTTACCCGATATACTTTTAAGAATGATATGTTTTCATCCAACACTGAACACTTGTAACCGGACAGGTGTTTTATAAATAGAGCAGCATGGTATGCAGCATATGTGAATTTAGAACCTCTGCCAACTTAGTTCTCATCTTTAGTATTGGGAAAGGTTAGCCCATCTATAAGTTTTTAATACAGTTATTAATAGTTGCACTGGTCCCACCGGAGGCTTAGGATATTAATTACCGTGTCCCCTGTATTTGGTGTTTTGTATGTTAGAGTAAGATTTCTTGTACGTTCATTTTTTATATCTAATTTTTAGTTATTTTTTTAGCAAAGAGTGTAAGATACTTTATTTCAAAAAGAGTATTCTAGTATCGAAAAAAAAAACAATAAAATAATTTTTATACAAAAATTTTTAAAAACACATTTTGTTATGAAAGGTTTTTACTGAAATGTTATTACTACAAAATGTTACAGATACTGTTTAACTAAGATTCGTTTTTCCTTTATGGTTTGAAAATAGAAACGGTATGTTATGCTAGTCAGAGACTTAAGAGACAAGACAGACTGTGCATAATATACTATGACAAAAATGATGTGGAAGATGAATTTCATTTTATCATTGAATTAAAAGCTTATAGTCCTATAAGAGAGAAATATATTAAAGATACTATACAAACAGAAGTACTATGTTTTATAAAGTTATTAAAATTATCAAAAATGAATTGTTGAATATTTGTAAATGCATCGCAGAGGCATTTAAAATAAGAAATGCAATACCGCTGAATAGTACTCTCGATTTCATCCTCAAATTTAGAGTAAATATTTAATTAAATATGTTTTCGCTTCATTCCATATATGATTTTTATATAAGAAACCTTACTGTAGCATAAGACAACGATGTAAAGGTTATGTTATTTGAAACACCTATCAAAAGTATTTGTATATGTATGTAATTTGTATTTGTACCTGATGAGAAACTGTATACAGTTAAAGTCAATAAAATCATGTTGTGTTCTGTTCATTTTTGATATCACTTTTTATGACATTGTTCCTGATTTTTGTTTAAATATCCATCACAATTATCCCGTTGTGGTGTAGCCCTAATTATCTCCATATATATCATGCATTGTGCATGAGCATCTAAAAAGATCCCAAAACTCGTACATTCCGTTGTTCTGAATTTAATTATCTCCCTTTATGAAATTAAATATATATGAACTCACTGTATCTATATGATCCAACGGGTTTATAAAGCTGTCCTTTATATAGCATGTGAGTAGTCATGAATCCTTAACTGGATCCTACTCATATAAAGCTATCAGTTAATGTATGTAAATTTGTCCACCCTGTCCAGATGTGTTGCATGTATTTCCATAGTATATAAGTCATGGTCGACACCAAATTTATTGGTTTGACAGAGGCCTTGATATTGTATCTATGGTTTGCATTCTAACTAGGCGCACTCGCCGTAGTCTGGTCTGTATATTTGTCTTAGTTATTCACAAATAATTATCTTCATATATATATATATAACACTGTGCTATGACGTCATCCTTTGTTCTCATAGTACTGTATATTTTATACAGGACGGCACTCAATAAAGAATTTCAGAAATTACAGTATCCGAAATAATGTCACATTCGACATTTGAATAATAAGACTGAGTTATAAACATTGAAATAACACTTTCATCTGAAGATGTCATGACTTTACCATACGTAATTTAGAAAAGCGCGATTGCCGTCCAATATTAACATGTATGTGTAAAGTAACTTCCCGGATCTCTCGTGCATTTGTTTTAGGTGTAGACAACGTTTTATGTGAGAGGTTAGGCAGATGGACTTTGATTTATGAAACGTTTGATAAATGTTTATTTATTTTGATTAAAACATGTTTAATAATAAAAAAATAATAATATATAATGAAACACTATTTTATATGAAGTTTTTATTTGTAAGTGCAATGTTTAAAGTAAGATATAAGCCTCAAACGGTCCAGTATGTAAAATATTGGACATTCTTCGGCTCTAACGCGCCTCAGACAGTCCGATATTTTACATTCTGGACTGTTTGAGGCTTATATCTATTACAAACACAAACATATGATTTTTTTCAACAGTTTCTAAAAATAAAGAATGCATATCTGTTGCTTGTACTTGATCTGTGACAAATTGTGCCATGAGGAATAGAAATCAATATAATCTAAGAGACGTAAGCTAATTAAAGAACATGTTCTGCTCTTAAAAATACTACAAATACTTAACGCCTTTAAAACGCAAGTTTTTTAGTATTCAATATATATTTTATTCAAAATCTGCAATCATTTTTATCTGTTCATTCATGTTCTTCAATCAACTAATTTGCTAAACCATGTGTGTTTTAAAGTCATGAAATTGTTGGAATAAAATGTAAAAAAGTGTAAGCAAGTCGTGTCTTGGTTTAACGTTCATGTTGGTCATAGCATATCTTGATTTGATACAACAACCATGCCTGCGTTATAAGACTTGTTTAACATAATTCCGCTTCTATTGCGTATGTAAACGTTGACAGTATTCCCAGGTGTGCGATTCTGTATGTCTGGTTGTATTGTTATTTCATCCAATATCATTATCAAAGAATTATATTAACGAGAGCACTCATTTGAACAAATTTAATGTGCAACACAAAGCACAACAAGAATTTAAAAAAAAAAGACAAGAATATACATATACATGTATGCGTATGTGTGTATAAATATTGATGAGAGCTACACGCTGCTTAGAATTTTTACTCCATTGTGAATATAAAGCTTTGAATTGATTAATAGAATGGACCTTTTTATATATGATGGGATAGAGTTCCACAAATACGAACCTGAATAAGCAAACACAAGGCGGAACACTTAAAATACAACACTGTAGTCTAGAGGATGACCGTAATGTACAATTATGTCACCTGTCAATATATTTGCTTTTTGCTTTGATTCTTTTAACATTCATCTTAATACTTGATTATTGAAGCCAACCTTTTGATTAAATGTGAGGCACGTTTGCACTCCACGCTTAGACGGGCTTTATGCCAAAGGTAGAGTCGTGCTGATTGCGTTGTGACCACGTTTTGCCGTGTAGACCACCGCCAAAATCATTGTACGCGACAGGGACTACTTGTTATTGCTCGATTTTCTTTTTTTCCATGTATATTAATATAAGCAAGAAGAAATCAAGCAAACAAATAAAATATAATGTGAACATTGTGTTATCAGTGTCATTTTTAAAACAATATGTTGCATAAAATAAACCAAACACTACAGTAGTATTAATCAAATTAGGAATGCGTATGAATACCAACGGTGTGTGCATGGTCTTGTAAAACCTCAAGCATTTCAGCTGTCGCTTCTAGGAGCACTTGTTTAATCATCCTTTGTTATTCATTTTTCTTTCTTTAACTCCCTTCTCCCTATGGCACAAAACATTTTTCATTTTCCACAGTATCCGATTTACTTGATTTGCCATTGATATTGTTTTTTTTGTGCAGATTTTGCATGCTAAACACATATAATCGAACTGAACATAAAGAAAATATAATTTATGCTGTTCGTCATCTCCACCATTGTCCAAACAATGCTACGAAAGAAGTCTGTAAAATGGCATTTTATATCTATTTTTAACCATAATGTGTCCAAAATGTGTTCATTCTGATGAGCGCTGGTTGCTATTCAGCCGATGATCTCATCATGACACCTATAAATTGTATTTTTATTGAACAAAAATAACTGATTTATTTTACTTCGATTGTGAACAATTTATAACAACTTAGAAAAATCACGGCAGAACCAGTACGAAGCATATGCGTAAAAGCGTCTTGCTGAAGGACACAGAGACGTAGCTGAGGATTGAACCCGCGACCCTCCTATTCTGGATTGAGCCGGTTCAACCACTAGACCACGCACTCCACTGGGTTGCAGTAAAACATCTTTAATGGTTCGTTTAATGTCTTAGCTTTTAAATTTCAAACAATGTGCATAACCTTAAAACTCTGTGATAAAGACGAGCGCAAAGAAGAGTTGGGCATTATGTGTGGCATGATTGACTCAACAACGTTCTTTGTATAAAGTAAATTTTATTCACATATCTATATAGTGCGCATAAGTTCAAAGTCACAAGCTAACATTTTTAAACTCGCTATCGCTCGTTTAAACTAACCCACGTCTAAACTGACATGTTAACAGATTTGCATCTCCATTTTTACTGAAGGACCTATCTCTACTAAAACCAGTCCCTGACTGAATATCCTATGATTGGCCCATTCATTGCTACCTTTTAATTGGTCAGTATTATAAGTATAGGTCTTAAGATCCCGCCCACAAACTTACTGTCAGCTATACATCAAGATAACCCTAGGCTATTATTTATCTCCAGTTACCTGTCATCCTATCTTATTAACCTGTCATAATATGTACATACAATTCTTAACTACCATGATATAACATATGATGTCCCATATAATTGATACAATACACAATAAATTTGATTTAAATTACAGCGAATAAATCTGCTAGGTGTCCATGTTACTTCAAATTTGAACTATCAATCCAGGGGTCGTGAGTTCGAATCCCCGCCCGGCAACAGTCTCCTTGATAATTGATATACAATATTGTGTCTCATTATCATTCGTCTCTCACCGCTGATTCAAGTGGGAAAGTTATCAGTTTCCTCCGGAGATGGGGTGTGCTCGAGTACTAGTAAACCTTTAAGGATCCCAGGAAACAGTGGTTAGGTTAACTGATCGTCTGTTAGCTCTGGATGGCATAAAAATGATGCTAAATATTCAACCAATCAATGATCCGCATCAATAGACAAAAATGGAGTCAATTTGTTTAATTGCACTGATTAATTGTCAATGAGTGGAAGTTGGTAGGTAGTTGACAGTTGGTAGTTGGGGAATCGAATAACCAACTACCGACAAGTTACCAGTTGGGGATTCGGATTCGTTATCATAATCACTTTTCAATTTGCTTCTACTTTTTAATAGAAAAACAGTTCATAATAATAAACAGCAAACAAGAAGGTGATTCAAAGCATCCAGTTGGGGAATCGAATCCCAGCCCCAAGTTGCCAGTTGGGGATTCGGATTTTTTTTAAATCACTGTTTTATTTCCTTACAAATCAATTCAACCACAAAAAAAAATATTTTAATAGCAAATAACACATCAGTGCCGGGCTGGTTCTTCAATATACCGAGTATACTCACCAGAAGGCGATTCAAAACTTCCAGTTAGGGATTCACCGCGAATCGTCAATTACCAACCAGTTGCCAGTTGGGGATTCGTACCAACCAGTTGCCAGTTGGGGATTCCTACCAACCAGTTGCCAGTTTGGGATTCAGATATTTTTTTAATCTCAAATCATTTTTTCAAAAACGTTGTGAAAAAGATGTTATTGTGTAGCTAAGGCTTGACACAAAAAGATGTTATTGTGTAGCTAAGGTGTGACACAAGTAGATGTTATTGTTTAGCTAAGGCGTGACACAAGAAGATGTTATTGTGTAGCTTAGGTGTGACACAAGTAGATGTTATTGTGTAGCTAAGGCGTCACACAAGAAGATGTTATTGTGTAGCTTAGGCGTGACACAAGTAGATGTTATTGTGTAGCTAAGGCGCCACACAAGTAGATGTTATTGTGTAGCTAAGGCTTCACACAAGAAGATGTTATTGTGTAGCTAAGGCGTGACACAAGTAGATGTTATTGTTTAGCTAAAGTGAGACACAAGTAGATGTGATATATGTAGATAAAGTGTGACACAAGTAGATGATATTGTGCAGCTAAAGTGAGACACAAGTAAATGATATTATGTAGCTAATGTGAGGCACAAGTAGATGATATTGTTGAGCTAAAGTGTGACACTAGTAGATGATATTGTGTAGCTAATGTATGGCACAAGTAGATGATATTGTGCAGCTAATGTGAGACACAAGTAGATGATATTGTGTAGCTAATGTGAGGCACAATTAGATGAAATTGTGTAGCCAAAGTGAGACACAAGTAGACGATATTGTGTAACTAAGGTAAGACACAAGTAGATGATATTGTGTAGCTGAAGTGTGACACAACTAAATGGTATTGTGTAGCCAAAGTGAGACACAAGTAGATGATATTGTGCAGTTTAGGTGAGACACAAATAGATGATATTGTGTAGCTAAGGTGAGACACAAGTAGATGATATTTTGTAGCTAAGGTGAGACACAGGTAGATGATATTGTGTACCCAAGATGAGACACAAGTCGATGATATTGTGTATCTAAGGTGAGACACAAGTATATGATATTGTGCAGTTAAGGTGAGACACAAGTAGATTATATTGTGCAGCTAAGGTGAGACACAAGTAGATGGTATTGTGTAGCTAAGGCGTGACACAAGAAGATGTTATTGTGTAGCTAAGGCGTGACACAAGTAGATGTTATTGTGTAGCTAAGGTGAGACACAAGTAGATGGTATTGAGTAGCTAAGGTGAGACACAATTAGATGATATTGTGTAACTAAAGTGAGACACAAGTAGATGATATTGTGTAGCTAATGTGGTGCATAAGTAGATAAAATTATGTAACCAAAGTGTGACACAAGTAGATGATATTGTGCAGCTAAGGTGAGACACAAGTAGATGATATTGTGTAGCTAAAATAGACACTAATAGATAATATTGTGAAGCTAAAGTGTGACACTAGTAGATGTCATTATGTAGCTAAACTGAAACACAAGTTGATGATATTATGTAGCTAAGGTGAGACACAAGTAGATGATATTGTGTAGCCAAAGTGAGACACAAGTAGATGATATTTTGTTGCTAAAGTGTTACACAAGTAGATGGTATTGTGTAGCTAAAGTGAGATACAAGTAGATGATATTGTGTAGCCAAAGTGAAACACAAGTAGATGATATTGTTTAACCAAAGTGAGATACACGTAGATGATATTGTGTAGCTAAAGTGAGACACAAGTAGATGAAAGTTTGTAGCTAAAGTATGACACAAGTAGTTAAAGTGTGACACAAGTAGATGGTATTGTGTAGCCAGAGTGAAACACAATTAGATGATATTGTGCAGCTAGAGAGAGACAAAAGTAGTTCGTATTGTGTCGCTAAAGTGAGACACACGTAGATGTTATTGTGTAGCTAAAGTGATACACAAGTAGATGATATTGTGTAGCTAAAGTGATACACAAGTATATGATAGTGTGTAGCTAAAGTGATTCACAAGTAGATGATATTGAGTAGCTAAAGTGATACACAAGTAGATGATATTGTGTAGCTAAAGTGATACACAAGTAGATGATATTGTGTAGCTAAAGTGATACACAAGTAGATGATATTAAGTAGCTAAAGTGAGATACAAGTAGATGATATTGAGTAGCTAAAGTGATACACAAGTAGATGATATTGAGTAGCTAAAGTTATACACAAGTAGATGATATTGTGTAGCTAAAGTGAGATACAAGTAGATGATATTGTGTAGCTAAAGTGAGATACAAGTAGATGATATTGAGTAGCTAAAGTGATACACAAGTAGATGATATTGAGTAGCTAAAGTGAGATACAAGTAGATGATATTGAGTAGCTAAAGTGATACACAAGTAGATGATATTGAGTAGCTAAAGTGAGATACAAGTAGATGATATTGAGTAGCTAAAGTGATACACAAGTAGATGATATTGAGTAGCTAAAGTGATACACAAGTAGATGATATTGTGTAGCTAAAGTGATTCACAAGTAGATGATAGTGTGTAGCTAAAGTGAGATACAAGTAGATGATATTGTGTAGCTAAAGTGATTCACAAGTAGATGATAGTGTGTAGCTAAAGTGATTCACAAGTAGATGATAGTGTGTAGCTAAAGTGATTCACAAGTAAATGATTTTAGTAGCTGAAGTGAGACACGAGTAGGATGTTATTGTGTAGCTAAAGTGGGACACAAGTATATGATTTAACAATCATGAAGATTTTGTATGCTACATATATGGTACCAGTTAAAGCCGGACTGCAGTGCCCATATAGAAAAAATATGAGATAAGAGGAGATATTTTTAATCTCTTTAGTCAGATATTCAATACTATCATTACCAAAGGCGAAGCAATTAGATTTACATATGGAATCTAACAGATCAAACGTTGGTGAAATTGATACATTGATATATATTAAATGTACAATAGATCAAAGGCTATTAAACCATTTGACAAAAAATGCATGGACAAATAACATGTTAACTAATGTTAATCACCACAATATGAGCATTTTTTGAAAATTAGAAAATTCGCTGACAATACCATTAATAGCGTGTGATCCAGACCATTAAACCCACGATCGGGGGGGGGGGGGTCATGGGTTCGATCCTTCGCCACGGCTGCGTGTGGTGTCCTTGAGCAAGACCTTCTTTCTGCATATGCTTAATACTGGTTGTACCCAGAAAGGCTTCGACCATGGTTTGTTCAAGATGTAATAACTTGTTTCACAACCGACGTAAAATGAAGAAGTTTAAACTAATGAAATATAAATCCACAGTCCACGGAAGGCAATATTCCATTTGTTGTAACCATGGTGTTATACGTGTTATAGTTGTAAAATTTGGTGTGAAACAAGAATGAAATCGATTTAACATTGCCGTGAGTCTATTTAAATGTCAGACTGTCGAGTCTCGTGACATCCTAATGGTTGCCAGGCAAACCCTAACGATTGTTTGAATATAATACACCATAAATGTCTCGAAGATTGCAAAGTCATAAAAAACTAATAATGGTGGTATTGCTATTTTAATAACAATAGTTGTACCAAACCACAGCTGTTGTACCATTTTTACACAATGGTAAGACGCATCTGATTTTCATAAATAAAGAACATTATTATTGTTTGGTATATCAAACCCACCAAATCGTGACAAAGTAGAGTGATAAACTTAAAATAACATATCATAAAATAAATGTTTATTTATTTTTATTAAAACATGCTTAATAAAAAAAATAAAAAAAATACTATATTATGAAAACATTATTTAATATGAAATTTTTATTTGTAATTGCAATGTTTTAAGTAAGATATAAGCCTCAAACGGTCTATATCTATTACAAACACAAACATGATTTTTTTTAGTATTCAATTTTTTTATCCAAAATCTGCAATCATTTTTATCTGTTCATACATTTTCCAAAATCAATTCATTTGATAAACCATGTGTGTTTTAAAGTCACGAAATTGTTGGAATAAAATGTAAAAAAGCAACGATACGCAAGTCGTGTCTTGATTTAACGTTCATGTTGGTCATAGCATATCTGGATTTGATACAACAACATTACCTAACATAATTCCACTTCTCTTGCGTCTGTCAGCGTAGACAGTTCAACAGTATTCCCAGGTTACGGTTCTGTATGTCTGGTTGTATTGTTATTTCATCCAATATCATTATCAAAGAATTTTATTAACGAGAGCACTCATTTGAACAAATTTAATCTTCCATAAGACCATCAACACAAAGTACAACAAGAATTAAAAAAAAGAGAATATATATATATGTGTGTATGCGTGTGTGTGTATAAATATTGATGAGAGCTACAGGCTGCTTAGAATTTTTACTCCATGGTGAATATAAAGCTTTGAATTGATTAATAGAATGGACCTTTTTATATATGATGGGATAGAGTTCCACAAATACGAGCCTGAATAAGCAAACACAATGGCGGAACACTTAAAATACAACACTGTAGTCTAGAGGATGACCGTAATGTAACCAGTTGCCAGTTGGGGATTCGTTCCAACCAGTTGCCAGTTGGGGATTTGTACCAACCAGTTGCCAGTTGGGGATTCGGATATTTTTTTTCAATCTCAAATCATTTTTTCAATTCATTCAATAGAAAAACAGTTTATAATAACAACAAGACACAATTGCCGCATTGATTCTTCAACTTTCCGAGTATATATAACAAATCAATCTATATAGACAAATAGTTTATAACAATAAAAAAAACGCCAGTTCCGCGTTGTTTTTTTTTTTCAATACATGAGTATATTGACTAAAAGGCAGGCGATTCAAAGCTGACTCCCCAACAGCCAACCATCTGGATTTCCATGCTGAAGTAAGTTCTAGCAATACGAAGTCCGTTACCCGTTGACAACAATATGCTGAAGTAAGATGTAGTAATACGAAATCCGCTACCGGTTGACAACAACATGCTGAAGTAGGATCTAGCAATACGAATTCCGCTTCCGTTACTGGCTGACAACAATATGCTGAAGTAGGATCTAGCAATACGAAGTCCGCTACCAGTTGACAACAATATGCTGAAGTAGGATCTAGCAATACGAAGTCCGCTACCGGTTGACAACAATATGTTGAAGTAGGTTCTAGCGATACGAAGTCCGCTACCGGTTGACAACAATATGCTGAAGTAATTTCTAGCAATACGAAGTCGGCTACCGGTTGACAACAATTTGTTGAAAGAGAAGCTAGCAATACGAAGTCCGCTACCGGTTGACAACAATATGCTGAAGTATGTTCTAGCAATATGAAGTCCGCTACCGGTTGACAACAATATGCTGAAGTAGGATCTAGCAATACCAAGGTCCGCTACCTGTTGTCAACAATATGCTGAAGTAGGATCTAGCAATACGAAGTCTGCTACCGGTTGACAACAATATGCTGAAGTAATTTCTAGCAATACGAAGTCGGCTACCGGTTGACAACAATTTGTTGAAAGAGAAGCTAGCAATACGAAGTCCGCTACCGGTTGACAACAATATGCTGAAGTATGTTCTAGCAATATGAATTCTGCTACCGGTTGACAACAATATGCTGAAGTAGGATCTAGCAATACCAAGGTCCGCTACCTGTTGTTAACAATATGCTGAAGTAGGATCTAGCAATACGAAGTCTGCTACCGGTTGACAACAATATGCTGAAGTAATTTCTAGCAATACGAAGTCGGCTACCGGTTGACAACAATTTGTTGAAAGAGAAGCTAGCAATACGAAGTCCGCTACCGGTTGACAACAATATGCTGAAGTATGTTCTAGCAATATGAAGTCCGCTACCGGTTGACAACAATATGCTGAAGTAGGATCTAGCAATACAAAGTCCGCTACCTGATGTCAACAATATGCTGAAGTAGGATCTAGCAATACGAAGTCCGCTACCGGTTGACAACAATATGCTGAAGTAGGATCTAGCAATACAAAGTCTGCTGCCAGTTGACAACAATATGCTGAAGTAGGATCTAGCAATACAAAGTCCGCTACCGGTTGACAACAATATGCTGAAGTAGGATCTAGCAAAACGAAGTCCGCTACCTGTTGTCAACAATATGCTGAAGTAGTTTCTAGCAATACGAAGTCTGCTACCGGTTGACAACAATATGTTGAAGTAGGGTCTAGCAATACGAAGTCCGCTACCGGTTGACAACAATATGCTGAAGTAGGTTCTTGCAATACGAAGTTTGCTACCGGTTGACAACAATATGCTTTAGTAGGATCTAGCAATACGAAGTCTGCTACCAGTTGACAACAATATGTTGAAGTCGGATCTAGCAATACGAAGTATGATCTAGCAATACGAAGTAGGATCTAGCAAAACGAAGTCCGCTACCGCTTGACAACAATATGCTGAAGTAGGATCTTGCAATACGAAGTATGATCTAGCAATACGAAGAAGGATCTAGCAATACGAAGTCCGCTACAGCTTGACAACAATATGCTGAAGTAGGATCTAGCAATACGAAGTATGATCTAGCAATACGAAGTAGGATCTAGCAATACAAAGTCTGCTACCAGTTGACAACAATATGCTGAAGTAGGATCTAGCAATACAAAGTCCGCTACCGGTTGACAACAATATGCTGAAGTAGGATCTAGTAATACGAAGTCCGCTACCGCTTGACAACAATATGCTGAAGTAGGTTCTAGCAATACAAAGTATGCTACCAGTTGACAACAATATGCTGAAGTCGGATCTAGCAATACGAAGTAGGATTTAGCAATACGAAGTCGGCTACCGGTTGACAACAATATGCTGAAGTAGGATCTAGCAATACCAAGGTCCGCTACCTGTTGTTAACAATATGCTGAAGTAGGATCTAGCAATACGAAGTCTGCTACCGGTTGACAACAATATGCTGAAGTAATTTCTAGCAATACGAAGTCGGCTACCGGTTGACAACAATTTGTTGAAAGAGAAGCTAGCAATACGAAGTCCGCTACCGGTTGACAACAATATGCTGAAGTATGTTCTAGCAATATGAAGTCCGCTACCGGTTGACAACAATATGCTGAAGTAGGATCTAGCAATACAAAGTCCGCTACCTGATGTCAACAATATGCTGAAGTAGGATCTAGCAATACGAAGTCCGCTACCGGTTGACAACAATATGCTGAAGTAGGATCTAGCAATACAAAGTCTGCTGCCAGTTGACAACAATATGCTGAAGTAGGATCTAGCAATACAAAGTCCGCTACCGGTTGACAACAATATGCTGAAGTAGGATCTAGCAATACGAAGTCCGCTACCTGTTGTCAACAATATGCTGAAGTAGTTTCTAGCAATACGAAGTCCGCTACCGGTTGACAACAATATGTTGAAGTAGGGTCTAGCAATACGAAGTCCGCTACCGGTTGACAACAATATGCTGAAGTAGGTTCTTGCAATATGAAGTTTGCTACCGGTTGACAACAATATGCTTTAGTAGGATCTAGCAATACGAAGTCTGCTACCAGTTGACAACAATATGTTGAAGTCGGATCTAGCAATACGAAGTATGATCTAGCAATACGAAGTAGGATCTAGCAATACGAAGTCCGCTACCGCTTGACAACAATATGCTGAAGTAGGATCTAGCAATACGAAGTATGATCTAGCAATACGAAGAAGGATCTAGCAATACGAAGTCCGCTACAGCTTGACAACAATATGCTGAAGTAGGATCTAGCAATACGAAGTATGATCTAGCAATACGAAGTAGGATCTAGCAATACAAAGTACTGCTACCAGTTGACAACAATATGCTGAAGTAGGATCTAGCAATACAAAGTCCGCTACCGGTTGACAACAATATGCTGAAGTAGGATCTAGTAATACGAAGTCCGCTACCGCTTGACAACAATATGCTGAAGTAGGTTCTAGCAATACAAAGTATGCTACCAGTTGACAACAATATGCTGAAGTAGGATCTAGCAATACGAAGTAGGATTTAGCAATACGAAGTCGGCTACCGCTTGACAACAATATGCTGAAGTAGGTTCTAGCAATATGAAGTCCGCTACCGGTTGACAACAATATGCTGAAATAGGAGCTAGCACTACGAAGTCCGCTACCGGTTGACAACAATATGCTGAAGTAGGATCTAGCAATACAAAGTCTGCTACCAGTTGACAACAATATGCTGAAGAAGGATCTAGCAATACAAAGTCTGCTACCTGTTGACAACAATATGCTGAAGTAGGATCTAGCAATACGAAGTCCGCTACCGCTTGACAACAATATGCTGAAGTAGGATCTAGCAATACGAAGTCCACTACCGCTTGACAACAATATGCTGAAGTAGGATCTAGCTACCGCTTGACAACAATATGCTGAAGTAGGATCTAGCATTTACATACGATGTTTATACAGAAACACTCTTCAAAATGTACCACGGAAATGCGGACAGGTAAATCGGCTAGACATGATTCGTCGTCATGATATGTTGCACACTTCCCGGCAGTATATAAAATTATACAGCTTACCTATGCACATAGTCGTGTATGTGACCTTGACCATTAAGGAAACCTTACAATTCTGTGAAGTTATTTGAAACGCTGGACAGATCCATGCATTGTTACAGAACAGACACTACCATTAATCAGTATATAAAATACACAGCTTCATTAAGTTCCTTCACCTTGAACTTTGAGGCGAAAGTAAAGTAATGTTAAGTTGAAAATCGGTCCATGCATTTCGGTAATTACAGGACGAACTCGACCCACAATGCAGCATAACGTCTTATTACACAATTACGCCACCTTTTTCCCATGATTAACGATTCTTAAGCGTAAAAAAGGTATATGTAATTTTGGTTTTGAAATATTTTCAAAATAGTTCATAGTGGGTGTGATTTATGGCTGCAGATGAGAAGATAAAATGTTGTCATATCATTATACTGTTATAAAACATCACTGGTGTTAAAAAGTTACTTTATAGGATTTCAACATATGCATGTATTAAAAAAATCTCAGGGTGTCACTGCGCCCTCTTTTAAAATAAAAAAGCAAGCTGGTCAACCTCCGAGTTATTGTACATTTTTAATTGGGTATACATTCGTGTTCTTAAAAAAATCGCTTTAAATAAATTATATGTGGAATTCCTGTTTTTACCATGAAAATCCTAGACCTTATTTTATGTAGAACAAAAAACAAAATTGAACTGTGTATTGAGACCTTAAATGGAATTTGTATATGCCCTGTATGTGACCTTGATATTTGTGGCAGCCGACTAGATGTTGCCATGTTAGGCTAAATACTTCAGTGGCATTATTTGAAAATCAGTCTTTACATTTGGATGGTATGGAGCGGACACATACAAGCTTATTTACAAAAAAAAACATAATATATAAAAGGAACAAAACGTGGAATCTTTGTTTTTGGGTGATCATCTGGACTGTCCTGGATCGAACATTCACCTCTTGTGTGAGCGGGCAGTATCATATCCACAACACCGAACACTATTTAAATTCATATTCCGAACTTTGAAATTTGAATTCACATGACATACTACATATTTACAATGTGTATTTCATACATCAATTTGAATAAACTGTTTGAATTCGCACTGCATACATCATGAATAGTGTGAAATCAAAGTGAAATTCACCCTGTAAGTTCCCAACATTAGTTCCTAGTGTGGATTCAAAATGAAAATCACCCAGTAAATCTTTAGCATTAGTTCCTAGTGTGGATTCAAAGTGAAATTCACCCAGTAAGTTCCAAACATTAGTTCCTAGTGTGGATTCAAAATGAAATTCACCCAGTAAATCCTTAACATTAGTTCCTAGTGTGGATTCAAAGTAAAATTCACCCAGTAAATTCCCAGCATTAGTTCCTAATGTGGATTCAAAGTGAAACCCACCCTGTAAATCCCCAGCATTAGTTCCTAGTGGATTCAAAGTGAAATTCACCCAGTTAATCCCCAGCATAAGTACCTATTGTAGATTCAAAGTGAAATTCACCCAGTAAATCCTTAGCATTAGTTCCTAGTGCGGATTCAAAGTGAAATCCACCCAGTAAATCCCCAGTATTAGTTCCTAGTGCGGATTCAAAGTGAAATCCACCCAGTAAATCCCCAGCATTAGTTCCTAGTGTGGATTCAAAGTGAAATCCACCCAGTAAATCCCCAGCATTAGTTCCTAGTGTGGATTCAAAGTGAAATCCACCCAGTAAATCCCCAGCATTAGTTCCTAGTGCGGATTCAAAGTGAAATTCACCCAGTAAATCCCCAGTATTAGTTCCTAGTGCGGATTGAGAATTCAAAGAATGAAACATGGCGTTCAAAGTATGAATTAAGAGTGTGAATGCTGATGTCGCTACAACCACCAGGGGGCGCTCTACAAAACGTGCAAGATATTAAAAGTGCGTAAAACTGTCTCACATCATGTCTTCAAATACAATTTTATATTTAGAAATGTGTCAATAGGTCACGCATGCCCCCGCATTATGTTTGTAAATTTTAAGAAAAATTATCCCTTGTATACCAAATACCGCGATATACCTATTACTGCGAATGCCCGTATAATAACAATCTGGGAAGACATGCGCAAAGCTCAAACTTACTTTAACGTTAGCATTTGTTTACATTTCGTATCGGCAGCTGTTTTTTGCTCAGCACACTTAAGTAACCGTATTACTGTTTAGTATTGATTCTTTACGTGGTTGAAGAATTTTTAGACTCGCGGTATAAGGTATGACCAATATAACTCAAAAAGAAGTCATAAATATTTTTTGTATTGCTTTATATGTCACAAGTTAACAAAGGGTCGGACTCGAGTACTTACGACATTAATCGAGGCCCCTCCCGCCGAATTATTTGTATACTAGTAATACTGACAATACTTTTAACATATTCTAAGTAATGGATAATGTAAGAATTAGTTGATGAAATGATTAAGAAGAGACAAAGTGTTTAATGCCTGGCAAGCGGTTGCATAATAAACGACCCATTAGTTATCAAATTGAAATTCTGAATGTAATTGAATAAAGTGATATTATCATGTTATGTAAGCGTTCCTTAAATAGTTTTTTTTAACTTTGGTCTGAACTTGAGAAGTTTAGTACTAAATTATTGCTGATAAAAATTGTAAAAAATGTTGACTGTTTCCAATTATCAATTATTTAATATTTTCTCCTTTATTCAAATTATAACAGGTTGGAATATGTATTTATAACAAATAGGGTAGTGTATAATCTACTACGTAGAAAACAACTGCCATGACTTCTGTCCAAATAAATATTTTTAAATTTTATTATAACATAACCATTGCAGAGGTGTTTGTTGCAGCCAATCAGATCTTGCTTCCAAACCAAATGTTTCTTCTGCATACAAATCAATTGTGGTAAATCAAAATTTGTAGTGAGGGCAGTGTGCAAAAAGGGTCGTGTGTATATACAGTAAAACCTCTAATAAGATCACCATTGGCACTAAGAAAAGGTGGTCTTAATAGCGGAGTGATCTTATTATCGAATTTCAGAATCATTGGCAAAACTTTTAGGCCACTGTAACCATAATAGTAGATTGATGTATACTATATTTGTAACGAATGACCAAGGACTTGGTATGACATACAAATATTTTGTGTTTGTTCTTTGTATATATGTAAAAAAAAACAGTTTATACATGCAGGTAAAAATGCTACGCATGTTTAACGTAAATTTAACGTACGTGCCAAAACGTACGTTATTCATAGGAATAGTACCATGTTAAACATACGTTTGAATATGTATGTTGTTCATAGAAATAGTACCATGAATGTTAAATATATGTTTTACATATGCGTAACATATGTTCCAATACGTATGTATTTCATAGAAATAGTACCACACACGTTAAACATACGTTTGAATACATGTTTTTCATGGAAATAGTACCACGCACGTTAAACATACGTTTGAATATATATGTTTTTTCATGGAAATAGTACCACGCACGTTAAACATACTTTTGAATACATGTTTTTCATGGAAATAGTACCACGCACGTTAAACATACGTTTGAAAACATGTTTTTCATGGAAATAGTACCACACACGTTTAACATACGTTTGAATATATATGTTTTTTTTATGGAAATAGTACCATGCACGTTTAACATACGTTTGAATACGTATGTTTTTCATGGAAATAGTATTATGTATGTGTAACATATGTTCTAATGTATGCTTTAAAAATATGTTTAAACATATGAAAACTCATGTTTAACATTAGATCAGTCGGTAACTTGAACAAACCTGAGAAGCTTGATGTAAGAATGCTTGAAGCTTTCATACTTTTTTTGGTGAATATCTCCCCAGCAGTATCAGAGATGTTGATTATAGAAATTGTTGACAGACAGACAGACAGACAAAAAGAGATCAGAATAGCTCACTTAAAGCCTTTGGCAAGGTGAGCTTATAAGGCATAAAATGCCATACAAACAAATTATGAAATAGGCATGACAGTAACTGTTAATGTTTTAAAGATTTTATAATTCTATAAAATCTATTTGTACATCTATCTGATGTATTCATTTATTTTTTACTTCCCTCCATGAATCCTTTTAAAATTTGTTACAAACTATCAAATAAATATGTTTATCATTGTACTCAATGGGACAGTCATAATTATTTTGTAAACATAATGTGTGTTTCATTGAATACTCAAGACAAAAACTACCATAGATAGCAAAGGTGAAAGATTGAAAGATAAATAAAATAATATGACCGACACAAGCTTATTACATATTAACTCGAGAGCTTTTGGCTCATCAGAGAGCGAATAATAATGAACAATGAAATAAATCTAAGCACATTTATATCAATCATAATGAGAAAGCAGATTTCTTTCATTAATGGTTCACTTTTACATACAAGATTCTTAAATGAGTCGCAGTAATGGTTGTCTTCCAACAGGAGCATCACAATGTTATTAGTCTGCATTTTCCTTATTGTAAATACTTCCTTCTGATAACATATTATGTAGCAAATAATCTGTAAACTCCCTTTAATTTCTCCATTATCATAGCAGTATCAGTCAAGACAACAGTACATTTTCTGAAAAAAAGTTCATGTGCATAACTGACATCTCATCAGCATGTAATGTTGAACTTTGTTCAGTGTATGATTTTGTCACTTGTTGTCTTCAGGTTTAAGGGACACAACTGTACCATCTATTTCCGGGTTTACTTTTCTTCCCACTGAGCTATATTATTCTATGTCTCACTTCTCAGCAATGTTCCATACCAGTTTGTCACTGGAAAATAAATATTTATGCATGTATACACATTACATATAATATATATATACAAAAGGTCCATGGGCCTTAACGGTCACCTGATTATCAAAAAAATATTCACATAAGTGTTTTCAGTCGTAAGAAATAACGTTTTTTGTCAATTTCTCATAAATATAGATTAAGAAAAGTAGGCCCCACCCCCAGATCCAGACCATGAGACCCAGGGGCATGAAATTCACCAATTTTATCAAGGACTTACTGTTGTCAATAATCATGCTAAAATTTATTTATGAGTGCTTCCTATAATAGTAAGAAGATTCAGCTACAATAGCCTATATACAAATATATAATAATAATATTTCACATGGAATTATACTCAAAATTAAACAACATCCTGTACATATTGTTCAATTTCAAATGTACCTTTGAACGTTACATATACTGGCGTTAAACCTCATTTTACTTTTCTAATTTTGGAAAAACACTGGCACATACTCAATTCAATTCAATTCAAGTTTATTCAGTAATCTGCATTTTTTTACTAATTTCAGTTACCAAAAAAATAGTGATTCATTTAATCACTCCATAATAGGTCTGTGGAGGTCAGGGTGGGCCATCCCCCAACAAACTGTACAAATAATTGACATGCATGTTTTTATATATATTTGGAAGTATGCATAACAAGGAGCAAACAAATAAAACAAAAATGCATATATACAAAGCTATATAAATGGGGATTTTTTGTTTATGTCATTACAATTATATAGAACATTTCCACCAGAATGAGCCAGTGTGGTTCCAGCTAAGAATAGAATCACTGTCAATCTCTGCAGAGGAGTAGCAATCCTCCGAATGGGTGTTATGTTCATTTTATCATTTTTTGTCATGTTCACTATTGTGGATATGATCAATCCCTGTGTGGTTCCAGGGGGGCATGAGTGATGGCAAGAATAGGATCACTGTGGCTTATGCATGTTGTAAGAAGGGACAAATTGAGTAATACGATAGAATTTGCCGAAACTCTGCAGTTCTGCAGGTATCAAGGTTCTAGGTTCATTCTGCATATTCATTTGTTGATGTATTTTTTTAATCGGTATGTTAATTTGTTGTTTTTGTACATGTAGAGTGAACCTGGAATCTTCCTTCCTGTTGGTATTGAATAACCTATAAAGTGTTGGTACGCCATAAAACCCTATTCATTCATTCATTCATTCATTCATTCCACCAGAATGATTGATTTTAACATTATTATTATCATGATATTGTTCTAAATTAATCAAAAGACAAAAGTAGCAAGAAGAATTAGATATAATTATATTAAGAATAAATGATCATTTAGGACACAATACAACATAGGAAGATGTATCGCTCAGAAAAACTTAGAAGTACAAAAATTCGAAAACATGTGGACTCCTATATATGAGCATTCTAGATTGATGTAAACACTTGAACATATTCAACATACCATAGTATAAGTCTATTAGGTGTATGTATATATATATATATATATTATATATGTATGTGTATGTTTACAGATGTACACAGTTTGTTATATGATGTATATATATAATATAACTTCATGTTCCATAATTTTCTATGAAAACTATAAATACTAACTTCCGATCTGATCTTAAAATTCACATATAAACTGTTTTTTATATTTAGAAGATTATGTTTATAAATTAAAAAAAAACATAAACCCAATACATACAAAATGTATAGATTATACTACGGATTTTTTCCTCAGAATAATATATATCCTTTTCGAATACAAACGATACAAAGACAAATGTGTGCAGAATGTTTTCATGAATCATTTAAAACAGTTGTAGACCGCAGCATGGTCTAGTGGTAGAGCATCTGTCTTGCATGCGGCAGGTCGTGGGTTCAATCCCCGGCCGGGTCATACCAAAGACTTTAAAAATGGTACTAGAAGCTTCCTCTCTTGACGCTCAGCATTGAGAGGAGAGTTCTAGGTCTGGTCAGCGTGGTGTCAGTATAATGTGACTAGGTGGGGTATCATACCATGTGTCTGCGGCATGAAACTCCAGTGTGACAGCGCTTAGAATACTGACTCAAGTAGATACCGTCGCGATATGACTGAAAAATTGTTGAAAGCGACACTAAACACCATACAACAACATCAAACAGTTGTATATATGTATGTGAAAACCTATATGATGCAATTTTATTTTTTGCATTTCCTGCTTTTATCGATTTTTTATTAATTTCATAGGCAGTAAATTACAAATAAAAATACATATATATATATATTTTTTTTTTTTTTTTTTCTTTTACAGAAGACCTAAGGCATGATATTTTCAAACATTTTTGCTTTCTAAAAAATACCCAGAGTTGACATAAAATAAATATTTACATCTACAAAAATGAATTCACTTTTGTAGAGACAATTTTCATTTTTATGCTTTTTGATGTATTATGAAGGTTTCCTACTGCATTAGATTTGATAATTCCATTGTTAAGTCTAAACAGCAACATAATCTAAACAAAAAGGGCCAAGAATATATATTTTTTGCTGTTATTCATTTTCCTTTTTTCTTTTAACTTTCTAAAACATGAAAAAAAACAGCACTCAAAACATTGATTTACTGCCTCCAAAATTGACACTAACTTAAGTTTAAACTTATTTATTTTACTTCGATTGTGAAATAAGTTCTTACAACTTAGACAAATCACGCTCGAAATTTTCCTGGGTAGAACCAGTACAAAGCATATGCAGAAAAAGTGTCTTGCTCAAGGACACTACACATAGCCGTAGCGGAGGATCGAACCCACCTCCGATCATGAGTTTGGTGCTCTACCACTGGACCACGCGCTCCACACTAACTTAATAGCACCATATGGTAAAATATGGTTATCCACTATTCAAATAATATAATTAAAATAAGATATTTTCTGTAGAAAATAATCTGTTATTTATATATATAAATACTATACATGTTGTTAATTAAAATTGTATTAGCATATTGTAATATCTCATGTATTGGAGTATGAAAATAAAAAATTACAAATAATAAGAATAAATGATTAAGACAAACAAAAATTATTACATAGAAATTTTCAATTCATACATTTGGCTTTTTACCAGGTAAAAGTGACAACATTTTTCCCCCTGAAAACCCAGCCTTTAATAATACATATCCAAGAATTTTTATACCAAGTTTTATTTCTACCAGGTATTCCAAACAGTTTAACAATACGAATTATATAACAAAAAGTTACAGTACAAAAAATATCAATAAAAAAAAGGCAAAATATTTCTTTTGGAGATGTGACTGCTTTTTCAAGTGAGAACAAATAAAAGGAAAAGAGAAACAACAGGGAACATATTTGGCAGTTTGTTTGAACATATTTCATTTAACTGATGATTGGTCTAGGCAACAGTTATGAGTAACAGTTGATCCTGTTAATTTATTTTAAAAAAAAAAACAAATAAGCATAAGTAACAATATTACTACAATAAAGATTCATATGCATTCCAGTATTTTTCAAATTTTACTAATGTATCTTTTCTTTGCGTTTAATTTTTCAATATGGTATAAATATTTTATTTTGTGGTTTGTAATTGTTGAAAACTGGTTGTCTTCCATATAAATGTAATATTTTGCATGTAGTATTAATTTATTTAGTACACAATCATATTTGACCCAAAAAAACCCACAAACAACTATGTTATTAATTATATTTAAGCATTGAGCTTTCAGAGAAAATGTATTTTAAAATTTCACTTAAAATGTGCCTATATAAGCCCTGTTTTGGGGGTATTTGTGGTTAAATCACACTGTTTCAAGACCTTGTCCGAGATTATGTGGTTATATAACAGTTAAACTGCTGAGCAAGTTTGGTTTGGATGCAATGAAAAATGAAGGTAATAGACTGCATTTATAACATTTTCCCTATATAACTCTATGTAAAACAGTGACCTCTGTGGCGGCCCCAAATTTGATCCCAGGGACCCGACTTCAACAAATCTTTGAAGGGACCCCCATGCAATGCTACATGCTAGCCTTTGGTAAGTAGAGCTAAAAATCCAACAAGGATTAGGTTGACCAAGCTAAATATTGGAATGTATTCTTTTAAAACGCTATAATTATACAGATGATTGATACTATAAATGTTGTTTTGAAATACCATATTTAGAGAAAAAATGACATTATAATAGTATATCTATTTTATGAGCACATGGTTTGATTTTAGACCAGTCTATCATCTTTTAGAAGGAGTGATAATAAAATATAGAAACAGACAGCCAAATGATGTGCAGAGTGAGACCCCAACAAGACAACACCATTCTCATGAACAGAGAGTTTCGAGTTGTTAAATGAAATAGAAGGTATCATCACATGGATCAGGTAAGGTTTGCTCATTTGGACTATCAATCCAGGGGTTGTAAGTTCGAATCCATGCCTGACCAGTCTCTGATATTCGAACCAGAGCTAAACAAACAAAAGAGCCAAGATGGCACTATATCGCTCAACTGACTGACATTGAGTCACCCAACTGAAGTAGATTATAAAATACATGTACACTAAAAATTCCACAAAAACGAGATGGGCAAGTAGTTAGAATTTTGATTTGTTTTGAAGATGAAACAGATGCATAGAAGAGTTCAAACTTGGTAGAGGTTCACCCATAGTAAATGTCAGTGAAATTACATAGAAATCAGGTCAGTAGATTCTGACAAGAAGGCTTTTGAAGTTTACTATAGCTGCCTATATAGTAAACTAGTACCTAACTGTGGCGGTCGTTGTTTTTTAACAAAACACAACGGCTTGAACAAACTTGGTAAAGGGTCACCCAAGGAACATTTCTGCGAAATTATTTTAAAATTGATCCGGTGGTTTCTGACAAGAACATTTTTTACTAAAGCTTATGTAGTGAACTAACCCCACCCCCTGGCTGCCATGTTTTTTGACGAATCACTACGGTTTGCAAAAACTTGGTGAACATTTCTGTGAAATTAGTTTAAAATCAAGCCAGTGTTTCTGACAAAAATTTTTAAGTTTTTACTATAGCTTATATATCAAACTAACCCACACTCTGGCTGCCATGTTTTTTGATGAATCAAGATGGCTTGAACAAACTTGGTAGAGGGTCACCCAAGGAACATTTCTCTCGAATTATTTTAAAATCGAGCCAGTAGTTTCTGACAAGAAGATTTTTTAAGTTTTTACTATAGCTTATTTAGTATACTAACCCACCCTCTGGCCGCCATGTTTTTTGACAAATCAAGATGGCTAGAACAAACTTGGTAGAGGGTCACCTATGAAACATTTGTGAAATTATTTTAAAATCGAGCCAGTAGTTTTTTACAAGAATATTTTTTAAGTTTTTACTAATTAAACTTGCCCCGCCCCTTGGCCGCCATGTTTTTTGACAAATCAAGATGGCTTGAACAAATTTGGTAGAGGGTCACCCAAGGAACATATTTCTGTGAAGTTATATCAAAGTTAGTCCAGTGGTTTCAGAAGAGAAGTTGTTAGAGGCTAAAAGTTTATGACGGACGATGGACGACGGATACCAGGCAATCACAAAAGCTCACCTGTGAGCATTCGGCTCAGATGAGCTAAAAAAATTTAACCTAAAGATTAAGAGCCCAAAGTATGAAATATTGGTTGACTAGCTATATACATTCTAGGACACAAGATGAATGTGTTTGTAAAGATTAGTCACTACAACCATATTAGTTTGTTGAGAAAATCTGAGCTAAACAATAAACAATTTTTAACTTGGCACCAAAACCAGAGTTATGACATTTATAGGTCTTGTAAGCTAAAAATGTATCTGAAATTTAATGTTTTGACTTTTTTTAAGAAACATTATTTCAATTACCTATAGATAATAAAATTGTTTCATATATATTATGATCTACATTGTACTTCTTTCCAGGCTTCTCCCTGGTCTATATGTATAAGGTCCATCTCATGATCACTAACCTCTCACCGCTAAGGTCATGGGTTTGAGCCAAGCTCTGTCCAAGTAAGTGTTTAAGTTACTTGCAGAAGGACAGTTGCTCTACTAATTCTCAGGTCTTCCTTCACCAGCAAACATGTTGTATACCATATAATATAGTTATCCAGTAATGTGTTGAAAATGACTTTATCATTGTTTTATTTAATGGTTCCAAGCAAGAAATTTGCTCACTAACTTGCAATGACTCATCCTTCCATTGACTGGCTACTGAAGACAGGTTTGACTGTATAGCAAGACAGGTTTGACTGTATAGCAAGACGGGTTTCACTGTATAGCAAGAAGGGTTTGACTATATAGCAAGACAGGTTTGACTGTATAGCAAGACAGGTTTGACTGTATAGCAAGACAGGTTTGACTATAGCAAGACAGGTTTGACTGTATAGCAAAACAGGTTTGACTGTATAGCAAGACAGGTTTGACTGTATAGCAAGACAGGTTTGACTATAGCAAGACAGGTTTGACTGTATAGCAAAACAGGTTTGACTGTATAGCAAGATAGAAAGTTTCACCGACATTTACTTAAATAAATACTTAAAAAGCATTCAGACTGTATACCAAGTTATACCTATATAAAAGTAAATCTAACTTAAATGTTATTAAATCTTACAAGTCATATGTACATACAGGAGACATATAAACCAAGATGAGTAACTGCAAGTGCTTGTCTAAATTTTAGGCGGTACATTTTGTGTTTTCCAAATTTACTAACACTCCTAATGAACCAACGAACAGATTTTGTTATCAATAAAAGGGCCAATGATTGTACTTTTGAGTGGTAAAGTTTTCGTTTTTATAATTTAAAGAAATGTTATACTTAGTGTGATTATTTTGTCACTTTTAGCCTTTTTTAAAAGAAATAAGAAAATCTTCCTTTAATACTGATATACATTTTTTACTTTCCGCTTAAAATTTCTATGATTTTTAATTAAAATTTTTGTTAAAAATAGAACACTTTTTTTTAAAACAAAATTAATCACTGTGTGTAAATTATGTAGGTCATAAAGCAAAAACTGATTATTTTTTTTTAAAAAGCAGAACTGTAAACACAGTTAAGGGAATCATACTAAACATAAACATTGAATTTTTAAGTTTTTGCCTAGTTATGTAAATGTTGGTAAAGCACGACCTAGAACCTTCAAAGTAAATGAGAGGTCATTGCATTGATCTTTGTGTCAGTTCAGGGCTAACAGTAATCACTGTACCAGTACTCCTCATGATTGATAAGCTAAATAGCTCATTTCAATTAATGAAGGGAGATAACTGATGTCAGGGTTTAAAATAACTAAGTTCTACTACATAATATCAACATCTGAAAACATTTAATTAGAAAAAGTAATAATGAACAATCTATTAGAATACTGACATAAAATATAATACAATATTTACAACATGACCAAACATTACAGACCTACACAAGTATACTATGATTTTTTTCAAGTCTTGACTCTTCTGCAGATCTGGACCAGCAGACCAGTAACTACAAGTCTGTATTTTCTACATATCAACATAGCTCTCCCTCTCCCTCTCCCTCTCTCCCTCTCCCTCATAGTTTGTGGTGATAGGCCATGTTTTTTAAATGACCACATACTTTAATGAAAAACTTGGAAGTCATAACATTCTGCCATTTTATAATGATGTATAGAAAATCTTACAAAATAAAAAAGAGTTTGTAAAGAGAGACAACAGGTCGATCAAAGTTTTAATGAAAAAAAAAAAAGTTGGCCTCCAAACCTCCCCTTATAGCCAACCCTTACCGCCTCTTTCGTATAAGGGCTATACCAGCAAAAAATCTCAGGTAGGGGTGGGGGTCTGAACCACCAGAATTTTATTAGTTTTGAAGTACCACCACCAGAATATTAGTTGACTTGGCATCCTCCACCACCAGAATAAAAATTATTATACAAAATAACTTGTCATAATTGTGAAAACTAAGTGAAAATGTTTGCATAGAATATTCTGTTTGGAAAGTTTAATTTCAATAGAGTGAAAGGTATTTTCTAAAGATATTGTTAGTGAAATGCAATTGTTTTGTTAATTAATCTTTCTGCTGATAAAATTCTGACATAAAGAACCCACACCAAGATAATTGTGATTAAAATAAGTTTCACCCAGCAAAATTAAACAGACTATTTTTACTCACCACCACCAGTAAAAAAAAAATAGGGTTCAGTTCCAACCCCCACCCCCCTGAAATTTTTGGCTGGAATAGCCCTAATTAAAAAATTACCTTCTATAAATATGATTTTAGCTATTTATGAAGAAATTATTAAATTTAAAGATCCTTTCTGGGATGTCAGAATTCCTGACTTCAGTTTATTTCACCAAATCCAAAATTTCCTTATGTTGAAAAATGTACAAATTTTCCGTTTTTTTGTTTTATTTATAGATCCTTTTCTGGGATGTCAGAATTCCTGACAAGTTTATTTTAACCTAATCAAAAATTTCCTGACACTGAAAAATGTACACATTCTCTGGCTTTGTCTAAATGAGCTGAAATTTAACATAACTCCTATGGCTGTAGGAAACACATAAAATACCATTCAAGTATGACCAATAAATAGCCAGATTGCTAAATAATGGAAAAAAAATAAAACAAAGTGCTTCCATTAAAAATTCTATTCTGAAAATTCTCCTATTTTCTTTGAAACAAATTAAGCTAAAAAACTTTTT
The DNA here is from genome assembly GCA_029582155.1 of Panopea generosa. NCBI lineage: Eukaryota > Metazoa > Mollusca > Bivalvia > Adapedonta > Hiatellidae > Panopea > Panopea generosa. Next base: position 15,427,386 of record CM055906.1, read on the forward strand.
TTTCTATGAACCAACAAAAATTGTTACCATCTATAAATGCCTAATTTGTAAATACAGATGAGACACGACAGAACAATTAATAATCAATTACTCTATTAGGGTATTAAATGAAATATATGTCAGCTCATTGACCTGAGATTTAAAAAAAAAAAAGATTAAATTCAATTTGATTTTTTGTCTGAAAAATACAACATAGAAGTACACTAAAATCAAGCTACCCCATGATAATTTATAGCTCAATATTAAAATTAAAAAGTACTGACATTAAATTCAAATGCATTATCATTTTAAGAACAGTAGTTAACAAATAGTATGTTATCTAACTATCTTTAAGGCTTGATAGGTAACCTAATATAAAATCTTTACAGGTTAAAAAGTCATACCATTTCTGCCATTTTATGACTGTATAAAAAATTTTACAAAATAAAATGTAAAAGTAGATTGAAACGAGAAATAATAAATCAATGGGAGTTTTAATGAAAAATAAATAGTTGGCCTCCAAACCTCCCCATATAGCCAACCCTTACCACCTCTCTTATTTTGTATAATAAGAAAATTAGCTTCTATCCTTAAAAAAATTTTTTTTGTTATTTATTAAGAAATTATTGAAATCTAAAGATCCCTTTCTTGGATGTCAGAATTCCTGACATAGGTATATTTGACAAAATCAAAAATTTCCTTATGTTGAAAAATGTCCAATTCTTCGAATTTGTCTAATTGAGCCTAAATTTAACATGGCTCCTTGAGCAGCCTTAATGGCAGTAAGACACATGTAAAATACCATTGAGGTATGACCAGTAATAAACCAGATTGCTGAATAATAAAAAAAATGTAACAAAGCTCCATCAAAAACCTATGCCGAAAATGTGTTGTCAGAGTACAGTATCTCTTACTTTTCTCCGAAAAAATTATTTACGCTAAAAAATGTTTTAATCTATGAACAAGTAAAAAAAAGTTACCATCTATAAATGCATAATTTGTAAATTTATACAGTGGAGACAAACAAATTAATAACTATATCAATATACTAAACTGAAAATTTTTAATGAAAAGTAAAGATGTATTTTAGCTAAAAACAATACAGAATACAGATCTCCAAGTACATGTATAAAACAACTATAACTGTTTGAGTCTCTCTCTTTCTCTCCATCTCTCCATATCTCTCTCTCTCTCTCTCTCTCTCTCTCTCATAAAACCAATGTTTGTTTTTGATAAATTCTAAACAGAATATCTCGACTTATCTACCTTGACCTACCAATTCTCATTTGAAATTAAATTAAATTTTATTTTTTGCCTTAAAAGCAAAAGAAAAGTACACAAAAATCATCTACATCAAAATACTATGTCAAACATATATTTGATAGTAGACAAAAAACATTTAAAGCTTTTCAGTTTGTAAAAGCCAAGTACTCACTTAAAATTTCAGATTTTTTAAAATATCATATTTTAATTGAAAGCATACCAAAAGTGCAGGAACAAAAATTGAAAGATGACAAATGAGAAAATTTTAAAAATTTACCATGTATTTATAACTTTATCTTCTGTTGTCAGGGTTTGTATCTTTTGCTTCAAAAATGAATAAATAATGTAGTATGCTAAATATTGGATAAAAATAAAATAAAATTATGCCCTACTATAATGAAACTTAGAACAAAGAAGTTCAAAGTTTTCTATACAGATCCCTAACTTTAGATATAGAAATTTGAATGTTTCAGACTGGAAACATATACAAAGCATAGCGAAAAAAACTTAAACCTTGCATAAAACTTGTATAAGGTACTGGCTCTAGTACACAAAAATCACGAAGAACGCTTAGGTCACGATTATTCTTTTAAATCAATAAAAAGAAAAGAAATATTATATTGATCAGTTAGTATTAAAATGTCTCTGAAGGGGTCCAGATGTCCATCATCCATTTTGTAGCAACTCTGTAGGATTGTTGTATTAAAACCTCCAATCTTGTCTGAACCTGAAAATTGAATAAGAAAATTATTAACAACTTTCAGAACAAAAGTTCTGCTCTCCCTTTTTATAGGCATAAACTATATAAAAAAAAAGAGTTGTGATATAATGACATTAACTACATCACATTTTTGTCAATGTGTTGCCAGATAAAGTGGATACCTATTGAAATATGCTTTGTATTCTGTTGATTATAATGGAGTTATCTCCCTTCAATTGATTAAGATGGGTTTTCAAATGATGACTTTAGTCCAAGCTTTAGTGTCACACAACAATGGCAAAGGGATTAATATCCTCAGAATCACACACAACTTAAGTGTGACTAATCTTGATCATTTTCAACACTTGCCTTTTAAAGGGAATAAACAGGATTTTAAAACTGGCTAAAAAAAAATGTTTCACTACATTTTCATCACGCATATTTTTTTTTATATATATATACTCACTGACCCTGAATTGCCAAAAGGATATCTATATCAAAATGCCAAAATAATATACTGAAAAGGGATTCCCTAACTTGGGCTACTTGCCTAGGTTTAGACTATCACAGATTTCCCCCTTAAAATTGCAACATATTTTGTTATGTATTATACAAGTCAAGTGATTTCATTTTTATTTCAATTTTACCCATAATACATGTTTACAAGAAATAATAACAAGAGGCCAAAGAGGGCCTCAATCACTCTACTGAAAACAAACCGCTACAATTTTTTTTGTTCGAGATCTTGCGGATATATAACTCCTGTGCAAGTTCAGTCAATGAGAAATGGGGTTGTTCTTGTGTTTACATGAAAAACTCAACATTTCCCAATAAAACTCTACATAAACAAGAGTTGTCAGAAGACAACCAAGCTCGCCACTGGGATAAAACTCACCACTCATGCAAATATTGAGATTGGAGGAAAACACCAAAACACAACTAAATGTTTCATTGATGATGGTGAACACACATGCAAAGTTTCATTCATATCCAATGAGTGGTTGCATAGATATCTTACCTAATAAAAAACTTTAACCTGAAAAATTAAGATCAAAAAGGGCCTAAACTGTGCCAAAATGCAACTGAGAGTTATGCTTATTGTCTGTGTGTGTTCCATTGATGATGGTGAACACACATGCAAAGTTTCATTCACATCCAATGAGTGGTTGCATAGATAAACCTTAACTTAAATGCAAAAATTTAACCTGGGTGTCTACAGACGATGCTGATGACGACGACAATGCTCGAGTCATGGCAATAGCTCTCCTTAAACTTCGTCCCGGTGATTCCTGTGTTGGCCCCAAATTTGACACCTGGCACCTGACTTTAACAAACCTTTCAGGGTCTATGGCTTGAAGATTTAGAGACAATAACCTTTAAAGTTTTCTTTAAAATGTGTTTATAAGCTTAGTGAGGGGCATTTGTGGTATTTTTAGAATGGGAAATTTGTTTCAAGTTTACAACTAAATTTCAAATTTTTTTATTAATGGTAATGAAATGTCTTTTTTCTTTTTTAAAAATAATTTTATTTTTACAGACATTTATAGCATTTTTTCCCCTGGTACACTCCCTTTAAAAGTTCAGGAAATAGTCAAAATAAAATGTGTTACCTTACAGCAGATCTGACTTCTTTACAATCACAATGAAGTTGGTGTATTGTGTGCACACACTTTAAGCAGATGTAATGTTTGTCTCATATACACATCTCATATACACATTCTGCCAACTGTTGTCTCCACGGACATCTCGCATGTCGTTGTAGTTTCCTATTCCAAAAGACCAAAACACATTTGAATGCTTTAAAGCAACATCCTGTAATTTTAAAACTCATTTTTTTACTTTTAAACTACATGTACATAATTAGTATTTTAGAAGTGCAGCTGACTATCAATCCAGGGTATGCAAGTTTGAATCCCCACCCCACCAGCCTTTGTGATGATTGATGCATGAAATAGCATTTGATTCGTTTCTCAATGCTGATTAAAATGGCACTGTTATCAGTTATTTGTGGAGATTGGTTTTCTCGAGTAATGGTTAACCATCCAATGTCAGGAAAAAGTGGTTAGGGTAATTGATCGTCTATTAGCCCTCGATGGAATAAAAATGATGCAGTTGTATAAAACACTCTTTATAGAGTTTATGGCATGTTATATAAATTACCGTATTTAGGTTATATATCAACTACATTAAAAAGAACCAATTCCATCTACCAAAACTAATCATTTGACAAGTTTAAATTAGTTTAGTATTATAACAAATGAAAATTTTACCGTTTTTTCTATGGAAAATCAACAGTCACCAACTTCTGCAGAATTGGGTGTATTCTCATAGTCCCAAAGTCAGATTTGCTGAAATAGAAAATACTTAAGCTGACTGCTGACAACAAACAAGAGCTACGCAAGCTGATGCATATGCTCGTCTTTTTTTCCAAATCTATTACGGAGATCAAAGTCAGTGGAGTAAACATTTTAAACATGATGGTGATTAGTTTAAAAAATCAACACTATTACTGAAAAAATGAACATATTTTAAAAAAGCACCAAAAAAATAGAGATGTTGGTTACAAAGTTGAAATGGGACAGAGTATTTGATTTAATACAAAACAAATTTAAAAAAAAAAAAAAAGAAAAAATGGGCAGCAGGGTGGGAGGTCTTGGTTGAGCTCGGGCAGGGTAGTCCATTAAATAGGTCAAGGTCAGTGATGTAACCTTTTTTTTAGATGGTGATCAGCTTACAGAATTAATAGTATTACTAAAAAATAAAATTGATTTAAAAAACAACAAAAAAAAACTACCTATGGTTTTAAAGCCCAAAGTATGGACATTTATGTAAGTTAGCTATAAACATTGTTTCTACAACATAATATCAATGTGTTTATGAAGTTTAGTCACCAAAACATGAGTAGTTTGTTCAGAAACAGAAAAAGCTGAGCTAAACATAAAACTTTAACCTAAGGTTTTAGAGCCCAAAGTACGACAATTTAGGTACTTTAGCTATATACATTGTTTAACATGATATAAATATGTTTATGAAGTTTAGTCACCGTAACACGAGTTGTTTGTTCAGAAACAGAGAAAAAGCTGAGCTAAACATAAAACTTTTAATCAGCTGATGCTGACAACAGCGACGAAGACAACACCAGGGTCATGAATATAGCTCTTCGTTGTTTTTTTTTAAAAAGACGAGCTAAAAATGCTACAACAGTTAACAGTCATTCAAAGTTGTCACATGTGATGCTCTTCAATGTGTTCAGTTTTTAATCTGGCACCCATTTATAAATAAACGGTACATGTAGATGTAGTTTTCAAGTACATGTACAGCCAAACCTGTCTAAAGCAGCCAGTCATGGGAAGCAAAAGTGGCCTTTTAAGACAGGTTGTTTCTCAATACAGGTTAATTTATTCTGAAAGCATAGGGGTCCTTCCACAAGTGATTGGCAAACTTTTTGGTTTGAACATATTTTATTTCGAATATCTTACAATATTACATATTTACAAACAATTTTGTCAAAAGGATTGGAATGAAAGACAAGCTTACAGAATTCTTCTCCTAATGGCAAACTTTTTCAGATAAAGTTTTTGAACCAAGTGGAACACATACCTACAACCTCAGCAGTGAGGCAGCAACAACCTTAGCAGGGACCATGGTGGACCCTTGTGACATTAAACAGTCAGTATTCCGGAATATGCACCCAGGGGCCAATGAATTTCCCAAAAAGAGGTAATTTTTTTTTTTTTTTTTTTTTCATACAATATTGTGTTTGATAATTGTCTCACTACCAAATTCACATTACAAACATTACAATTAGATTTAACTTTAAAACTGATAAAAGTTTAAAAAAAAGTTTTTGATTATTTAAATTTTCAGACTAAATTTGTTGGGGGAATTATAAGAAGGGGAGCATGCATTAAGGTAATAATGATAAAACATTTAATTTGATTCCAACTACATGTATTAAAGTCAAACACTTTTTTTAAACAACACACGTATATTGACAGGAATTTTATAATTAACCAAGTAAGCATGGACATATTCCTATGACTGGTGAACTGTATGGCTGTCAACTGCCAACTTACACATTTATACCACTATACCCATGAAGAAAATTCATTTATATTTACCAGTACACAGGTGTTGTTCATTGGTATTTACCTGGAACTCATGAATATTCTATGAATATCTGTACATTAATCTTCAGTTCCTGAACTAAATAGTGATTACCGTTGATGAAATGATTGAAATACATCAGTAAATCAAGCATCACATAAAAATCAAGAATACCTGTACAGTTACAATACTGAACATGAACAATTTGGCAAAGATTAATGAATGCCAGGTAGAAACTTACGCACAATACATCATTTCATTAAAAACAATTTGACAACAACCGACTGTCATGGTATCAAATACCCAGCTTGTTTACAGCCTTTCAATACACCGGTACAATATTATGACAACGCTTCAAGATAAAACTATTATGCCTTTTCTCTCTTTCTTTTTCCTTTTGTTTATATCCATTTATGAATTTCATTTAGTCAATTTCTTTTTGAATGTTATTGTAATCTTGATTCTAATGTTATTTGCAAATGGAATGGGAGGACTGTTACTATTGTTGTTAGTACTTGTAGCCCGACCATATTGCTTGTTGTTTAAAAACAATAAAATATGTTTAAACCAAATTTTAAAAATTACACCATTAATACATCAAACGGCCCCAGTACACATGTAATAAGACTCTCCCAGCTTTGTTACTGGATTATTCCATTATTACTTAGGAAAGAATATACTGACTGAGAGACAAACAATGTACATACTGATCAGACACAGTTACCTACAATCAGATTTAGATTTTTTAAATGCTTGCAAACTGAAATATTTCACTGCAAACAAATAAACAAAATATCTCACCTCAAGATCCAGGTCATTGTTTCTCCACCATAAACCAGTCTGGTCCACCAGCCAAGATTCATCCATGCAGTCAGCTTTATTGTTAACACAGTCCACAGCCTATATATTTATGGTGTGAAAACCTATCTATTTACATATAAATATACATGGTTTAAAATATCAAATTTTTACAAAACAATTTTTAAAAAAGATAAAAAGAAACAATACATAAAAACAATTTCACTACAAACACAAAACATTTCTAAATATAACAAACTCTCATGGTAAAAACTTTCTAACATAACACATTCTAAACATCCTCAACTCCTTAACTCCTCAAATCACCAACATACCAACTTCCCAACATACCAAAACTTAACACTCCAAAACATACCAACTCCCCAACATATCATTCCAAAACATACCACTCCAACATACCATTCCAAAACATACCAACTTGCAAACATACCACTCCCCAACATACTGCTCCAACACATTCCAAAACATACCACTCTGAAACATTCCACTCCCCAACATACCAAAACATTCCACTCCAATACATTCTGCTCCAATACATTCCCCTCCAAAACATACCACTCCAAACAAACATTCCACTTCTAAACATACCACTCCCCAACATACCAAAACATACCACTCCAAAACATTCCACTTCAACATACCACTCCAACATACCACTACAAAACATACTACCAAACTCCCACACTCCCAGGTGAACACTCTCCCCTGCAAATCTTAATTACGCGTAAATAGACTTGTTAAGCAAGTAGGCTCAGAAGATGTGATAAGGCATCTCTGACTGACAGCTGGCTAGCTCTGTCACCGCGAATGCATGGATCTCACCGCGTACCATGCGAAGAAACTGAAAGAAAAAACCTAAGATGAAGGAAAATTAAAAAAGAATTTAGAAGAAAAATTAAAATAGAAAATAATTTATTTGCCAATAAAAAGGTTCCCTATCCATACAAGGACAGTAAGGAATCACTGCCCTTGCCCTATCTTTCAAGGAAAGTAAGTTAATACAGTCCTTGACCCTATCCTATCTTTGTGTGACCAGTTGTACAACATAATGGCCCTTAAATGAAATAAAAAAAAAATAGAAGAAAAATTAAAATAATTAAATAATTAACCTTACATTAAATGTTTATGAAACCTAACACATTAGTTTGCACGACATTGTCATCTGTTATCTCGTCTGGTCAAGGCAAAGGTCGATATTTCTTATTTAGAAAAATATTATTGATTAAAACAGAACTGACAAGATTTAATTAAAACAAAAATTTACTAATTAAAAAAGGAAGTAATTATTTAATTAATTAATATTCAACTAAATATATGAAAAAATTATGAAGATCAATAATTTATAAAAAAAAGAATAATAGATCAGGAAAATCAATAATTAATGAATATTAATATTTATGAAAATCAATAATTTAAGAAAATCAATAATTTATGAAAATCAATATTATATTTAAAATTTAAAGAAAAAACATTGGCTGTGGCTTTTAAGATAATTTTCAATAAGCGATTGAATTCTCTGGTTTTAGTAAAAAGTAAAATTAAGTAAAATGTAATATACTGTGCGTGTGGCAATAATTATCTTATTTAAAACTTAAATCCTTACATGATTATACAGGTTTCAAAAATCAGACAAAAATAGAATATCAAGTATTTATTGTAAAAATTACGTCATACCCATGAGAGTCAGTCCTACACAGACCCCATCCATTCCGGCAGCGGCACCTCGGGTAACTCACATGGCAGTATAAGACACAAACAGAACACAGACTCCTGAATCTAGAATGTAGTTCCTAATATTTCTAATGATTCTAAGAAAATTTTGTAAAACTTCCCAAGAGAACAGAGAAGTTGGGAGTCCATTTTTTCCACTCAAATAATCCAATAACGCCTATGAAACTTATACATTCTCAAAGGATAGATTCCATATGCAGAGATGACTTCATTGGATAGACTTAATATAGATGAAACTGTTGACAATTAAGTGGGCCTACAAACATTTTCATCTATATTAAGTCTACCACGCCATTCAGGCAACTCTTCTTTATCAGAATCAGAACCTCCAAGTCAGTAAGAGAATCATAGTAATATATTGTATCATTGCGAATGGAAACCTATCTTAATAGAATTTTACTGACATTTATCAAAAATAAGTGTTTAAGGCATCTGTTTCATTAAGTTTATGACAAGACTGACAGATCTTTTATCACTAGACTGGCACCAGTCACCAATGTAAGTAACTGAGTTAATTCAAATTACTTGAAAAACAACTAAATCCCTACATGATTATACAGGTTTCACAAATCAGACAAAAATAGAATATAAAGTATTTATCGTAAAAATTACTTCATACCCATGAGAGTCAGTCCTACACAGACCCCATCCATTCCGGCAGCGGCACCTCGGGTAACTCACATGGCAGTATAAGACACAAACAGAACACAGACTCCTGAATCTAGAATGTAGTTCCTAATATTTCTAATGATTCTAAGAAGATTTTGTAAAACTTCCCAAGAGAACAGAGAAGTTGGGAGTCCATTTTTTCCACTCAAATAATCCAATAACGCCTATGAAACTTATACATTCTCAAAGGATAGATTCCTTATGTAGAGATGACTTCATTGGATAGACTTAATATAGATGAAACTGTTGACAAATAAGTTGTCCTACAAACATTTTCATCTATATTAAGTCTACCACGCCATTCAGGCAACTCTTCTTTATCAGAATCAGAACCTCCAAGTCAGTAAGAGAATCATAGTAATATATTTTATCATTGCGAATGGAAACCTATCTTAATAGAATTTTACTGACATTTATCAAAAATAAGTGTTTAAGGCATCTGTTTCATTAAGTTTATGACAAGACTGACAGATCTTTTATCACTAGACTGGCACCAGTCACCAATGTAAGTAACTGAGTAAATTCAAATGTGACTTAAATGAATGAATGGAAAAGAATTGAAAAGTCAAATGAATTAATGAATGAATTACAGCAAAAAGATGCATGGACAACTTGTACCAGGTATTGTTCTGTAATAAAGAAAAAAGCTTGGTGTTACTCAAGTAAATGAAGCATCCTACAATAATAATAAAAATTTAACTCTTACTTGAAAAACAACTAAATCCCTACATGATTATAAAGGTTTCAAAAATCAGACAAAAATAGAATATAAAGTATTATCATAAAAATTACTTCATACCCATGAGAGTCAGTCCTACACAGACCCCATCCATTCCGGCAGCGGCACCTCGGGTAACTCACATGGCAGTATAAGACACAAACAGAACACAGACTCCTGAATCTAGAATGTAGTTCCTAATATTTCTAATGATTCTAAGAAGATTTTGCAAAACTTCCCAAGAGAACAGAGAAGTTGGGAGTCCATTTTTTCCACTCAAATAATCCAATAACGCCTATGAAACTTATACATTCTCAAAGGATAGATTCCATATGCAGAGATGACTTCATTGGATAGACTTAATATAGATAAAACTATTGACAAATAAGTTGGCCTACAAACATTTTCATCTATATTAAGTCTACCACGCCATTCAGGCAACTCTTCTTTATCAGAATCAGAACCTCCAAGTCAGTAAGAGAATCATAGTAATATATTTTATCATTGCGAATGGAAACCTATCTTAATAGAATTTTACTGACATTTATCAAAAATAAGTGTTTAAGGCATCTGTTTCATTAAGTTTATGACAAGACTGACAGATCTTTTATCACTAGACTGGCACCAGTCACCAATGTAAGTAACTGAGTTAATTCAAATTACTTGAAAAACAACTAAATCCCTACATGATAATACAGGTTTCAAAAATCAGACAAAAATAGAATATAAAGTATTATCATAAAAATTACTTCATACCCATGAGAGTCAGTCCTACACAGACCCCATCCATTCCGGCAGCGGCACCTCGGGTAACTCACATGGCAGTATAAGACACAAACAGAACACAGACTCCTGAATCTAGAATGTAGTTCCTAATATTTCTAATGATTCTAAGAAGATTTTGTAAAACTTCCCAAGAGAACAGAGAAGTTGGGAGTCCATTTTTTCCACTCAAATAATCCAATAACGCCTATGAAACTTATACATTCTCAAAGGATAGATTCCATATGCAGAGATGACTTCATTGGATAGACTTAATATAGATGAAACTATTGACAAATAAGTTGGCCTACAAACATTTTCATCTATATTAAGTCTACCACGCCATTCAGGCAACTCTTCTTTATCAGAATCAGAACCTCCAAGTCAGTAAGAGAATCATAGTAATATATTTTATCATTGCGAATGGAAACCTATCTTAATAGAATTTTACTGACATTTATCAAAAATAAGTGTTTAAGGCATCTATTTCATTAAGTTTATGACAAGACTGACAGATCTTTTATCACTAGACTGGCACCAGTCACCAATGTAAGTAACTGAGTTAATTCAAATTACTTGAAAAACAACTAAATCCCTACATGATTATACAGGTTTCAAAAATCAGACAAAAATAGAATATAAAGTATTATCATAAAAATTACTTCATACCCATGAGAGTCAGTCCTACACAGACCCCATCCATTCCGGCAGCGGCACCTCGGGTAACTCACATGGCAGTATAAGACACAAACAGAACACAGACTCCTGAATCTAGAATGTAGTTCCTAATATTTCTAATGATTCTAAGAAGATTTTGTAAAACTTCCCAAGAGAACAGAGAAGTTGGGAGTCCATTTTTTCCACTCAAATAATCCAATAACGCCTATGAAACTTATACATTCTCAAAGGATAGATTCCATATGCAGAGATGACTTCATTGGATAGACTTAATATAGATGAAACTATTGACAAATAAGTTGGCCTACAAACATTTTCATCTATATTAAGTCTACCACGCCATTCAGGCAACTCTTCTTTATCAGAATCAGAACCTCCAAGTCAGTAAGAGAATCATAGTAATATATTTTATCATTGCGAATGGAAACCTATCTTAATAGAATTTTACTGACATTTATCAAAAATAAGTGTTTAAGGCATCTGTTTCATTAAGTTTATGACAAGACTGACAGATCTTTTATCACTAGACTGGCACCAGTCACCAATGTAAGTAACTGAGTAAATTCAAATGTGACTTAAATGAATGAATGGAAAAGAATTGAAAAGTCAAATGAATTAATGAATGAATTACAGCAAAAAGATGCATGGACAACTTGTACCAGGTATTGTTCTGTAATAAAGAAAAAAGCTTGGTGTTACTCAAGTAAATGAAGCATCCTACAATAATAATAAAAATTTAACTCTTACTTGAAAAACAACTAAATCCCTACATGATTATACAGGTTTCAAAAATCAGACAAAAATAGAATATAAAGTATTTATCGTAAAAATTACTTCATACCCATGAGAGTCAGTCCTACACAGACCCCATCCATTCCAGCAGCGGCACCTCAGGTAACTCACATGGCAGTATAAGACACAAACAGAACACAGACTCCTGAATCTAGAATGTAGTTCCTAATATTTCTAATGATTCTAAGAAGATTTTGTAAAACTTCCCAAGAAAACAGAAGTTGGGAGTCCATTTTTTCCACTCAAATAATCCAATAACGCCTATGAAACTTATACATTCTCAAAGGATAGATTCCATATGCAGAGATGACTTCATTGGATAGACTTAATATAGATGAAACTGTTGACAAATAAGTTGGCCTACAAACATTTTCATCTATATTAAGTCTACCACGCCATTTAGGCAACTCTTCTTTATCAGAATCAGAACCTCCAAGTCAGTAAGAGAATCATAGTAATATATTTTATCATTGCAAATGGAAACCTATCTTAATAGAATTTTACTGACATTTATCAAAAATAAGTGAGTAACTGAGTTAATTAAGATGTTAATTAAGATGTGACTAAAATTAATGAATAAAAAAGAAATGAATAGTCAAATGATCAATTGAATGAATGATGGTATTCTAAGGGCAAACAGATACATGGACAAGTTGTACCAAGTATTATTATGTAATATAGAAAACAAACTTGGTGTTACTTAAGTTATTGAAGTGTCCTACAATAATAATTAAACTCTTACTTATATCAGATAAAAAGCTTAACCTTCATTTGTTCCACAGAAAAATATGCTTTTGCTAAAAATTTGAAAAGCTCAATTATTTTTATTCTACAACAATTTTAAAAAATTATTATCTTTTCAGCCACAGCCTTTTGAAACAAAAATTTACAAAATGTTTGAATTATTAATTAAAACTTTAACTTACAAAATCCCTAATAAGTGAGCCTATCTGGACAGCGCCGCACTCTTCCTGACCTACGGACCACGGGCTCGGGACCTACCCTAACAACCCTAACACCCCTAACGTCGGTGTACCGCTCAGGAGGTCGACGAGTCCTCTCGGACCGTCTCAGAACATGCTGTGCTGCTATCGGAACTGGAACGTCTGCAGCGCAGACGGCCGGGGGAACGACAGTGCCGGGCCCTAACAAGAATCCTACATCACCTACGACAGCAGCACGAGGAGGGTCAGCCGCAACTGACGGAGCAGCACATGCGACGGCATGGCCTGCAGGGGCAGAGAGAGACACGGGCACGGATGCAGGAGCGGTACACACACCTACCAGAACAACAGCTGGCACCACAGCAGCAGGAGGAGCGGGCGCTGCCTGGACAGGAACCTCCTCAACGACCACTGTCTCAGGCTGGGTATCGTCCCTGGTGGGTTCTGCGCTAGCACCCTGAAAAGAGAAAGAAAAATACATAAATATCTAATATGCAGGGATAGCATTTCAACTCTAAATAAATATGCTCTTCAGAAGAAGTGATTTTTTTAATGGGGTAAAAATTGGCTAAAAACATTTTTTTCAAATACAACATGCCTATATCTATTTAAATATGTCAAAATAATATATTAAAAAGGGATTTCCTAACTTGAGCTATGTACCTAGGTTAGATTGAAATATATTTCCCCCTTATAGTGCAACATATTTAGTGAGTCGCATGATTTTATTTCGAAATCAAATTGATGTTATACACAGGGACAGATCCAGGATTTCAGTTGAATGGGCAAACGTTTTTCAATGGAAATATAGTAAATTTTAATAAAATATGGGAGTTTAGAGGGCTGAGGGGAGTGGCTTATGCCATTTTTTTAAAGAGTTGATCCACCATTGATACAGGTTTACACATACATGTAAAATTGTTTTATCTTAAAAAGAGTCCAGTCCCAATGATGTCATATTGAAGTGCTGTCTATTTTAAAAATGTTTACCACAGCGACTCCAATTTATATATCAATTTTGTTTTGTTTTTGGTGGATTTGACTTTAATACCAAACAATACAAATGTTATTTTTTAATGATAATAAGATGCTCTTCATCCATTTTAAAAATAATTTCATTTTTTAAGACATTTAAAGCGCCTTTTCCTTATATAATCCCTTTAACACCATTTTCAACATATTTCAGGTTATATATGGCATATACAGTTTTATTGGATATGGAAGACCTCACAGATGACAGTTCCATCACCACTAATATTTTTTTTGGCGCCAATGGCCAAGTCCAGCACCAGCCTGACTGGACCTTAACAGTAAACACTACTGTATAATAGTGTTAGGGAAGGTCATATACTTAAAAATTGTCAGTGGCATTGGAATGAATGAATAAGGTTTTACGGCATACCAACACATAGGTTATTTGATGCCAACAGGAAGGAAGATTCCAGGTTCACTCCACATGTGCAAAAACAACAAATTAATATACAGATTAAAAAAATACATCAACAAATGAATATGCAGAATGAACCTAAAACCTTGATTACTGCAAAACTGCAGAGTTTTAACAAATTCTATCGTATAACTCAAATTGTCACTTCCTACACATGCATGAGCCACAGTGGTCCTATTCTTGCCATCACTCATATGGCTCCATGAAACCACACAGGGGATGATAATTTTACCACAATAATGAACAGTGGCATTGGCCTTCAAAATAGAGTTACACAAGACTACTCATAAAATACTAATTTACTAAAGATAGTTTATATAAATAACGGGTAACCATTGCAGCCAAGTATCAATTTAGGTCAAATTTATTGCACCACCAACAATATTAAATTTTGTTGAGACTTTGACTGCATACCTTAGTTTCTTTATATTCTCATATTGAATTATTGTAGGTATGCTGCGTATTAGGTTGCAGTAATATTATATTGATAGTTAAACCATTGTAACCAAACACAGTTAGTACTGATACCACTCTATTCAACTTCAATAATACTATTTATAAGCAAATTTATTTGTGTCTATAAGGTGTTGTTTGGCCTAATACATGTATACTGGTTTTACAAATAGTTTGTTTGAATGGGGTTTAACACCATTTTCAACACATTTCACGTTATAGTATATGGCATATCCAGTTTTAATTGGTGGAGAAAGCCCTCAAATTGAAAGTAAATAGAATCACACCATCTTTCCACAAGTAACTGGCAAACTTTTTCTACAAATAGTAAATAACCATAGTTGCACCCAATAATGATGCATTAGCAAGAAAAAGTGCAGGCCTGACATTTTGGTGTAACGGCAGATAGATCAATGATCTTTTTTTTTAATTTTCCCTGTGGGTCAATACAGATAAAGGGATTCTGTCAGAGCCATTTAGGTAAAGGGGTCAAAGGAAGGTGTAACAAGAAAATTCAGTGAATTTATATCCTTCCGCTAAAAAGGGCCATACAGACTGTGTGAAATAAACATTGCAGGTACTGGAACACTGCTTTATAATGCCCAATATGTAAAAAAAATATTATAATGTTAAAAAATATACCGGTATGTTTTTTGTGGGTTACTGCTGCGGAACATTTGTAGGTTGAATTAAAACCAAGGTGATGGTTAAACAACAAGTGAAGAAACATATGAACAGGAAATTTGGTAGGGTGTGGGGGAAGTTGGTGATTGTATTGTGGAACATTATAAATACAATTGAAAAGAATTAAGAAAAAATATAGCTAAAAGGTAAACAAAAAATACTGAGTATTGAGTGGGGTGGGGATGTGACCAAAATCTTTTTTTAAAGTGACTTGACCTTTAAGGTAACTAACGCTTAACAAATAAAGGCCATCAATTCCTGAAGGCCTGTTCTCATAAGAAAATAAGATGATTTATGCTATTACTAACTAGCAATAGGTTGAAATACAAAATTACAATAAATGTAATAATTAATAAGATCAAAGGGCCACAACTCAGTAAGAAATTTTTAAATGTAAACATCAAGACCACAGACTCAAGTTCATGCCATGTACCTGCTATATATACAGTAAGTTTTGTTGGAATAAGCTTAAAACTGTGGTAGGTGTGCCTATATGGTTGTTTGACTAAACTAAAAATTAAGTTAAAATGAAAGGGCCATAAATCAATTGAATTCTTTGAATTGGAACATGAAGACCACAGGCAGAAGAGAGACTTTGTGCAAGCTAGAAATAGCTTTCTTCTCAATTCTGATGTTATATATCGCTGTATACCAAATATATATATATATATATGTAATGTGTTGATAACAAATAAATATTGTTTAAACCAAGACCACAGGTTCATGTTTAGCTGTTTCATTTGAACTGGTTTAAAACTAAGATAGTTGTGTCCATATGGATGTTAGTTCTAGGTGTCATCCCACCATTGTTTTTGTTCTTTATTCTATAGTAAATAATAAAAGTTTGAAGGCTTGTCATTCATAGAGGGTCCCAAATGAAAGAAGTGAAACCTATATTTTACTGTTTGTCAACCTCTGCACTATCAAAATATGATGAGAAAAGTAGGGGTCATGTGTCATATAAGAGATTTTTTTTCTAATCAGTGTGTACACTGGTGACAAAGTGAAAGTAGACTTCCGAAATCATGTATTCATACCCCAATTTCCAAGCATCAATTTTTTTGTCTAAATTCACAATTCAAACATGACAATGCTGTCAAAGTGTTCAAAATACATCAATAATGCCATTCAAATAAAAAAATGAGCATTAAAATAAGGAAAATGCATTTTTAAAGAAGAAGAAATGAGTATTATTTAAAACCGCCATTATGCAACTACCACATGGAAGCACTTCCCTTTTGCAATGGTGGTACTATGCCTTCTAAGTGTACAGTAAAAAATTATGTTTAAATAGCAAATAAAACATAAAAAATCATTTCTATGGAGCCCAAATACCACAGGCACATATTCAGGCCATGAACTTGCTCTACAGCAAGTTCATTTCAAATATGTTAAAACTGTGGGAGCAGTGCATCAGTAAGGCTTTTGATCCAAAGTATGGGGTAAAATCTAAGATAAACAAAAACACCATCAAAATATATTTAATCAAAATGCGAAGACCACAGGTACATGTTCAGACCATGTACTCACTGTACAGCAAGTTACATTTGAATAGGTTAAAACTGCAAGGTTGTTGTTCCAAAGTATAATGTAAACTCATAAGTTAAAAAAAACAAATAGCCATATCTCCATCAAAAACAATTTAATCAAAATCGGAAGACCACAGGTACATGTTCAGACCATGTACTTACTGTACAGTAAGTTTCATTTGAATCAGGTTAAAACTGTGGGAGGAGTTGTATCCGAAAGGTTGTTGTTCCAAATTATAACATAAAATCTAAATTTAAAAAACAAAGAGCCATATCTCCACCAAAAACAATTTAATCAAAATGCGAAGACTACAGGTACATGTTCAGACCATGTACTTACTATACAGTAAGTTTCGTTTGAATCGGGTTAAAACTGTGGGAGCAGTTGTATCCGAAAAGTTTTTGTTCCAAAGTATAACATAAAAACTAAGTTTAAAAAACAAAGAGCAATATCTCCACCAAAAATAATTTAATCAAACTACGAAGACCACAGGTACATGTTCAGACCATGTATTTACTGTACAGCAAGTTTCATTTGAATCAGATTAAAACTGTGGGAGTAGTTGCATCCGCAAGGTTGTTTGTCCAAAGTATGAGGTAAAATCTAAGTTTAAAAAACAAAGAACCATTATAACTCCATCAAAAAATAATTTAATCAAAATGCGAAGACCACAGGTACATGTTCAGACCATGTAATTACTGTACAGCAAGTTACATTTGAATTGGTTAAAACTGTGGGAGGAGTTGTATCCGAAAGGTTGTTTGTTCAAAGTATGTTGTAAAATCTAAGTTTAAAAAACAAAGAGCCATAACTCCATCAAAAAATAATTTAATCAAAATGCAAAGACCACAGGTACATGTTAACTGTGGTTATGGTATGTATTTTCTATCTTTGGGAGCAGTAAATATAGTTAAACAATTCGTAAATCACCCTTATTGAATGTATTTAACTTTTGAATTAAGTTTGTTTCATCAAAAAAGTAGAAGTGATGGTTTTTTTATTAGAGTATACCATGCATTAATCAACAAAGAATCATTGGAGCTCTTGTTTTAGATTAGAATTTTGGTGAAACTTGAAATATATAAATGATTTTCTATTTAAGAACACCATTGTAGGAAACAAGACAAAGAAAGTGAAAAAAAAGAGCAAGAGGGCCAAGATTGCCCTATATCGCTTACCTGACTGACTTAGAGTCACCCAACATAAGTAGATTATATAATACATGTACGCTCGAAATACCAGAAAGACGAGATGGGCAAATAGTTAGAATTTTGATTTGTTTTGAAGATGTAACAGATGTGTAGAAGAGTGCAAACTTGGTAGAGGTTCACCCATGGTAAATGTCAGTGAAATTACATTGAAATCAGGTCAGTAGATTCTGACAAAAAATTCTTTTGAAGTTTTTACTAAAGCTGCCTATATAGTAAACTAGCACCTCACTGTGGCAGTCATGTTTTTTAACAAATCACAACGGCTCGAACAAACTTGGTAAAGGGTCACTCAAAGAACATTAGTATAGCTTATATAGCAAACTAACCCCACCCCCTGGTCGCCATGTTTTTTGACGAATAAAGATGGCTTGAACAAACTTGAGGAGGGTCACCAAAATAACATTTCTGTGAAATTATTTTAAAATTGAGCCGGTAGTTTCTGACAAGAATTTTTAAGTTTTTACTATAGCTTACATAGTAAACTAACCCCACCTCTGGCTGCCATGTTTTTTGACGAAACAAAATGGGTTGAACAAACTTGGTAGAGGATTACCCAAGGAACATTTCTGTGAAATTATTTTAAAATAAAGCAAGTGGTCTCTGACAAGAAGATTTTTTTTAAGTTTTTACTATAGCTTATATAGTAAACTAACCCCTTCCCCTGGCTGTCATGTTTTTGATGAATCAAGATTGGTTGAACAAACTTGTAAGAGGATCACCCAAGGATCAATTCTGTGAAATGATTTTAAAATCAAGCCAGTAGTTGCTTACAAGAAAATTTTTAAGTTTTTACTAATTAAACTTGCCCCCCCTGGTGGCCATGTTTTTTGATGAATCAAGATGGCTTGAACAAACTTGGTAAAGGGTCACCCGAGGAACATTTCTGTAAAGTTATATCAAAATTGGCCTAGTGGTTTCAGAGGAGAAGTTGTTAGAAGCTAAAAGTTAACGACAGACGACGGACGACAGAAGGCAGACACTAGGCGATCACAAAAACTCACTTGTGAGTCTTTGGCTCAGATGAGCTAAAAAGTTGGGAGTGGGAGGGTGTTATGGGGTTGGTAACAGTTGAAAAGGGCCAGTGTATTTAATTTAAATACAAAGCAAAATTTAAAAAAAAAAACAACAATTGGAGGGGATGGGGGGTCTTAGGGTTAGTAACAAAGGGGCAGAATAGTATTAAATTGAAAACAAACAAAATATAAAATGGGTAATATAAAAAAAATGGGTGGGAGTGGTCTTGTTGAGGGGATGGGGATCCTTGGGGTCAGTAACAAAGTTGAAATGGGACAAAGTACTTAATTTAAAACAAAATCAAAATTCATAAAAAAAAAAACGGGCAGGGATGGGGGTTGAGTAAGGTGAGGGTCTGGGGTTAGTAATAAAGTTGAAATGGGGCAAAGTATTAAATTTAGTAATTTAGTAATTTAATTTTAATTGGCAGGGATGGGGGTTTGGTAGGGGGTGAGGGTCTAGGCATCAGTAACAAAAATGGACAGCAGGGTCGGGGTCTTGGTTGGACTCGGGCAGGTAGCCAAGTAGATATGGGACAATGGACTTTGCAAATAAAAGAAATGGTACAAAGTTTTTCCAATCTTTGATCTATTTATCAATCTGGATACATTATACATGTACAACAATTCATATAAATACCCAATAACAGTTTTGAGCGCATAAAATTTTTAACCTAAGTTTATTAAATAGGTCAAGATCAGTGATGTAAACTTCTTTTAGTTTTAGTTGATGGTGATCAGTAATGGAATTAATAGTATATAAAATAAAATTGATTTAAAAACAAGATGCCCAAGAGGGCCTGAGGACTGCTCTACTGACTCATAGTGGCCATAGCACTTTTTGAAATTCTCCTATGCAATAGAAATATCAGAGGCAGGGTCATTTTTAACCCCAGGGACACGATTTGAACGAAATCCAACAAAACTATAGCTGGTCATCATTACTACATAAATATTTTGAAAATATGTTGGGTCGTTCATGACAGTGAAGCTTTTTTATGTTTTGAAGTGGTTTTAGTAAAGGTGGCCATCTTGAACTTAAGATCGGAAAAATAAAATCTTCTATGTAATCTCCTATGCAATAAAAACATCCTACGTGAAGTTTATGTTTAACTGGCCTAGTGGTTTCAGAATAGATGAAAGAAAAAGAGAATTTTCTGTTTTCCCATAGTATCCCTATAGATGTAAAATTCTAAGTCCCCTTACAGGGCCCCTATAGATTTTAGCCCTTTAATTCTTATCTGCAATTAAACCCCTACACATAGGGATAATTTAGTGCCAAATATGAACAAATCTGACAAACTGGTTCTTAAGAAAACAGTTTTAGTAATTCCCAATTTGTACCCTTTTGGGGCCCCTCCTGACCCCTTAAGACAGTGGAACCCATTCATTTTTATAAATCTGAACCTCCTTCACCAAACAATTCTTCTGTGAAGATATAGGCAAAATCATTTCTATTTTAAAAAAAAAATATAATATATATAATTTTATTATTTAATTACATGTGTTCCCTAATTGAACCCTTGGGGCGGGCTCATATTTAACCATAGGGACACCATTTGAACAAATCTAACAATACTATAGTTGGTCATCATTACTATATAAATATTTTGAAAATCTGTTTGGTCGTTCATGAGAAGAAATTTTTTTAAGTTTTGGACTATTTTTAGTAACAGCAGCCATCCTGAATTTCAGATCGAAAAAAAAAATCTTCTGTATAGTCTCCTATGCAACAGAAATATGCATGTGAAGTTTCAGTTTAATTGGCCTAGTGGTTTCAGAGAAAGTGCTGCTAACAGACGACAGACGACGGACAACACCATCGCATAAGCACTTCTGGCCTTTGGCCAGTAGAGCTAAAAACAAGAGCACTGCAAGTGGGTGCAGATGCTCCTCTTTTTTCCAAATCTATGACATAGGTCAAAGTCAGTGAAGTCAACTTCTTAAACATGTTGGTGATTTGGTGATTAGTGCAAACAAATCAATACTATTACTGACAAAAATAAAAGATTTAAAAAAATTAAGCCAGTACTTAACTGATATGTATTTAATTTAATTTTAAAATCTGGGTGAGGATGTGGAGGTGTATGTGCCAAAGTTTAATAAACATGGCTGTTTAGTTGTAATACAATAAAAAAATGTTGGCAAGGTAGGGTGTCCTGGGGTTGGTAACAAAGTTGAAAAGGGACTGTATCTAATTCCATACAGAACAAAATTTTAAGAAAAACAATTAGAAAGGTTGGAGGGTCTTGGGGTTGGTAACAAATGGGCAGAATAGTACTAAATTGGGCAGTGATGGGGTTGCGTAAGAGTGAGGGTCTTGAGGTCAGTAACAAAGTTGAAACAGGGTAGGGTATTTGATTTAATACAAAACAAATAGGGGAGAGGGGGGGGTGGGGGGGGGGGGGGGGGGGGTAAAGGTGAGGGTTTTAGGTTTGTAACAAAGTTGAAATAGGGCAGAGTATTTGATTTAATACAAAACAAATGGATGGGGGGTAGAGGTGAGAGTTTGGGGTTGGTAACAATGTTGAAATAGGGCAGAGTATTTGATTTAATACAAAACAAATGGATGGGGTGGGGGGTAGAACTTGGGGCTTTGGGTTAGTAACAAAGTTGAAATAGGGCAGAGTATTTGATTTAATACAAAACAAATGGAGGGGGGTGTCGGGTAGAGGTGAGGGCTTTGGGTTGGTAACAAAGTTGAAATAGGGCAGAGTATTTGATTAAATACAAAACTAATGGGGGGGTGGGGTGGTATAGGTGAGGGTTTTGAGTTGGTAACAAAGTTGAAATAGGGCAGAGTATTTGATTTAATACAAAACAAATGGAGGAGGGGTAGAAGTGAGGGTTTTGGGTTGGCAACAATGTTGAAATAGGGTAAAGTATTTGATTTAATACAAAACAAATGGACGGGGGTTCAGGGTAGAGGTGAGGGTTTTGGATTGGTAACAAAGTTGAAATAGGGCAGAGTATTTAAGTTAATACAAAACAAATGGGGGGTAAGGGTGCGGGGTAGGAGTGAGGGTTTTGGGTTGGTAACAAAGTTGAAATAGGGCAGAGTATTTGATTTAATACAAAACAAATGGACAGGGGGTTCAGGGTAGAGGTGAGAGTTTTGGGTTGGTAACAAAGTTGAAATAGGGCAGAGTATTCAATTTAATACAAAACAAATGGATGGGGGTTGCTGGGTAGAGGTGATAACAAAGTTGAAATAGGGCAGAGTATTCAATTTAATACAAAACAAATGGATGGGGGTTGCTGGGTAGAGGTGATAACAAAGTTGAAATAGGGCAGAGTATTCAATTAAATACAAAAAAAATGGGGGGGGGGGGGGATGAGGGGGGTATAGGTGAGGGTTTTGGGTTGGTAACAAAGTTGAAATAGGGCAGAGTATTTGATTTAATACAAAACAAATGGGGGGAGGTGTGGGGTAGAGGTGAGAGTTTATGGTTGGTAAGACAGTTGAAATAGGGTACAGTATTTGATTTAATACAAAACAAATGGGGGGGAGGTGCGGGGTAGAGGTGAGGGTTTTGGGTTGGTAACAAAACTGAAACAGGGCAGAGTATTTGATTTAATACAAAACAAATGGGGGGGGAGGTGCAGGGTAGAGGTGAGAATTTTTGAATATTTGATTTAATACAAAACAAAAATGGGGGGGGGGGGGGACGTGCGGGGTAGAGGTGAATGTTTTGGGTTGGTAACAAAGTTGAAATAGGGCAGAGTTTTTTATTTAATATAAAACAAATGGACAGGGGGTGCAGGGTAGAGGTGAGGGTTTTGAGTTGGTAACAAAGTTGAAATAGTGCAGAGTATTTTATTTAATACAAAACTTATGTGGGATGGGGGGGATGAGGTGACGGTTTTGAGTTGGTAACAAAGTTGAAATAGGGCAGAGTATTTGATTTAATACAAAACAAATGGGGGAAGGTGCGGGGTCGAGGTGAGGGTTTATGGTTGGTAACACAGTTGAAATAGGGTAGAGTATTTGATTTAATACAAAACAAATGGGGGGGGGGGGAAGGTGCAGGGTAGAGGTGACGGTTTTGGGTTGGTAACAAAATTGAAACAGGGCAGAGTATTTGATTTAATACAAAACAAATGGGGGGGAGGTGCAGGGTAGAGGTGAGATTTTTAGAGTATTTGATTTAATACAAAACAAATGGGGGGGGCGGGGAGGTGCGGGGTAAAGATGAGGGCTTCGGGTTGGTAACAAAGTTGAAATAGGGCAGAGTATTTGAATTAATACAAAACAAATGGAGAGGAAGGGGTGTGGGGTAGAGGTAACG
Organism: Panopea generosa; assembly: GCA_029582155.1. NCBI lineage: Eukaryota > Metazoa > Mollusca > Bivalvia > Adapedonta > Hiatellidae > Panopea > Panopea generosa. The sequence goes on from CM055906.1 coordinate 15,451,175, forward strand.
GCTTTGGGCTGGTAACAAAGTTGAAATAGGGCAGAGTTTTTTATTTAATATAAAACAAATGGACAGGGGGTGCAGGGTAGAGGTGAGGGTTTTGAGTTGGTAACAAAGTTGAAATAGGGCAGAGTATTTTATTTAATACAAAACAAATGGGGGGGGGGGGAGGGAGGAGGTGCGGGGTAGAATTGAGGGTTTTGGGGTTGGTAACAAAGTTTAAATAGTGCAAAGTATTTGATTTAATTGTAATACAATAATAAAAAGTTGGTAAGGTAGGGTGTCCTGGGGTTGGTAACAAAGTTGAAAAGGGACTGTATCTAATACTATACAGAACAAATTTTAAGAAAACAGTTAGAAAGGGTGGAGGGTCTTAGGGTTGGTAACAAAGGTGTAGAATAGTACTAAATTGGGCAGTGATTGGGGTTGGGTAAGAGTGAGGGTCTTGAGGTCAGTAACAAAGTTGAAACTGGGTGGGGTATTTAATTTAATACAAAACAATTAGGGGGGGGGTAGAGGCGAGGGTTTTGGGTTGGTAACTAGTTGAAATATGATGGCAGAGTATTTAATTTCATACAAAACAAATGGATGGGGGGGGGGGGGGGGGTGTAGAAATGAGAGTTTTGGGTTGGTAACAAAGTTGAAATAGGGCAAAGTATTTGATTTAATACAAAACTAAGGGGGGGGGGGGGGGGGGGGGGGTTGAAGTGAGGGTTTTGAGTTGGTAACAAAGTTGAAATAGGGCAGAGTATTTGATTTAATACAAAACATATGTGGGGGAGGTGCGGGGTAGAAGTGAGGGTTTATGGTTGGTAACAAAGTTGAAATAGGGCAAAGTATTTGATTTAATACAAAACAAATGGGGAATGCGGGGTAAAGATGAGGGATTTGGGTTGGTAACAAAAGTTAAATGGGGCAGAGCATTTGATTTGATACAAAACAATTTTTAAAAAAAATAAAAATGTGCTGTGATGGTGTGGGATGGCAAGGGGGTGAGGGTCTTGGGGTCTTGGGATCAGTAAAAAAGTTGAAATGAGGCAAATTATTTGATTTAATACAAAACAAAAATAAAAACAAGAGTTGTCAGAAGACAACAAAGCTCGTCTCTGGGTGTCTAAGTCCAAAAAGGGCCATAACTGTGCCAAAATGCAATCCAGAGTTATGGTTCTTGTCTGTGTGTGTTCCATTGATGATGGTAAACACACATGCAAAGTTTCATTCACATCCAATGAGTGGTTGCATAGACATCTTAAACTTAAACACAAAAGTGTAACTTGGGTGTCTACAGACAAAGACGCTGATGATGATGCCGATGACAATGCCGGGGTCATGGCAATAGCTCTCCTTGGACTTTGTCCCAGCGAGCTAAAGATAAAAAATGGGTGGGGATTGGGGTTGGGTAGAGGTGAGGGTCTTTGGGTTGATAACAAAGTTGAAATGGGGCAGAGTATTTGATTTAATACAAAACAAAACAAAATAAAAAAAAAGAAACAGGCAGAGATGGGGGGGGGGGGGGGGTGGGGGGGGGGGGGGGCCTAGAGATGAGGGTCTTGGGGTCAGAGATAAAGTTGAAATGGGGCAGAGTATTTGATTTAATACCAAACAAAACAAAATAAAAAAAAGAAACAGGCAGAGATGGGGGGGGATGGGGGGGGATGGGGGGCCTAGAGATGAGGGTCTTGGGGTCAGAGACAAAGTTGAAATGGGGCAGAGTATTTGATTTAATACCAAACAAAATTTAAAAAAATTAATAACAAAGGGCAGTGATGGAGGGGATTGATGGGGGGGGTAGAGCATCCACCTCGCATGCGGAAGGTCGTGGGTTCAATCCCCGGCCGGGTCATACCAAAGACTTTAAAAATATGAAGCTTCCTCGCTTGACGCTCAGCATTTAGAGGAAAGTTCTAGTTCTGGTCGGCCCGGTGTCAGTATAACATTACTGGGTGGGGTATCATACCATGCATCACAGCATGATACTCCAGTGTGACAGCGCTTAGAATACTGTCTCAAGTAGACACCGTTCGCGATATGACTGAAAAATTGTTGAAAGCGACGCTAAACACCATACAATCTACAACTACAACTTTACATTGAATGTCATGTATACATTATCTATTGGGCCTGTGTTGCCCTTTCTTTATTGAAATTGATGTGTAGACAGGGTAATGGAATACTTTTGCATGAAATAGCTTGAAATTGGTTTTGTGGCTACCATATCATTCTGATATTGAAATTTAATTTAAAATATGTTATGTTTAATAAGTTTTGTTCAACAATATCGTTTTTTTTTTTTAATCAAAATGAAAATGTGATGTTTTTTATCCTGTTTTCAGACACCTTTTCATTTTACCAAGTAGTTGGGAAAGTCTCAGAACTTTTTAGACATAACTGGTCAAATTATTATAAAACTTAAACTGTATGGTTGTGAATTCTTGCTTTTTTTACAAGAAATAGCGGCATTTTGACTGATACCATGTGTCACTTAAAACTTATTTTATTTCAGAACTAGTTCAGATATGGAGATGAACTTAGCTTTATTGAACTCATAATGGGTACTTTTACATAATATGTTAATATAGAATCGTTATATTAAAACAAGTCCTCTTCAGGACTAATACCACTATTATCTCCCTCGAGTACTCCGGACCTACAGATGAAGGAGGTAGAAATAAAACTTTAGTTCTCTTTTTCTTCTTTTTTCAGGGCTTTGTACTGCAGTGATTTATTTTTTCCTAGCATGAGTTAAATGGTCAGTATTTTAGAAATCACCACTGTAAATTTGATGTTGATACCAGCTTTCTGGACAATTCTGTGTCATTTCAAAATTGTTGGTTTGAACCGCATTGTGGGCAAATAGTCAATTGACTAATGAACTCAAATTGAGAATCATAATTTTATTATAAATATTTTGGACAACTTTACTTTTTCACAACTTTGGAACATGACTTCTGGTTGATCTATGAATTATTGATTGTTTAATGTGATTTCGTAGAATTCTCCACAAGAATTTAAATTGCTGGAATACAACAATTAATTGGGTAGTGGGGATGTGGTGTGGGTGTGAATATCCTAGGAAATATTCGGAGGGGGGGTGGGGTATTTTCAGGTGGGGAGGAGATTTCCTGTTACATCGGAATTAATCAATCAAAACTGTACCGGAACCGTGGACTTATATAGGAAGTCTATATAAGTAATTGTCAGAGTTAATTATTCAAAATTGTACCGGAATCAAGGACTTATATAGAAAGTCTCTATATAAGTCATTGTCAGAATTAATTTTTCAAAATTGTACCAGAATTAACGACTTATATAGAAAGTTTCTATATAAGTCATTGTCGGAATTAATTATTCAAACATCGCGACATTAAGATTTTTCAAAATATGTACTCAGGTATTATCCATATTTTGAACATTATAAAAATATGTGCAGAAAGAAATATAATTTCACAATTTTTACATTTGCAAACAGGACTTGTATAGTTCTACTTAGTCTCGATGTGCTAGTGCGACATAATCAACGTCTCTAAGGATACTTTTAAAGACTTATTTTGCTTCTCTCTTGTTGTTGACAGCAGATCGGATATCTAAATAATAAAAAAGCTGTCCATCCACGCCTTATTTAACCAGGCTGGCTGCCGCCCCTGGGAAACACCATGGTTAATCAAAATTTGTCTACAAATACCAGCAACTTCATCACCTTGGCATGTAGTTATTTTTTACAGTGACCGATATAATTATATGGGTGTGGGCGCATTTCAATTATTTGGAGGTGGAGTGGGGGTCAACCCAAGGAGAGAATTTATGAGGATGTATTTCCAGGCTCCAAAGTATATGCTGAAACTGAATAAGGCCCCCACCCCTCTTGGACACCCGGCTCATATGCCTATGAATTATTACTGTTTTAACTTCTGGTAGGGTTCTGGTAGGGTTATGTACCAGTTCACTTATGGTGTAAACTGTCCTTTCTAGATGTTCCCGCCATTTATCAAAATTACTCTTCAAATGTTTTCCCCGTCAGAATAATATATTTGGACATTGTTAAAGATACCTATAGTTATTTTATTGTATTTTTTAAGATGTGAGGGGGTTGTAGATGGGGAACAGGGGGTGGGGTAGGGTTGTTGTAAGATCTGTTTTTTTATGTCTCAGCAAATACTTGTGGTTCAATATTCTTTTAATTTTCAGAAATTCGCTTACATGTAAATTTACCTTTTTGACTGGGTTTTTTTGTCCAATAATATCCTGGGAATGTATATTATAATATCCAGTTATGTTTTATCCTCGCAAGTAAAATCCACAAACTATTCGCATGTGTACGCACCACAAGCAAATGATGCCTCGCGTCTTCGTGTAGCAATAAAATATACCTGCACCACGATATTAGGTCAAGACTATAATAACATTCGGTTGCTGTGTCTCATACACACATCATGACGAAAATACATATCCGAGTATATCATGTAGGCAGGGTAAGAGCAGTCTTCAATATGACGATGTTCTTTACTGTAATGGTACAAAGTACCATGTCTATATATGGGCAGTGCCTTAATTATTTATATATGTCACTGATATGGGACATTTTCATCATACAGTCAAGGAAGGCAAGTACGGAAAAACACTTTATAAAATATAAATGACCGTCTATCATACAACACGTGTCAAAGTAAACTTTTGTATCTTTAATTACCAGGGTGATTTTGGAAAACTTAGTTCTAGGATGAGGGCGTTAGCCTGTTTTTAGGGGGGGAAAAGTCTCGGAAAACTCGATGCATACGATTTTTGATCAGAAAAAAAAATGGCGGGAAGATAAATAAATGGTTTATACTTACAACAAACCAGGTCCGAATCCTGTCCGAAGACGGTCCTAACCGCAGAAACAACAACCGAACGAGCACGAGCAAACATACTAATTAATTATAGTACTTCAAACACGTTTAAACAATATAAGCACAGTATCTTTAGCCAGTAATAACTTAGTGTGATTAGCGTTTTATCTCGGTCTTATCTCAGAGACAACAGAAGTGGTGATGGCGAAAATAGCTATCGACCCAGGTTATATAGACTATCTGAATTGTTCTCACCGAAACACGATTTTTGGTAAGGTTTGTATTGTAATATTTCAATAGGTGTTAATGCTCAAAACACACGTCAATACCACTAACTTGCCACAAGCAAAGTCGATGTTGTTTATGAGAGACTAGGGTGACACACCTGTATACTGAATAGTACCCATTGAAAAAATATTTCCTAATATACCCCCCCTCCCCCCACCCACACACTCTTACAGTGCGTAATGGCGAAATGTATATAATGATAACGAAGGTATACCGGTAATAATAATAATGAAAATATAACGAATACACAACATCTAATTGTCAGTAATCATTAAAATACGAATGATTTGGAATTTCCAATCTGCCAGAACGTGTCAAAAACGATATTTATGTTCTTGCATGTATCTGTTTATAAATCATGTTATCATATTTGGGTGACGGAAAAATAAATGTGATAATTATATATCTATTTCGTTTTGGGTTTTTTTTTTCGAAGTTTGGTCGTTTTTGTAAACGCTGAAATGAAATATTGGTGGATTAATGTTAGAATGATGCCAGTGGGTGATGGGTTCGAACTTGAACTTGGTCATAACTCATGCCCCTGAGCAATACACTATCAAATTAACTTGCCGATTCTAAAAAAAGACACTGCATACGATTTGTTTAGGTTGTTAGAAACAGTGTCGCAGTCGATGGGTGTAAAACAAATATCACAAATATATATCGAACTCGAATGTAACGTAGATTTTTCAAATATTGAATGATTAGCTTTGAATTCCAAAAATATTCTCTATTAATATTAGATATAAAGAGAAACACCGGTCGTTCCACTACTTCTCAAATAGCGAGTTACTTATGTGTACCCATGGACAAGAAAACAGGCTTCTTTTGACATATAACCTATTCAGATCCACTGAATACACATTTGTAACAAATAATAAATGTGAACGGCCTTGCAACGCTCCTCGTAATTATATGGTTAGTTAGGAAGTCCGAGGAGCACGTTTCGCCGGACATACGTGTACGTGTATTCACGCCAACAATACCGGGTTTATTGTGTGTGGCTTGTGTATGTGAAATATACTGCTGAATTCGGAAACACTGTACACATATTGTGTTTTCGGCTTAAACATAACAACTAAAGTAACACCAAGTCCCCAAAATATACCCAGAATCCTACCATTCCCACATCAAATCCCTCTAAATATGAAGAAAAACGCCCAATTACATACTAAATCCACCAAAATATTAATTCAATATAGTTGAGAAAAAAACATGTAATTCGGCTATAGTTTTTTTTGTCATTCGCCAGTAGTTACATGCCATTTGGCAGTGGTAACTTGTCATTCGGTAGTGGTTACACATCATTCGGCAGGTGTTATACATCATTCAGCAGGTGCTACACATCTTTCGGTAGTGGTAACACATCATGCGGCAGGTGTTACACATCATTCGGTAGTAGTTACACATCATTCGGCAGGTGTTACACATCATTCGGCAGGTGTTACACATCATTCGGTAGTGGTTACACATCATTCGGCAGGTGTTACACATCATTCGATAGTAGTTACACATCATTCGGCAGGTGGTACACATCATTCGGCAGGTGTTACACATCATTCGGTAGTGGTTACACATCATTCGGCAGGTGTTACACATCATTCGGTAGTGGTAACACATCATTCGGCAGGTGTTACACATCATTCGGCAGGTGTTACACATCATTCGGTAGTGGTAACACATCATTCGGCAGGTGTTACACATCATTTGGTAGTGGTAACTTGTCATTCGGTAGTGGTTACACATCATTCGGCAGGTGTTACACAGCATTCGGTAGTGGTAACACATCATTCGGCAGGTGTTACACATCATTCGGTAGTGGTAACTTGTCATTCGGTAGTGGTTACACATCATTCGGCAGGTGTTACACATCATTCGGAAGTGGTTATTTGTCATTCGACAATGATTCCGTGTCATTCGGCTGTGGTTAATTGGCATTCGGCAGTTGTTACGTGGCATTCGGCAGTGGTTACATGTATTTCGGCAGTGTTTACACAACATTAGTTTAAACATATGTATTGCTTATAATCATACACTTACATTACAATAGTAGTATAGCTATAAATATTTACAAACACATAAGCAAGAGGGTTGGTTCTGCCGAGTTCTACACATCATTCGGCAGTGGTTACATGTCATTCCGGTACTATTCAGGAAAATAAATTTCAAATATATTTAGAAACTGTATTTATTTGTAACCGGGTAGATAGTTCAACACCAAGACTATAGATAGGGCCCCTGATTTGGTTTTAATTGGAGGATAATTATTATAATATACCGAGTTCCAAAAGTTTTGTCGGTATTTTCATGCAAGTTTAACTATAATACAAAATAAGAAATGTCACTGGTAAATCCATCTATGTATGTGCGATAAAGTTAAAGGACGGACTTGAAATCTCAAACAGATTCAAAGTAATGTCATACAAACTAAAAGTGTGACTTTGACCTTTGAGGTACGGGTCTAGGTTTTATTTATGACACGTCGTCATGTCATAAATTGAACCAAGTTAAAGACAGTCACAGACCAGACACGCAGTATCAAACAAATTGAAAGTGTGACCTTGACCCAAATGTGGGTCTTATATGTGAAACGTTGCAATGTCATGCTGATGAATTGAGCCAAGTGTTTTTGAAATGTAACAATAGGTGACAAAGGTTCAGACCGGACACGAAATCTCAATCAGACTGAAAGTGTCATCAAAGTTAAATTGTGACCTTGACCTTTGAAGTGGGATTCTGGGTGTAACGCGCGACACATCGTCATGTTATGTTGGTCATTTGTAGCTTGACAAAGTAACAGACCAGACACGAAATCTCAAATAGACTGAAAGTGTTGTTAAATAAACTCCAAGTGTGACCTTGACCATTCAGGTATAGGTATGAGTCTTACTCGCGACACGTTGTCATGTTATGTTGATCATTTGTAGCAAGTATCATTAGAATCCATTTATGCATGACAAATTTACAGGCCGGACACGAAATCTTACACAGACTTAGTGTTGCCAAACAAACTCAAACTGTGACCTTTGAGGTACGGGTGTGGGTCTTACTCGCGACATGTTGTCATGTTATGTTGATCATTTGTAGCAAGTATCATTAGAATCCATTTTTGCAAGACAAAATTACAGGCCGGACACGAAATCTCACACAGACTCAAAGTGTTGTCAAACAAACTCAAATTATGACCTTGACATTTGAGATACGGGTGTGGGTCTTGTCATGTAATGTTGGATCATTTGTAGCAAGTATCAACAAAATCCATCTATGCATGACAAAGTTACAGGCCGGACACGAAATACCGGACGGAAGGACGGACGGACGGAAGTAAAGAAACTGTAAATGATGAGATAAAACACCACAAAATGTAAAACTTGTAAAAAATGCATAACATGGCATCACTGTACATGCATTCCCTCTTGAAAGTTATGAAGTCGGTAAATTACCTCCGTTTACATTGAAAAAAGAAAGATTAAGGATGGCGGATATCACCAGAATGAAAGATTGTATATTTTATTAAATCACTAATTCTGTTTGTTACAAAGTTACAAGTTCAATTTCAGACTGCGTCTTCAAAATATGATTTTCATATCCAGGCACACACCCGGCTTTAAATGTACCGTTTGGGATTTCTCATGTTTTTTTTACTGACAAAACTTTTGGTTTTCATTATATAATGATTATAGACTGTAAATACATAAAAAAAAAAAACATACATTTAAAAAAAATAAAAAGACAATTATTCTAAAATACATAAGTCCAAGCGTCTTGTTAAGGCAAATTACACATATTTCGCAGTACTACTACTACTAATAACAGAGTAACAAATGACTTACCAGAACCGCATTAACTTAATAAATTATTGTGAAATAATTTATTTAAATATTTCTCCTCAATAAATAGTTGTAAAGATATATTAATTTTGTAGGTCTTCTCTTGTTGAAGATCATTACCGTTCTGGTGAAATTAAGGGCGAGATTTAGACATGCGAGAATATTTGGCGGGTTAACTGCACGGAGTTATTTGAGTTATTTATGTAAGCAGAATCTAATAAACTCCCATGCATTCAAACAATCACTTGCATTCCAACGTTACAATACCTGTAGGCAAACAACAGCTGATCCATTCAGAAGTGCACAGCCACTGTGACGTCACACATAAATATATAGAAAGACAGAGGTCACAGGGGTCACAAACATATTGGACACGAGCAATTTAAAGCAGGCTTACTACATATTTCAAATATCAAATGGGCTACATATTATATGAATTAAATATATTAGAAGGCGCGTGGTTGCTCTTATTTATTTACATTATCATATGTAGATAACTTCACCATAGATTCAAACAGAGCTCGAACATAGTTCAACAGAGAAAACGACACTATCGATACCATGACTGTTTTAAAGAAGGCTCGAAAACTATGATTTCCGATCTTTGTTAAATGAACGTTTATTTTCTGAATATGGAGAACCCTGGGTCCATGATTCCCGCTGGTCTACAACCCCTTTGTTCGTGTGAAATTGTCCGAATAGTCCCGAATGTTCAACACAGTCTAGACCCTCCTCGCAATCGCAATTTGCCCATAGTATGGAGCCGTGACACGCCTCTCTGTCACTCGAGTACAACTGGCAAGCCTTGGCGAGGTTAAGGACATCATATAGGGGCTCTCCGCATCATACAGGGGCTACCAGGGACACTCAGCGTTACTGGAACAATTGGCCGCTTGAAAGGAAGTATCATTTGGGAGTGTGTTTACGAGAGCACCAATTTGATTTTACGCTTTAAAAAGCACCTATAACCTTCAGTTCAGTAAATGGTGGAACATTTATTAAATCACAAAGAGGGGAGTTCCATTCGAAGATAATGGTTGGTTCCGTCCTTGTAGTTAATCTTATTTATGAGAAATTCTTTAATACAGATCGGCATTTTCTTTTGTATTCGGTGTTTTGGCATAACCCGACGATGGCCAATGAATGACTTTATCGCGGACCGCGGTTTAGTATTTGGTAAATTTTGCGCTACAGAGACACAAAACAATATATTTTTTTAAACAGAATATATGATGTTTGATATAAATGCCCAGTTTTACTGCTATATTGAAAAATATCAGCGATATAGGCGAGGCCTCTTTAAAGGTGTGTGCGTTTCTTATCTTACGTCAAAGGTCTCACCACACAGTTGAACGTTTTTTTTTGTTCTTTATAAAAAGGTCTAGGATTTAAAACGTTAAAATATTCCCCACATAGAACATAGTGTGTGTTGAATTGATATTAGCCTGCCAGTCTCTGTAACCAAGCCGCTGCTTTTATTCCCTTTGTTTAATCATGTCTATTTGTATAGTATAATGGCAAGCTGTGACAGATACTAAATCCGTGAAAAATACAGTAAAATTAGTTGCAACGAGGTAAATATGGGTGGCAGCTCTTACATGTTCGTCCATCCCAGAACCTGATATCTTCTGAATCAGGTCTATTAACCCCCAATGAAAAGCAGGGAATTATGTGCCTTTCCCACAATTCATAGCAATTGAACGCTTACTACAGACTTCTTACATGTGGACCTTCATATGCGCTAGAGGAGCGGAAAGAACAATGTACATTTAAACCTGCCTTAAGCAGCCGTTTAAGGGAAGAAGCAGTGCGGCCTCTTAAGACAGGTTGTTGCTTAGTACAGGTTAAATTGTTCTGGAAGCATAGACATGGGAATAGGTCACACCGAAAACGGGGGTAGTCAAACGCTACATCTACGTCGTCTGACGTACCATTTAATCGACGTCAAAGTGCGCATGGTCAGAAAGTATCTTAATTAAACACTTAACTCAGAATTTAAGACTTTGTTATACATGAAGTTATTTGAATTATTTATTTTATATGTTTTCATTGAACAGTACGACGATACCTAAATCTGTTGTATCATCCACGTATATTTTTATTCAAACTGTTATGATAACCAAATCCATCGATATGAACTGTTAGTTACATTTTATATCTATGACACTCCATTATACAAGATTTTACTACGCATAAACATTTAGGTCTTACTTTTTCTATCAATGGGTCATGGCATGAACACATACAACTCATAAAAGATAAGGCACGGAAGAGAATAAATATTATGCGGCTATTAAAATTCCAATTAGACAGAAAATCATTTGAGATTTTATATATATATATATATATATATATATATATACATATATAACATTCATACGTCCAGTTCTAGAATATGCAAACATTGTATAGGATAATTGCAGTTCATATGAAGCTAATAAAATCGAAAACATCCGGATAGAAGCAGCAAGAATATTAACGGGTGCAACAAAACATGTCTCAATATCGGCTCTTTATCGAGAGACCGGCTAATAATCCTCAAAGACTAGAAGATGCAAACACAAATTAATTCTTTATTACAAAATGTATAATGAATTATCTCTTTTGTACCTCGTATGTTCTCTTATCCCTGAAAAGGTCGGGAATCTTAATAGTTATAGTCTTTGAGTTGTACCAGACTTATGACTTTCTCATGTAATACCCAGTTATACTCTAATTCATTTATACCCTCTTCTGTACGTGACTGGAACAGTTTTCTACAAAAATATAAGAGAGTCAACCTGTCTTAATATATCAAAATCAAATAGTAATGCTATTAAACAAAATGTTCCCATTTACCATTATGTAGGTAACCAAACTACTCAAATATACCATTTAATGCTTCGTACTAAGGACCAAAGAACGACAACCACTGCCGACCAACATCCCGAAATTGGCAACAAATGTTATTGCAGTTAGTTGCCGATTGCTTGTACGACAGGTCGCCGCGTGTCGTAAAAAAAATGTACGATCATTAAAAATTGTTTAAAACTGATGGTTGACTGGCCGTGCTATTGTCGGCAACTGCTCAGCGATTCATCGGCGATAATCGACAATTGGTTGCAGATTTTTAAAAAAAAAGTACTTGTATAATTCCTTGGTCATCATTTGTCTTTATTTGTCAACAAAAAAACACACTCATATAGAACGTTGTTGTGTTATTTATTAACATTTGTTGGCATATGGCTTTACATTTCGGTAACCGAGATTACATTTCGGTAAATTACAGGTTAGTCTCGATCATCGACGCTTGTTTTAGATGGAAAGGGATAGTTTTGGGCCAAATTAAAATTCCTTAATTTTTTCAAATACTTTAATTTATAAGATATTTGAAACTTTTATCGTTTTCCATTGTTTTAAATTCATAGTTATTATATTTACGTGTATATAATTTACAAATGGCAAACTATGTAAGAAACATTTTTTTAATGTAAATTTTGAAACTGATCATTCATTTTGATCATGTGACAGAAATTACTCAGATCATGTGATATTTTAAAATGTCCGATGTAAACATGATGATCGTGTGCTTAGTAAAGTTACTGGTTTTGTTCAGCATTCTTATCTGTAGCAGTGCGGATAGAAAGGTAAATTATGATATTAATTTGAAGGCAGGGACACCTGAGTTATAGAGCAAGGGAATGTATTATCGACAGACTGTAGTTATGGCACCAAATATGCACCTCTTGTAATTTGTAATAAAGTGGCTGCCCCAAGAGTGTCCATTTCTGCTGAATACTCAATAGTATACCTATTACAAACTTTCTCAAGCATGTAATTTGTGTTAATATGTCTTAGTTATCAGGATATCTGTAAAAGCTTTATTAAATTATTATAAACGGCCAAGTATGATAAAATTCATTGAGTTAACGCTTAGTAAGAAGTATTCAGTCTTGTTAAATTTGTGTAAGTTTATTCATCAAGCTTTTAGTACTCGCAATTCCTTGTACAATCAAAATACATAATATATACATCTATCTTTTTGTGTTGATCAACTCAAGTATTTATTTGACAAAGTATTTAAATGTTTAATTTATATTTGTCCAACCTCAAAACCTATTAAAATATATGTATTTAAATAACGTAATTTTCTAATTTAAAAGAATCTAACATAATATTGATCTATTATCTATGTGTCGACGTGCCGTAAAACACCATTCATTCATTCATTCTATGTGTCATGTGTAACATTTATTATCTGAATTTGTATGTAATGAGAAACATTATATGTTTAAATTACTGAATAAAGAATTTGAATCTTGAATCTTGTAATTAATGACATCAATAATAAACAGTCATAAAGTTACTTTATTGTCCGCAATGTCTTGTCAAAGTTATTTCTGGTAAATATCTTTAAAAACAATAAAATCATGAAACAACAGTGGTTATTTATGATAATACATACTGGTCATACCTATTACCACGAGCCTAAATTTTTATCAACCATGTAAATAATGGCATCAATAATAAACAGTCATAAAGGTACTTAAGTGTGCTCAGTAATAAACAGTTGCCGGTACAAAATGTAAACAAATGCCGACGATAATGGAAGTTTGAACTATGCGTATGTCTGGGATATTGTTATTATACGGGCATTCACGGTAATAGGTATATCGTGGTATTAGGTGTACAAGAGATATGCAGTCAGCCATTTTGATTTTTTCCCACTATACATATTATTGTGAATTTGTCAGTCAGACGGCTAAAATTGGTGTCATCAGGAAAAATACTGATACTGTACAATGCTTCCAAATAGTATTAATAAGCAAATCCGGTATGAAAGATATATTTAAACATTTAAACATTTAATTATACCCATAAATTGCAATTGTAACACTGTCCCCAAGTAAGAAATTTTAAGAGTAGATATGTGAGATGATGATGTATCATGGTATTAGGTATATAAGGGATATATGCTGAAGTGACCTATTCTGACTTTACTACAATGGGAGGGAATGCACGTTTATACACTCTTAGCTACTAATCACTTGAAGCACTGGATGGAATCTGCTTCCGCGGCACTATCACTGAGATTCTTAAAATGTCAGTCAGTTTAAGTTTTTATTTACGCTTGTGCTTTGAACTGATCATTTTGTCCAGCAGGAAAAGATGATTATTTGAAAATAAATTGATGATTATTGTAAGTTTGTATGGACGATTAATGGTCGATGATTGATTGATGATTATTGTAAGTTTGTATGGATGATTAATGATCAATGATTGATGAAAGGTTTATGGTGAACTGAATGGGTTAAGGTATTAGTTGATTATATTAAAAATATTTTTATACAGTCCTTTGTTTCCATGTGACTTCACAAAATATGTGCACTTTGCGATCCGCCATTTTGTCTCCTGAATAAATTTATTCTTAGTGCATTTAGAGGAATGAAAGAAAAAAGGGACATTAATCATATCAGCAAATAATATTAATTCATTTTATAATTGTAATATTATTGGTCAACTGATAGATGTATTACATTTTTTAATGAATTTTATTTTGACATGAAGCCTTCATCTATAATATCTTTGTCGACTAGGTTAAAAAAATAAATTTTGGTGTTGGATGTTGAAATTTATCAAATGTGAACATGAATAAGTTCAACGAGTTCAATTACAGTTCAACATGAAATGTGCATGACACAGTTTGAGTTAATGTACACTATGGCTAATTTGCCGCATTGTCTCTATGTTGCTCTGTTTTGATCATGAGTAAGATTTCATTTTTAAAGGAGTTTTATCTGTGTTTGATGCCAAAAAATAGGTAACAAACAAACTGTTAAGTATAACAACTCAGGCAATTTACTAGCATCTAGTTTGTGTTTATAGTTGATAAAAACTATTCAAACAACATGATTATCAGAAAATGATTATCTTGTTATTAATGAAGATCATGAGCAAGTTTAGCCACTAATTTGTTTGTATACCTGTATTTGGATACACACCTATTATGAGCACAAAGTTACGGTAAGTTTTTAGCATGCACTTATTATCACATACAGAATGATGGTAAAGCTGTTTGTGCTTAATTTGGTATACGCTTATATTCAAGTATGCGCTTATTAACCATTGTACGGCAGTGTTTACTGCTAACTGTTAAGCGTATAACTCTGTACTATCATACATTGTTATTTATATACATTTATTTGTATATGTGTATAATACACATTAAAAATGCAAATAAATAAAACTTATTTAATGTGTACATGTATTTACTAACTCCACTTAATGACTTTCCTTTATGATATCTGGATGAGATTGTATTATGTTATTTTTATATCTTAACAGGTTACAACAAACTTCCTTCAGAATGAAAAGACAGTTATAGCACATATTCAGGCCAAGGGGAGTGGTGATACATTGCATTATCTTGTTGCAACTATAGGTAAATATATTGTACACATTAAAATTTATACTTTGAAAATAACAAATTATGACTTAATGTCAACAGAGACTTCTCTTTTCTAACAGTTTTAAATAAAGTTCAGATTGAAACAAATAGACGTCTTTTGTCATTGCTGAAATGATAGACATAAATATTGTTTTATCATCTGCGGAACTTTAGCTCTTCATGTTTGGTTGATACATGTATTATGTTGTAGAATGTAATGCTATGGTGATATTATGTTGAAAAATGTAATGCTGCAGTGATTGGTTAAACTGTTTCTTGTTGTATGGGGCTTGTTCTGAAATTATTGAGACACTGCCTCTTTTTTTCATAATATCCCCAATAGTCTATTCAAATTTTGGTTCAAGCATAAATAAAACCTCATTATTCGTAACAATAAAGAAATGATATTGTTGAGAAGTTGTATGATTATCATCGTTGGAATAGCGGCATGTAAAGGTACCTGGAGCAGCATGTAAAGGTACCTGGAGCGGCACGAAGAGGTACTTGGAGCAGCATGTAGAGGTACCTGGAGCAGCATGTTGAGGTACCTGGAGCAGCATGTAGAGGTACCTGGAGCAGCATGTAGAGGTACCTGGAGAGGCATGTAGAGGTACCTGGAGCAGCATGGAGAGGTATCCGGAGCAGCACGTAGAGGTACCCAGAGCGGCACATAGAGGTACCCATAGTGGCACGTAGAGGTACCCGGAGCGGCACATAGAGGTACCCCGAGCGGCACGTAGAGGTACCCCGAGCGGCACGTAGAGGTACCCCGAGCGGCACGTAGAGGTACCCGGAGCGGCACGTAGAGGTACCCAGAGTGGCACGTAGAGGTACCCCGAGCGGCACATAGAGGTACCCCGAGCGGCACGTAGAGGTACCCCGAGCGGCACGTAGAGGTACCCCGAGCGGCACGTAGAGGTACCCCGAGCGGCACGTAGAGGTACCCCGAGCGGCACGTAGAGGTACCCCGAGCGGCACGTAGAGGTACCCCGAGCGGCACGTAGAGGTACCCGGAGTGGCACGTAGAGGTACCCTGAGCGGCACGTAGAGGTACCCATAGTGGCACGTATAGGTACCCGGAGTGGCACGTAGAGGTACCCGGAGCGGCATGTAGAGGTACCCCGAGCGGCATGTAGAGTTACCCGGAGCAGCATGTAGAGGTACCCAGAGCATGCTGTAATTGGTAGTTACAAATATAACCTCTATGAAAATATAGAAATAGCTGGAAAACTGTTTTATAGATAATGCCATTTTTATGTTATGATTCTGATGCCAGTTTGTGACAGTTTGGTGCCATTCATTGAAAAATAAAAATTGCAGCATCATTATGGGTTCAGAGATTAATGTGGAGCACCAGACATCCATTAAATTTTGTGTTGAGGTGGGAAAGACACTAATGGGAATGAAGAAACATTTTGAAAAGACACAGAGTGGTAGTTGAGTGTCTAGGGACCTAGAGTATATCTCTGGCATAGACGTTTTTCTGAAGATCCTTGGACTCCGTGCATACTGCTTGACAAACTTCACCTCATCATTTGGATTCTTTCTAAGATAAAACAAATTCAGTAATATGTAACCGATAGGATGGAGCAAATAAAAATAAAATCACAGAGATCATTTGATATGTCATAAGATACATTGCAACTTTAAGCAGAAAATCTATTTTAGTCTAACTTGGGACCATAGGCAAATTTAGAAAATCCCTTTTCAATAATCTTATTTTTGGCATGATAATATTATGCCAAATTTATAGATAGGCATTATCTGTTAGGGGGAAAATGTTCATTTAAGTGTGAAATGTTTGTTTTACTTCAGGTATCCCAACCATATTTGTAGCACTAACAGATGCTGATGCCAGGCTACAGGTAGACTGGGACAAGCTTGATAACACCACAGAGATGGGACAGTCCATAAAGTTTAATACAGGAAAAGTGCATCATACATATTCCATTCTCTTTACTAGAGTAAGTTCCCTTTACTAGAATAAATTGTAGCCTAGAAAGTAAGTTAATTCCCTTTACCTAATCAAGTTCTAACCTCAAGAGTAAGTTTTGTTTACTATAGTACATTCTAACCTCAAGAGTAAGTTTTGTTTACTATAGTAAATTCTAACCTCTAGAGTAAGTTTTGTTTACTATAGTAAATTCTAACCTTTGTTTACTATAGCAAATTCTAACCTCTAGAGTAAGTTTTGTTTACTATAGTAAATTCTAACCTCAAGAGTAAGTTTTGTTTACTATAGTAAATTCTAACCTTTGTTTACTATAGCAAATTCTAACCTCTAGAGTAAGTTTTGTTTACTATAGTAAATTCTAACCTCTAGAGTAAGTTTTGTTTACTATAGTAAATTCTAACCTCTAGAGTAAGTTTTGTTTACTATAGTAAATTCTAACCTTTGTTTACTATAGCAAATTCTAACCTCTAGAGTAAGTTTTGTTTACTGTAGAAAATTCTAGCCTCTAGGGTAAGTTTTGTAGAGTAAGTTTTGTTTACTATAGAAAATTCTAGCCTCTAGGGTAAGTTTTTGTTTACTATAGTAAATTCTAGCCTCTAGGGTAAGTTTTGTTTACTTAATTAAATTCTAACCACTAGAGTAAGTTTTTTTTACTAAAATAAATTTTAGCCTCTAGAGTAAGTTTTGTTTACTAAAATAAATTTTAGCCTCTAGAGTAAATTCTGTTTACTAAATAAGTTCTAATTTCTAGAGTAAGTTCTGTTTACTAGATAAGTTCTAATTTCTAGAGTAAGTATATTTGAGTAAGTTCACCCCAACCACTCCTCCTGTACTAAATTTAATTCATTCTTCTCAAGAGAACATCACACTAAAGCATTCCAGAATGTTTATCTCACATTCCCATGTTAGATGTCAATGTAACAAAATGAAAGAAATATGCACTAGTTCTGGGGTTCAAACCTGAGGCTTTCACTTCATTCTTTGGTCCAATGTCAATGATGGAGCCAGTCTACAATCATGATCAAGCATTTATGTACCAGTATATACTTTAATATGTTGGTGAAACAGGAGTCAGGTGAAAATATGGCAATATCCATACCAGGTATGTGAGAAATGTTACATACAGGTGTTATGTACAGGTTTTATTTTATATACAGATGTTATATACATATGTTATGCACAGGGGTTATGTACAGGTGTTATATAAAGATGTTATGTACAGATGTTATGCACAAGGGTAATGTACATATGTTATATACAAGTGTTATCTACAGGTGTTATATACAGATGTTATGTACAGATGTTATGTACATGTGTTATGTACATGTGTTATGTGCAGATGTTATATACAGGTGTTATGTACAGGTGTTATATACAGATGTTATTGACAGGGGTTATGTACAGGGGTTACATACAGATGATATGTACATGTGTTATGTACAGGGGTTATGTACAGAGGTTATATACAGATGTGATGTACAGATGTTATGTACAACTGTAACATACAGGTGTTATGTACAGGTGTTATATACAGATGTTTTGTAAAGGTGTTATGTACAGGTGCTATATACAGGTGTTATGTACAAGTGTTATATACATATGTTATGTACAGGTGTTATGTACAGGTATACATTTTTTGTTTTCATCTCCAGCTAATAGAGTACAATGATACAAATGACAAGGCCGACATGGAGAAATACACATATGAAAGCACGGCGTATAACTCTTACGATCTGGGAAAGTTTTCATGGCAGAACATGTCTTCTGTATCTGACGTAGGTGCCAACTCAGTCCTGCTGAAGGCTTTACCTGATGATGAGATGATATGGGAACGTAACGGAACCTTCAGTATTAAAGTAAGTTTCTTTAACAAGCTTAATTACATGTAAATTACAGCATCACAATCAGTCACAACGGTACTTTTGATTAGATTATCACACAGCTTGCTAGTGTAGGAGTGTAATAAACTCATGACATATTTTTTATATTGACCTACTGTAATACCATCTATAAGTTTTGTCTTAATCCCTTGTCATTCCTACAGAAAGTACCAAACTACCTTATGACCTGCCTGAACATCTGTATTTGTGCTCGTTTATTATTATTAAACTTGGTGATAAAAATTATATTATTCTGGTGAAGAGTCTCACATTATATACATGTATGTTAACTCATTTAATGAATTCTTAATAATGAGCAGTTATATAATATTCTCTATTTACAATTGATGCCTCTACCATAAAATGAGATTATGTTATTTTTATCATGTCTGTAAGTTTGTCAATATGTGAAGAGTAGAGTTTCTGAGTGGTCTTCAAATCTCACTACACAGTTGAACTGTGTTTTATCAAGAATTTCAGAGTAAAAAATATATTTTACAATTTTCCATTATTTTTTTATGCATACCAAGAATGTATCAACACATAAATATGCAAAATAACTGGTAGCTTGATCACTTTAAGACAGTGCAGTGACACAATAACTGGTAGCTTGATCACTTTAAGACAGTGCAGTGACACAATAACTGGTAGCTTGATCACTTTAAGACAGTGCAGTGACACAATAACTGGTAGCTTGATCACTTTAAGACAGTGCAGTGACACAATAACTGGTAGCTCGATCACTTTAAGATAGTGCAGTGACACAATAACTGGTAGCTTGATCACTTTCAGACAGTGCAGTGACACAATAACTGGTAGCTTGATCACTTTAAGACAGTGCAGTGACACAATAACTGGTAGCTTGATCACTTTAAGACAGTGCAGTGACACAATAACTGGCAGCTTGATCACTTTAAGACAGTGCAGTGACACAATTACTGGCAACTTGGTCACTTTCAAACAATGCAGTGAGACCCTAAGATTTTTTTATAAAATTTAATACATGTATCTGTTAAAATCATATAAATTCCTTTTTTTTTAACACCAGTTGATGTCTTATTGCAGTATATGCTATTGCCCTACTCATCTGCAGCAGGTGGGCGCGATTAGCTCAGTCTGTTACGCATCTGACTATCAATCCAGGGGTCGCGAGTTTGAATCCCCACCCAGTAATAGCCTCCGTGCTGATTGATTAGTTACTTGTTGAGATGGGGTCTGCTCGAGTACTGGTTAACCTTTCAGGATCCCAGGAGACAGTGATTAGGTTAACTGATCGTCTGTTAGTCCTTGATGGCATAAAAATGAAGCTAGATATTCAATCAATTAATCAATCATCTGCAGCAAGAAATCACAACCATTATGAGCCATCAAACCAAATTACATCTATAGGACTTTATTAAGTGTTAGAACATGTTACTTTGTGGAGAAAGGGACACAACTGTGTAGTGAGATGTTGAGATTGCTGCCAACCTCTTCCCTCTAAAGTCATGATTTGAGCACGTCTCTGTCCAAACACTTTGAGAATTTTGTTCCAGATACTGATGGAAGGCAGTTGTTCTACTACTATTCATATATACATGTATATCTATCTGGGGCTTTCTTCAATCAGTTAAACTGGTTGCCATATTTTACATGTATGTTGTAAGTTAGTAGATTTGGACATTTATCACCTTCATTGGTAAAGAATTATAGTTCATAAAAAATTATAAACAGTAGGGTCCCACTATCTCATTCATTAATATGTCTGACTATCTACCCATGGGTTGCTATTTCGAATCACGTCCAGCAACAGTTGATGATTGATTTTGATCTTTGTTCTACTAATATGAGTGTCCAACATCTAAATATGTGAGGAAGTAGTTAAATGTAAACTGAATTATTTTACTACAATTGCGAAACAAAGCATTACAACTTATACAAAACATGCACAAAGTTTTCCTGTATAGAACCAGTGTTAACCCTTTATTTCATACGGACACCTTTGAACACTTCTAATATTGAAGGCTTTTGAAAACAGTGTAGAACCAGTTCTGATTGCTCATCGTAACGAGCAATCAGAACAGTTTCTGCACTGTTTTCTGCTCTATCAGAATAAATAGGTAAAATGTATCTATTCATGGAAATTGACTGTGTGTGGTTTTTGAGTTTTGGAAAAGTCCTGTTAAAATGCATATAATAATTATAATAATAATATTTTATTTGGTAATATAGGCTTCTGGCCTAAAATACAAACATACAAACAATACAATTTTACAATAGAGTGACAAATATACAAATAATAAATGTAGTTGAAGCATTACAATGGATATTATTAAAGTAACTATAGAATATTAACTTCTAGTTTTCTAGTGTTCATTGCATGATATAAATATTTAGCGATTAACAAAATTTCATCTGATTTTGAAGATGACATAAGGGAATAGAATAAATTATGAGTGCTGTTTCTTAACCATATATCTTTAAAATAAGTAGCTCTCATGCTGTTATACAATGGACATTCGAAGAAAAAATGATTTTCATCTTCATAACATATGTGTTTGTCCTTAAGCAGAAAAAACAGTATCTTAAATGCCTATCAATTCCTATATGTCTTCCCTTCTCTATCATTAGATCATGGCTAGAGCAACGGAAATTAAACAAAGCTCTTCTATATTTATATGGCAAGTCTAGAATTAAATAATGCTTTACGTTGAGTAAAGACTTATAGTATTTATGATGTAATGCTTTATGGAGTAAAGAGTTAAGCATACTTGGAGAAAAAGAATACATCACATAGCCATGGCGGAGGATTGAACCTACATCCCTCTGATCCTGGATTTAATGCTCTACCAATGGACCACGTGCGCCACACAAGTAGTCAATAAACTGCAGAGATAAAGTTTATCAAGTTTTGGTTAACAACCTAACAGGTCACAGGAACAATGATTAGTATGCGTCGACTTCCATTAAATAACTGAAATATAGCTGAAAAATGTGTTAAACCACTTGTATACAAATTTATAATATTGACAGGTTTGTTTGCATATTAAGCATCATCTCGATGTCACCGAGGACTAGCAGACTATCAGTTAACATAATCACTCTTTCCTGGGATCCTGGCAGTTTGTCCAGTACTCAACCACACCTATCTCTGCCAGTAACTGATAGCTTTCCCAACTGAATCAGTGGAAGGAGATGAATGAGGTCATCTATGTCAGTCCTCACAGAGACTGAGAGGGACCAGGATTGGAACTTGAACTCACAACCTTTTGATTGATAGTCAGATATGCTACTGACTGACCAAACAGCACCTGACTCATTTAGAGGTCAATTTATTGGTCGCTGAATATTTTAAGCATTGATTTTATAACAGACTACAATTCTTCAGTATTACATGTACTGGGGAAGAATTTTTAAATTTGATATTATTTTGGTCATGAGAAAATCATCTGGGTTTTTTTTGTAGCAACATCTCTACAGGAAGCTAGCCTAATGTCTGAACATTATCAGTGTCTTATGTCAGTTTTATGTTATCTGCCTGGTTGTTGTTTCAGATCAATGCATTTGGAGGTTCTGGCCGTGAATCCCAGCTGCCCCACCTGGAATACAGGGAAGATATCATCATGTTTGATCTCAACATTGATCACCTGTCCACAAACCTGTCAATGTCAAGATTTGCCATCGAGATGATTATGGTTGGGGATGTGAAGGATCAAAGTAAAATGAAGATTGACGAGTCTCACTCTATCGACGATGAGTACACACCTGGAGTTTTTTCGGTAAAATCACACAAAAAAATAATTCTATGGTTTATCAATACTTTAATATACATCAGGTTATTCAGTTATAATGAATTGTGTAATTGAGTTAAATTGTTCTTGCATAAAAACATGGAGGGGCTCTTTGTGGCCAAATAGCCTAATACACTGTCGTCTACTGACCTCTTACCTCTCACCAGTGAGGTTGTGGGCACAAACCCAGCTTGGTCAAAAAACTTTTTATGAAAAGTTTGCCAGTTAATTGCAGAAGGACAGTGGTTCTTGGCAGGTTCATTCTGAGGTTTTCCCCCACCATTAATGCCATATATAACCTGTCATGTGTTGATAACAGTGTTAAAACTCCATTCTAAAACATAAAAGTGTTACAGGGGATATAAATGTTGATTTTCAGCACCATCATTATTTGATAACCATTCTGTTTGTATATAAAAAATGTGTAACTTTTGAAAGTTTAGGATTACTTTTTTTATACCCAAAGTGATACATTGTACATTTAGTAAATACAAAAATATCACTGCTGCTTTTAGATATAAATGTTTGTATGACTATTTTCTGTTATTGTAATGAATAATAAAAAAAAATTATTACAAGCAAATTCAGGAATTTAGTCCCCCGCTTTTTTCAAAATATTTGATTCAGGCATTCTTCAGTTATTCAGTTATAGCCTGTGTTTTGTCATTATAAACCCAAATAAGTGTCTCCACTTTTTGCAAAGTGGGGGACAAAATTTGACTTAGGAGATGAATCTTAAATAAAAGAAAACACCAATGTGGACAGGTGGAGAAAAAATTAAAATTGATGTTTGCATATTTTAATGCTCCTATGAAATACTTATAATGATATTACAATACAAGTATAAATTAAAATATACAAATAACACATAATATGGGGTGAATAAATGGACCACCAGTTGGTGGTCAAAATTAAAAAAAAACAACAGTTTCTATGACTATTTTCTGTTATTGCAATGAAGTACTTTATTCATATATTTGATAGATTTGTAACTGGCAGACAAAACCAGGCAAAGCAGACGGTGCATTTTTACAGTGGAAGCCAGTCTGCTACCAGGATATGTCACGGGCTCGTAGTGTGGCAACTACCATGAAGCATTATGACATAATTGCTTTAGATGACCACAAGAAAGAACTGCTTGATAGTACAATAGTGTATGGTTACCATGGCGATGCATTACAGAGTATTATGACAACAGCTGCTAATTTTTCATTTGGTCTATCACAAGATGGCGGGTATAATAAGACCATGGTTACCACTTGGTAAGTTATCAGATATTTTGTTATCTCATTGTGACTATGGTCAAATGCTGTCTGGATTTGGGTGTGTGGAACAGCAGTGGTGGTCTAATGATATACCATCCACCTTGCATGCTGAAGGTTGTGGATTTGATCACTGGCTGGGTCATACTAAATATTTGAAAAAAGGTACTAGAAGCTTCCTCGCTTGGCGCTCAGTATTTAGCAGGGAAGTGCTAGGTCTGGTCAGCTCGGTGTCGGTATAATGTTACTGGGTTGGGTATCATACCATGTGTCTGCGACTTTTTTAAGAAGAGTTTTACATTATTATGAACATATTATGGGTTATTTGGCATTCCGTTTTATTGATGGAGAAAAATCTCCAGATGTGTAAACATGCACAATCTATCAGCAAGTAATTGACCAATTTTTTCACATAGTAAAGTGTTTTCACTGAGCTGGTAAAATAAGTTTACATAGGACTTTATTAAGTGTTAGAACATGTTAACTTGTGGAAAAAAGGGACACAACTATGTAGTGAGATGTTAAGCTTGCTGTTCTTCTATTGCCAGGTCTGCATCTGTTGGCAGCGGCACACCTCCAACTGACGCCGTATCTACGATTGTTATCATCATCATCTCTGCCGGCCTCGGACTTCCTGCTGTCATCATCATTTTTGGTGGTTTGTTTGTTTGTATCAAGAAAAGAAGCTCAGAGAACAAGTATAAGTCAATCAATGCCCAGTAGTCGCTGCATATCAACAATTAGTGCTAAATGACGATCTCGTAGTATTAGCTGTTTACCTTAGAACCCGGTCCAAATAAAGCATGTATATTATGTTTAAAAGTTTCTTACCGTAATTAACAATATGATTTAACAAACATGTTATTGACCTTCAATAAGTGAAGTATTTGTATGGATAAGAAAATTAATTTTGTTAAAAATAGTAATGCATAGGTAAACAACTTTTAAACATATTATTGAACTTGAATTTGAAAAGAATTTGAATTTATTCAAATGGTTTTTTTAATTTATATTTTTCTAAACTGTAGTTTTATTAACTTGAATAAGGGTACACAGTACACAGTCATTTCATGCTTTTTGATAAATTACAGAAATATATCAGCTTTTTTTTTTTTTTATAATTCCAGTTTTTAAAATCGTGAAATTATAAATGTTAATTTCTCCATTTTCAGCCATAAAACAAAATCCATCATGAGTTTACCGATGTGTGAGTGAGCTTCACCCACTGTATGAAATAAACCCCATGGGTGAGATTTGTTCTTTCCGGCATGGATATTCATGATGAATCCTTAAATTTTGCACTGGTTAATTGGCAGATATCGTTCTGCAGTATTTGAGAAAATAGTTCTTTTCTTTTTATTTTACAATAATTTTTTTATTGGTAGATTGCATGAATGTTTTGTTAAAGTTTTTATGATGTTACAAAGTGTATCGTCTTATTTTTGTAAATAAAATGATTGAAGTTTAACAAAAAAAGACCCATTAATTTCCAACAAATTTAAATCATCCCAGCTTGTACAAAATGTAATATCATTCGCCAAATCTAAAAACGCACATCATGTATTAAAAGGGCATTTGACTGGAACATCAGCTATTTAATCAAAACATACTGCTGCAGTTTTTATCAAAAACGATACCGTGGTTGGCATATCTCTACAATCGCTTGATTCTTTTCTCGGCCTACTCATTATAGATTTATCTGAACCAAGGAGCTGACATATTTTCTGCTGAGAATAACTTGTAGCCATACTGGCACATGAACTTCATCTAGATCTCAGGTCAGGGTAGAAATATCTCACCCTGGTTATATTGCAGGAATTTTTCACTTCTTTTATATCATCAAATGTTACATGTAGGAAAACATTTAACTGATTACAAGAGAAACTTACAAAATGCTTTGCTTTATGATGTACATTGTTTTAATTAATTGTGATATGTATATAACCATGTATTGAAGATGCAAAATAGAGATTTTTGAAATGGCTCTTTGATATGTTCTGAAAATGTTCAAACACTAGGTGTCATATTCACCAACTATTCTTGAAAATATTCTTAGACTTGAGCTTGAAAATTTGAATTTGAACATTAGATATCTAGTTTACCATGACAGATTTAGTAATTATGAGAGTTTATTTGATTCTATATTAGGTATTGCCTACATGCTTGCAAATTTTGGTCTAAATAAATGGTCTCTAAGTGTGTTTTCAAAATTCATTCTTGAGTTCCAAGTCTAAGAATATTCTTAAGAATGGTTGGTGAGTATGACCCCGGGTATGTTTCTAGTGAAACGTGTACTCTGGGTTATAGTAATGTCTCACATAACTTCAGGTGTTGCTTTATCCGTTAATCAATTTTTTTCCAGGTAAGATTTATATCACTGTTGATCTTAGCAAAGGGACGAAAAGGTTGTGTCCATTTTTCATGGGCCTGGCTGGGCCGATTAGCTCTGTCGTTAGCGCATCTAACTATTAATCAAGGGGTCGTGAGTTCAAATCCCTGTCCAGTCACAATCTCCTTGATGGTTGATAAACGACATTGCATCTTATTATCACTCGTCTCTCATCGCTGATTCAAGTAGGAAAGTTATCAGTTACTTGCGGAGATGGGGTGTGCTCCAGTACTGTTTAACCTTCCAATATCCCAAAAATCAGTGGTTAGGTTAACTGATCATCTGTTAGCCCTCAGTGGCATAAAAATGATGCTTAATATTCGATCAGTCAATCAAAACCATTTTTCACCTTTTGTCGCTTTCATTGCTGTGGTTAATCACTAAAATCACTGTGGTCCATATTGCCATATAATTGAAGGAAAGAATAAAACCACTGTAGCATATACACTTCATAAGAGGTGATAAATTGAGTAATTGGATAGAAGTTCTGAAACTCTGTAGTTCTGCCGATATCAAAGTTTTAGGTGGGTTCTGTGTATTCATTTTTTATGTGTTTTTTTTTCAATTTGTTTGTTATTTTTGCACATAGAGAGTGAACTTTTAATCCTGTTGGTATCGTATAACCTATAATGTGTTGGTAGGCCATAAACCTTAGTTCATTCATTATTTGCCTTATCTGTATCACCCAAACTATTACACTACATAACTTATGTTGTGTGTCAGTTTTATAATGGGTAGAGTGTTGGCTGCTTGCACCACAGATTACCAGTTTGATTCCTGGCTCACTCCGATGGCTTCTCCAAAACAACACCCAGTACCAGTAGATGGGTACCAGTACCAGTAGATGGGTAGTTTTCCCCTTATGTCTAACTCATGTAAGAAGACACTATAGATGAGATTACAAAGGTGTTTAGATTTAAAGTAAAACTGACTTTAGTTAATATAATACAATCCTAGGTTGTAAAAACGTTTAATAATAAAGGTTGACATACAATAAGCATTCCATAATACAGATATTGAATTCTTTTTGCCAAAATATGTTTTAAATGTAGTTTTATTTAATATAGTTTTTATTTACATGTATATATAAAGGTATTAGTCCAACCTGTGAGATTATTTTTACGAAGTTTGATGTAAAGCGTATAAATGTGGAGATAAATTAATCTGTATACCGGTACATGTATACTGATCGATACAGCTAACCCGCAACCTGACATTTTATGTATTTTCTCAAAAAATAGCAAACATTCGTGCTGCACGTGTTTCATCCCAAACATATGGGCACAACTAATTGTATACAATTTTGCAATCAGTCTATGTAAAATCAATACATAATTGTCTATTAATGTCATAAATAAATTTTAATAATGTTACTCAATGTTTTGACGAAGAAATTAGAAATACAAAAGTGGCAGGTTAGTTGTTCGGTTCAGTTGAGAAGGCTGAATGTTTTTCCCTTTACTTCATATAGACACCTTTGGACAGCTAATATAGAAGTATTTTGAATTATTGGGTGAATTATGTTTATATTAGCTGACAGAGTGGAAAACTGTGTAGGTAGTGTTCAGATTGCTTGTTACGAGCAATCTGAACTCTTCCTACACTGTTTTCAAAGACCTTCTTTGATTGGTGCAGGAAAATGCGCATCTATGAAGTAAAAGGGTTAAGTGTATTTTCTGTGTATGTATAAAGAAATGTTTTCCTTAATAAGGGGAAATCGTTTGAATGACTGTGATTTTTTAGACTGTCTCTGGTAAAATATTTATTGTTATTGGCAATAATTCTTAATTATTAATTAACCATCCAATACTGAATACAGATTTCTACAAGTATTCATTTAAACTGCTTATAGTAAAGATGCATGTACAGTCAAAAACTCCTTATTTCGATATCGCTTGAGTTGATATATATCGGTTATGTGAATATTTTTGCCATTTCAAACTTTTCCCATTCTTTATGTATGTAATTAAATTCCTTTATTCTCGATATTATCTGTGTTGATATTTTGGATAATTGATCCCATTTTTAGTTCCCTATTTATCATTTCACACCTTTAATTGTATGTTTGTTTCGATATAGTAATTGATGAAATAATATTGTGTGTGTTTTCCATGTCATCTGAAAATCTATGCATGCTATTTGTTTTAAGACACGACACTATTTACTGGTCTACAGTAAAGGTGTCAGTTTTAAAGATTGACACAATGTTGCAAACACTGTGTCATCAAATTGAATGATTGCATGTATATTGTATAAATATCATTTGATTCAATCAATCAACCTCAAATTATATCTCTCACTGCCAAGCAATTCTAAGAAGATAGGAGCATTTATCACAACAGTGTAATTCTACTGCATGAACCGTATATGAAAGCGAAAGTACAATTGACATATGGCAGAAGACAATTATCAGGTGATGAAAATAAATATTGATCTTGAGACAAAATCTATGGTGATATTCTGATATCTCAATTCCCTCCAATATTGAGATAACGAGTTTCGACTGTATTTTGATTGGCATTAATATTAAAATATTTATTGACTGATCCACACAGCACACTATGTGTATAAGTATTTATTTTCGTCTACCTATTGAAAAGCTGCCTATAATATATATATAATTTTTGTTTTAATGGGGTTTTAATGCCATTTTCAACACATTTCAGGCTGTATATGCCATATCCAGTTATACTTGTTGAGGAAGACCTCAGACTGAGTAGAACCACGGTCCTTCCACAAGTAACTGGCAAACTTTCTCAAATAAAGTTTTTGGAGGGAGCGGGGCTTGAACCTACAACCTTAGCAGTGGGAGGTAAGTGATCTTAAGACAGCGCCTTAGACAACTCATCCATGGAGGACCCTATATTAATAAGCATTTATAATAGATTATTTAGTTACAAATCAACATTAAACTGTGCCTGTTGTCATTTAGTCAACATAAATATTACATTCATTTATTTACTTGTCAACATTGAAATATGACTTCAAGTATTCCATTAAGAACAAAATATATTCTTATTTTCATTTATACTTATGAATAATACATGATGGGTTCTGCATGTTTGTTTTCAAAAGTATGGTGTTTGTACCTTTAACCATGTGAGTATAAAATGTGACACCAAATCTTAATATTTTAGGAGTATGTTTAAGTATATGATTTTCAGTTTTTCATAAAACAAATTGTAAGGATTTATGTGGATATATCAATCTGACCGTTGATTCCTCTTGCTCAAGAGATGGGTGCTAATTTGTTTTTTTGTTTTTTCTCTGTCCATCTGGCATGTTTTTGTAATTGCAACAGTTTTAATTACATCTGACTATGGCAGTTTCCTCACTTGACATTCAATATTTAGAGGATAGTTGTAGGTTTGGTTTGCCTGGTGTAAGTATAATATGACTGGGTGAGTTATCATACCATATGTGTATAATACTACAGTGTGTTAGTGCTAAGAATACTGTCTCGAGCAGACACCATTGTGATATAACTGAGAAAATGTTGTTGAAAGTGATGCTAAACTAGACGGTGATGTAATAGCAGGAAATTTTAACCAAGGGGTAGAGATGTGTATTGGATATGTTTATTCCATTCTGATATTGTCACTAGAGTTATGGGACTTTGTTGATAATATTTTATATTTGTTTGTCTAATGTTGCACCTTTCTAATCTCAACTCCTCATGGAGATTTCATTGGAATGATATAAAACTTTAAGCGAAGTATAACCACCAAATAAAGATAAAGAATTTTAACATTATGAGACTTTGTTGCTTTTTAATTGACTTGAAGTTGATTTTGTAAAGCCACAACATGCACCTGAGTGAAACAGTAGTATTTGTTATATTTCATTATTGTATAGTTGTGTTTACCCTTTCAGCACAATGTGTTTGTTGACAATATTTGTATCCATTATTTTTTGTATTCGTTTAACAATTAATCATCGTTTAACAATTAATCATAAGAACTGAATATGAACTTTTATTGTGTCGTTTTGTTTAAAATCCAATATAGAGTTGATATTATACTGACGCTGTGTTTCCAGCAATTGTAAATTGACAGAAGTGTTATGTGAATTATGACAATATGACTTAATATGGCACTCCAGTCGGCCCTCCATGACCGAGTGGTCTAACATACGTTCTAGAGATATTGTATTATGTCAACTTGAGTCATATTAGAAATCAGCTGCATCAAAACAATATATTGTGTAGTATTCTGCGGAATTGCATAAATATCTATATGGTACTCTCATCACTGAGGTCTAGGGTACGAGCCCGACTTGGTTCAAAAACTTTTATGAGATAGTTTGCCAGATACTTCTAGAAGGATGGTCTACTCAGATTCATTCCTGAGATCTTCCTTCACCAATAAAATTTAATGTGCCAAATATGACCTGTTATGTGTTGAAAATGGTATTAAACCCCTATTAAAAAAAAAAAAAAATTAAAAGATTTGGTAAGTAAATTGAGATTGAAAGATGTGTGTGATTTTATTTATTTTCTACTTAAATGTCTACAAATCTTAGATTCTTCTTAGCATACTGGGATGCCATAAGATATGCAGGGCAAGTTATTAACTTAGACAAAAAAAATTGATTAGAAATATTCCACAGGATTTTATCATAGTAAACGTCAAATCTGTTAAGATAATAGTATTTATTTAGGTGTTGAGTATTTTGTCATTGAGCTGTTTACTAGTTTAAATTATTTTATCTCATAAAATCAGTGCGGTAGATTAAGGGTAGTTCCTACTTGTATTTTGCCCTATTTATATTGAACATTGATAGTTTTCAAAATAAACTGCTATCTGTTATGATAGCATTATCAAGGTTTAATTACAAATACTGATATAAACATTATATTTGAGCTAGAATTAAAACTTTGGACTCAGACTATATCCTACCCAGCAGCAATGATGTTTACAATTAACGATAGACATTTACAAACACGATATTGGATGTTGACTTAGTACATGGTATTCAAATGGGAGCTCTTTTCCCTTAATTTTTCAAGAGAAATCACTCATTAAATTTAAGGATTATGAAGCTTTCAGAGTAGCAGTAGTTACCTCCCTTGATAGTTTGAAAATAATGCTTGAGCTTGTATTCAACCATGTGTGACTCCATCATATGATTGCTTACAGTGACTGATGTTAAACCTGCCAATTTAGTCCACAAGGATATTACATGCGGTAGTCAGAAGAAAAAAGAGCAATTATTTTGTTGTTGAATGATTGTAGAGAGGAACGATACACAAAATCGACATTTTTTTCTTATCATTGGTAATTACCACATTAAATAAGGAACAAGATGTAAAAATCTTTTATGTTCAACAGAAAACAACTTGTCACTCTTCAGTAAATCAACGGTTTAAGATGGCCGCTGCTACTTTGAGGTTGGGGTTACATTTATCAACCGCGATTCAACATGGCTTTTTTAAGGACATATTGACAGAGAGTTTTATTTTTTTTACAAATGATCATCGATTTGATCTTATCATAAAGAGGATTAATGCTTTGGTATGAAGTGGCCTGAGATTATATTTTAAAAAATAATATTTTAAAAAAAATTAAAGATTAAGGCATTAAATTGTGAAATTTTAAATGAAGCATAATACAAATGGTAAAACAAGGCCAAACCTATTGGAAATCAAAGTTCTTTAAAGCTGTTCATATGCAAAATGCTAAATGCGAAAAAAAACTGCATGTACATAAATTATAATATGCCTTAGCTCAATCCTTTTTTTTTATCATTTTTTTTTATTCAAAATTTGTATGGTCTTGATTGTAAAATTTGGCACCAGTCCAGTCATCATATTTTTATCAAAAGAAGAGATTAGGAAATACATGTAATTTATCTACTTGGACAATGGTAAGTATGTACCCTGACGAACATCATAGGATTGTTACTTATAATGTCTAACACATTGTAAATATGAGATGTATATATGAACTCGAATAGCAAGATTGTCATGGGATATGTGGCCGTGTGCAGAGGTTGATGATCGAGGACAGCTATAGATGATTGACATAATATTTTGTAAACTTTAAATGTTAATATGTTGTTCAATTTCACTCCTTAGATTAATTATATTTTTTCAATAAATTAAATTCAATATAACAGTCTTAATTGTGGTTTGTTTATTAGCCATTTAAAGTGAGTGCCAAATGAGTGATGGCAAAAGAAGTACCACTGTTGTAGCCCTGAGGTGATAAATTGAGCACTGGATACTGCTGAAACTCTGCAGTTATCAAGGTTTTCATGTTATTCTGCACATATCCTTTTGTTGATTTTAACTAGCCCGAGTCGGAGGCTCGAGTGAACTATTCTGATCACTTTTCATCCATCTGTCTGCCTGTGTGTCCATCAAAATTTTCTTTTAACGACTTCTCTGAAACTGCTTGACAGATTTTCACCAAAGTTTGTGTGAAGCATTATGACACGAATCTCTCTCTTGTGTTTCAATTCAAATCAATTCAAATTTGGCCCCACCACAGGGACTTATCAGTTCCAAATTTCAAAAGTCTGCTCTCCTAAAGTACAAGGCTCGCAGCTTTGATGTTTTGCATGTGGTATCAACTAATGATATTCTCTCAGGTATTTTATTCAAGCAATACCCTAGGGTCAAAACTGGTTCCACCCTGGGGACTTATCAGTTTAACATAGGGAAATTTTAATTCAAAATTCATTTTCTCAAGAACCAAACCCATTTTGTTCATATTTGTAGGGTTTCAAGTTTTTCAAAAAAAGCAGCTAGAGTTCATTGGGGCACTGAATTATGTTTGGAATGCTATGGGAAAACAGATAATTCTCATCTATCAGTTCTTTATGGTCCATTCAATATTTTTATAGAAGTGTCAGTTGAGTAGCAATCAAAGTCTTCCTGAGAAGCACCAATACATAGCATATGTGAATAAAGTGTCTAGTTCAAGTCACTATACTTCCTGAGAAGCACCAATACATAGCATATGTGAATAAAGTGTCTAGTTCAAGTCACTATACTTCCTGAGAAGCACCAATACATAGCATATGTGAATAAAGTGTGTAGTTCAAGTCACTATACTTCCTAGGAAGCACCAATACATAGCATATGTGAATAAAGTGTCTTGTTCAAGTCACTATACTTCCTGAGAAGCACCAATACATAGCATATTTGAATAAAGTGTCTAGTTCAAGTCACTATACTTCCTGAGAAGCACCAATACATAGCATATGTGAATAAAGTGTCTAGTTCAAGTCACTATACTTCCTGAGAGGCACCAATACATAGCATATGTGAATAAAGTATGTTGTTCAAGGTCTCTACACTTCCTGAGAAGCACCAATACATAGCATATGTGAATAAAGTGTCTAGTTCAAGTCACTATACTTCCTGAGAAGCACCAATACATAGCATATGTGAATAAAGTGTGTTGTTCAAGGTCTCTTCACTTCCTGAGAAGCACCAATAAATAGCATATGTGGATAAAGTGTGTTGTTCAAGGTCACTTCACTTCCTGAGAAGGACCACTACATAGCATATGTGGATAAAGTGTGTTGTTCAAGGTCTCTACACGTTCTGAGAAGCACCAATACATAGCATATGTGGATAAAGTGTGTTGTTCAAGGTCACTATACTTCATGAGAAGCACCAATACATAGCATATGTGGATAAAGTGTGTTGTTCAAGGTCACTACATTCCATATGAAGCATCAATACATAGCATATTTGGATAAAGTGTCTTGTTCAATGTCACTACACTTCCTGAGAAGGACCAATACATAGCATATGTGGATAAAGTGTCTTGTTTAAGGTCACTACACTTCCTGAGAAGCACCAATACATAGCATATGAGGATAAAGTGTCTTGTTCAAGGTCACTACACTTTCTGAGAAGGACCAATACATAGCATATGAGGATAAAGTGTCTTGTTTAAGGTCACTACACTTCCTGAGAAGCACCAATACATAGCATATGAGGATAAAGTGTCTTGTTCAAGGTCACTACACTTTCTGAGAAGGACCAATACATAGCATATGTGAATAAAGTGTCTAGTTCAAGGTCACTATACTTCCTGAGAAGCACCAATACATAGCATATGTGAATAAAGTGTCTAGTTCAAGGTC
Organism: Panopea generosa; assembly: GCA_029582155.1. Lineage (NCBI taxonomy): Eukaryota > Metazoa > Mollusca > Bivalvia > Adapedonta > Hiatellidae > Panopea > Panopea generosa. The sequence goes on from CM055906.1 coordinate 15,485,892, forward strand.
ACTATACTTCCTGAGAAGCACCAATACATAGCATATTTGGATAAAGTGTCTTGTTCAAGGTCATTACACTTCCTGAGAAGCACCAATACATAGCATATGTGGATAAAGTGTCTTGTTCAAGGTCACTACACTTCCTGAGAAGCACCAATGCATAGCATATTTGGATAAAGCGTCTTGTGCAAGGTCACTACACTTCCTGAGAAGCACCAATGCATAGCATATGTAAATAAAGTGTCTAGTTCAAGGTCACTACACTTCCTGAGAAGCACCAATACATGGCATATGTGAATAAAGTGTCTTGTGCAAGGTCACTATACTTCCTGAGAAGCACCAATGCATAGCATATTTGGATAAAGTGTCTTGTGCAAGGTCACTACAGTTTATGAGAAGCACCATTACATAGCATATGTGAAAAAAGTGTCTAGTTCAAGGTCACTACATTCCCTGAGAAGCACCAATGCATAGCATATGTGGATAAAGTGTCTTGTTCAATGTCACTACACTTCCTGAGAAGCACCAATGCATAGCATATTCAGACAAAGTGTCTTGTTCAAGGTCACTACTATTCCTGAGAAGCACCAATACATAGCATATTTGGATAAAGTGTCTAGTTCAAGGTCACTACATTCCATGAAAAGCACCAATACATAGCATATTCAGACAAAGTGTCTTGTTCAAGGTCACTACAATTCCTGAGAAGGACCAATACATAGCATATGTGGATAAAGTGTCTAGTTCAATGTCACTACACTTCCTGAGAAGGACCAATATATAGCATATGTGGATAAATTGTCTAGTTCAAGGTCACTACACTTCCTGAGGTGGACCAATACATAGCATATGTGGATAAAGTGTCTAGTTCAAGGTCACTACATTCCCTGAGAAGCACCAATAAATAGCATATGTGGATAAAGTGTCTAGTTCAAGGTCACTACATTCCCTGAGGAAGCACCAATACATAGCATATGTGGATAAAGTGTCTAATTCAAGGTCACTACATTCCCTGAGAAGCACCAATACATAGCATATGAGGATAAAGTGTCTTGTTCAATGTCACTACACTTCCTGAGAAGGACCAATACATAGCATATGAGGATAAAGTGTCTTGTTCAATGTCACTACATTCACTGAGAAGCACCAATACATAGCATATGAGGATAAAGTGTCTAGTTCAAGGTCACTACATTCCCTGAGAAGGACCAATACATAGCATATGTGGATAAAGTGTCTTGTTCAAGGTCACTACACTTCCTGAGAAGGACCGATACATAGCATATGAGGATAAAGTGTCTAGTTCAAGGTCACTACACTTCCTGAGAAGGACCAATACATAGCATATGTGAATAAAGTGTCTTGTTCAATGTCACTACACTTCCTGAGAAACACCAATACATAGCATATGAGGATAAAGTGTCTTGTTCAATGTCAATACATTCACTGAGAAGCACCAATACATAGCATATGTGGATAAAATGTCTTGTTCAAGGTCACTTCACTTCCTGAGAAGGACCAATACATAGCATAAGTGGATAAAGTGTCTACTTCAAGGTCACTACACTTCCTGAGAAGCACCAATATATAGCATATGTGGATAAAGTGTCTTGTTCAAGGTCACTACATTCCCTGAGAAGCACCAATACATAGCATATTTGGATAAAGTGTCTTGTTCAATGTCACTACACTTCCTGAGAAGGACCAATACATAGCATATGTGGATAAAGTGTCTAGTTCAAGGTCACTACATTCCCTGAGAAGCACCAATGCATAGCATATGTGGATAAAGTGTCTTGTTCAATGTCACTACACTTCCTGAGAAGGACCAATACATAGCATATGTGAATAAAGTGTCTTGCTCAAGGTCACTATACTTCCTGAGAAGCACCAATGCATAGCATATTTGGATAAAGTGTCTTGTTCAAGGTCACTACACTTCCTGAGAAGCACCAATACATAGCATATGTGGATAAAGTGTCTAGTTCAAGGTCACTACATTCCCTGAGAAGCACCAATGCATAGCATATGTGGATAAAGTGTCTAGTTCAAGGTCACTTCATTCCCTGAGAAGCACCAATACATAGCATATGTGGATAAAGTGTCTAGTTCAAGGTCACTACATTCCCTGAGAAGCACCAATACATAGCATATGTGGATAAAGTGTCTAGTTCAAGGTCACTACATTCCCTGAGAAGGACCAATACATAGCATATTTGGATAAAGTGTCTTGCTCAAGGTCCCTATACTTCCTGAGAAGCACCAATGCATAGCATATTTGGATAAAGTGTCTTGTTCAATGTCACTACACTTCCTGAGAAGCACCAATACATAGCATATGTGGATAAAGTGTCTAGTTCAATGTCACTACATTCCCTGAGAAGCACCAATGCATAGCATATGTGGATAAAGTGTGTTGTTCGAGGTCACTACACTTCCTGAGAAGCACCAATACATAGCATATGTGGATAAAGTGTCTAGTTCAATGTCACTACACTTCCTGAGAAGCACCAATACATAGCATATGTGAATAAAGTGTCTTGTTCAATGTCACTACACTTCCTGAGAAGAACCAATACATAGCATATTTGGATAAAGTGTCTTGTTCAATGTCACTACACTTCCTGAGAAGGACCAATACATAGCATATGTGGATAAAGTGTCTTGTTCAATGTCACTACACTTCCTGAGAAGGACCAATACATAGCATATGAGGATAAAGTGTCTTGTTCAATGTCACTACACTTCCTGAGAAGCACCAATACATAGCATATGTGGATAAAGTGTCTTGTTCAAGGTCACTTCACTTCCATGATGGAGATCAATCCCATGACTGCTCGGGCCTGGTCTGATACTATGTCAGCGGATCACGTGCTTCCTGTTTTTTCATACACCAAAGACAATTGTGTAAACAGCTTCTGAAATTGATACTTAGAATTTAGAAGATAAATCTGTGTCACCCATTTGTGATTAAACAAAGGGTTAAACATGAAAACCATAGCTGATAATGTGTCTTACTGGTAGTGACTTCAAATATTCATCGTTCATGAGTCGTCACCTATAAGTTTATGTCTACAAATGATCTACTTGAAGTTGAAATGATGTAACTTGTACAGATCAGTGCAATTATTTTGCAGCAACATTAGTTACATGCTAGAAATATGGGTTTAAAAAGTTCTAGGAAAAGATCTGAACATATTTTGTTTATTACCAGAAATCCAAAAGTTTGCTTTTATTCTACATATTCGTTGGAGAATGGTTGTTAGTTGTATAGACTTAAATATGCTTCACCCACTCTGGAGCAAGACATCTTCGAGAATGTATTTGTATAACTTCTTGCACATATGAGGTAAAATAAAGAAGTTTTAATTTTTTGTTTTGAATGGGGTTTAACACCATTTTTAACACATGACAGGTTATATATAGTATATCCAGTAGGTCTCAGAATGAATCTGAGTAGAACTACTGTCCTTCTGCAAGTAACTGGTAAACTTTCTCACATAAAGATTTTGGAGAGAGTGGGACTCAAACCCATGAGAGTTAAGTGAGCTTGAGACACTTGGTCACAGAGCACAATTATATATCAGCTGAGATTACTGTCATTTATCTGGTAGTAGCACCATTATATATCAGCTGACATTACTGTCATTTATCTGGTGACATTACTGTCATTTATCTGGTAGTAGCACTGAAATATATCAGCTGACATTACTGTCATTTATCTGGTGACATTACTGTCATTTATCTGGTAGTAGCACCATTATATATCAGCTGACATTACTGTCATTTATCTGGTGACATTAATGTCATTTATCTGGTAGTAGCACTGAAATATATCAGCTGACATTACTGTCATTTATCTGGTGACATTACTGTCATTTATCTGGTAGTAGCACCATTATATATCAGCTGACATTACTGTCATTTATCTGGTGACATTACTGTCATTTATCTGGTAGTAGCACCATTATATATCAGCTGACATTACTGTCATTTATCTGGTGACATTACTGTCATTTATCTGGTAGTAGCACCATTATATATCAGCTGACATTACTGTCATTTATCTGGTAGTAGCACCATTATATATCTGGTAGTAGCACCATTATATATCAGCTGACATTACTGTCATTTATCTGGTGACATTACTGTCATTTATCTGGTAGTAGCACTGAAATATATATTGTGATAGCACTGATATATATCTTGTGATAGCACTGTTATATATCTGGTGGTTGCACTGATATTTATCTAATAGTAGCACTTATATATATTTGGTAGTAGCACTGATATATATCAGCTGACATAACTGTCAATTATCTGGTAGTAGCACTGATATATATCAGCTGACATTACTGTCATTTATCTGGTAGTAGCACTGATATATATCAGCTGACATTACTGTCAATTATCTGGTAGTAGCACTGATATATATCAGCTGACATTACTGTCATTTATCTGGTAGTAGCACTGATATATATCAGCTGACATTACTGTCATTTATCTGGTAGTAGCACTGATATATATCAGCTGACATTACTGTCATTTATCTGGTAGTAGCACCATTATATATCAGCTGACATTACTGTCATTTATCTGATAGTAGCACTGATATATATCAGCTGACATTACTGTTATTTATTTGGTTTAAACATATTTATTCATTCAAATGTACATATATACACACAAGTTTAGGTATAAATATGGATTAGAACGGAAGATAAAATCTTATAAAGTTCTTTTCCATGACATATATCAATTGTGAACAAATTTGGCAGATTATTAACAATTTGATTTATGCTCTTAGCATTACGAATATAACATAGTTCAAAATATATTTAATAAAAACGTTTAACATACTTTCAGCAATATTGTTTCTGATATATTTAAGAAACTTAGAAAATGAAGTGAGTAATTAGAAAAAAAAGAAAGGTGATTAAAATGATTAAAGTAATGGATAATTATGTGAATTCACATAATAATAATGGTTAACATTTTTGGACAAGTTCTGAACGGCATGGACGAAATTGGGAGACGGGCTGACCTCACCACGTAAATAGAACTAGCTTTGTTATTTCTTCAGACTTACTTACATGTTCAGGAGAAACGATTAGTGGATAAAATGTATTTGTGAACTGCTTCAAATATTTTAACATTATTGTCATAAGAGAGTTGTGGTTCACCAAAAAGAAGTATATTTAAAGAAACTGTACATAACTCACTGACAGATGTCAGGAGTGGTATGCGTTGATGCTGGTAAAGGTGACAATTGAGAAAGAAGTGAGCTGTGCTTTCTATTTGTCCACATGTACACAGGGGGGAGTCTTCAATGTGTTTAAGAAATAGATGTTGCTTAAGTGCACTACAACTCGTTCGGAGGCAGGCATGCAATAATTGGCATTTCCTTGTACCTATGTAATAGAATTTAGGTACTTTTGGTTCGTTACCTTCGAGTTTATGTTTAAAAGCATTCAGAGAAGAGGCTTGTGTTGTTTCAAGTGGGAGAGTGTTCCAGTCACGGACAACGGAAGGAATAAAGGAATTTGAGTACAGAGCTGTTCTTGAAGAAGGAATTTGAATATTATTATTATATCTGAGGTTGTACGTGGAACTTGCATTTGTAAGAGAAGGAACCAATGCACATAGATATGGTGGGACCATTCCATGGTTCATTTTATAAAAAAGAGTAAGTTTGTGTTTAGTTCGACGCGTTTCAAGACTTTCCCATCCTACTTCAGAATTCAGGTTATTGATAGATATAAGTTTTGTAACTCCAGCTGTTATTCGTGCAGCTTCATTCTGTATTTTATCAAGTTCATATTTTTCATAATTTGTACAATTATCCCAAATAACATTGGCATATTCCAATAAGGGTCTTATAAATGACATGTAGATTGTTTCTAGTGATTTTCTATCTAACTGAAATTTGTTTTTTTTCTCATAATATTTATTCTAGACCAAGCTTTATTCTTAATATAGTCAATATGAGTGTGCCAGCTGCAGTTATTTGATAAGTATACTCCTAGATGTTTGTGAGATGACACATCTATAATTTGTTGGTTCTGCATAAAAAGTGGGGGGTGAACGGGTTGAGTGCGTTTGCGGCTTTGATTGGTCTCCAATTAGACCTCACTCCTGGAATGACAACACATTGGCGTCTGTCTTTAAGATAGTCAGTATTTATTTGGTAGTAGCACTGATATATCAGCTGACATTACTGTCATTTATCTGGTAGTAGCACTGATATATATCAGCTGACATTACCACTCTGTCCAGATGTGTTGCATGTAATTCCATAGTATATAAGTCATGGTCGACACCAAATTTATTGGTTTGGCAGAGGCCTTGATATTGTTTCTATGGTTTGCATTGTAGCTAGGCGCACTTGCCGTAGTCTGGTCTGTACATTTATGTCTTGGTTATTCACAAATAATTTTCTCCATATATATATATCATGCATTGTGAATGAGCATCAGAAAAGATCCCAAAAATCGTAAATTCCATTGTGTGAATTTAATTATCTCCCTTTATAATATATATATATATATTATATATATATATATATATATATATATCTGGTGACAGCACTGTCATTTATCTGGTGACAGCACTGATATATATTTGGTGATAGCACTTGTTATATAAATGGTGATAACACTGATATTTATCAGGTGATAGCACTGTTATATAAAAGGTGAAAACACGGATATGTATTTGGTGATAGCACTGTTATGTATCTGGTGACAGCACTTGTTATATATCTGGTGAAAGCAATGATATATATATATATGGTGATAGCACTTGTTATATATCTGGTGATAACACTGGTGACAGTACTGTTATATATTTGGTGATAACACTTGTTATTTATCTGGTGATAACACAACACTGATATATATCTGGTGACAGCACTATTATATATCTGGTGACAGCACTGCTATATATGTGGTGATAACACTGATATATATCTGGTGACAGCACTGATATATATGTGGTAATAACACTGATATATATCTGGTGATAACACTGATATATATCTGGTGATAGCACTGTTATAGAAATGGTGATACCACTGATATATATCTGGTGATAGCACTGTTATATTTCTGGTGACAGCACTTGTTATATATCTGGTGATAGCACTGATAAATATCTGGTGATAGCACTTGTTATATATCTGGTTATAACACTGATATGTATCTGGTGACAGCACTTGTTATATATCTGGTGCTTACACTTGTGACAGCACTGTTATATATCTGGTGATAGCACTTGTTATATTTCTGGTGATAACACTGATATATATCTGGTGACATCACTGATATATATATATCTGGTGACAGCACTGTTATATATAACTGGTGACAGCACTTGTTATATATCTGGTGACAGCACTTGTTATATATCTGGTGACAGCACTGATTTATATCTGTAGATAACACTGATATATCTCTGGTGACAGCACTGATATATATCTGGTGACAACACTGATATAAATCTGGTGATAACACTGTTATATATCTGGTGAAAACATTTGTTATATATCTGGTGACAGCACTGATATATATCTGGTTACAGCACTTGTTTTATATCTGGTGATAACAATGAAATATATCTGGTGGCAGCACTGTTATATATCTGGTGACAGCACTTGTTATATATCTGGTGACAGCACTGATTTATATCTGCAGATAACACTGATATATCTATGGTGACAGCACTGATATATATCTGGCGATAGCACTTGTTATATACCTGGTGAAAGCTCTTGTTATATATCTGGTGAAAGCACTGATATATATCTGGCGATAGCACTTGTTATATACCTGGTGAAAGCACTTGTTATATATCTGGTGAAAACACTTGTTATATATCTGGTGATAGCACTTGTTATATATCTGGTGATAGCACTTGTTATATATCTGGTGACAGCACTGATATATATTTGGTGATAGCACTTGTTATATATCTGGTGACAGCACTTGTTATATATCTGGTGACAACACTGAAATATATCTGGTGACAGCACTGTTATATATCTGGTGATAGCACTTGTTATATATCTGGTGACAACACTGAAATATATCTGGTAACAGCATTGATATATATTTGGTGATAGCACTTTATATATATCTGGTGATAGCACTGTTAGATAACACTGATATATATATCTGGTGACAGCACTTGTTATATATCTGGTGACAGCACTTGTTATTTATCGGGTGACAGCACTTGTTATATATCTGGTGACAGCACTTGTTATATGTCTGGTGACAGCACTTGTTATATATCTGGTGAGAGCACTTGTTATATATCTGGTGATAACACTGATATATATATATATATCTGGTGACAGCACTTGTTATATATCTGGTGACAGCACTTGTTATACATCTGGTGACAGCACTTGTTATATATCTGGTGATAACACTGATATATATATCTGGTGATAGCACTTGTTATATATCTGGTGACAGCACTTGTTATATATTGGGTGACAGCACTTGTTATATATCTGGTGACAGCACTTGTTATATATCGGGTTACAGCACTTGTTATATATCTGGTGACAGCACTTGTTATATGTCTGGTGACAGCACTTGTTATATATCTGGTGACAGCACTTGTTATATATCTGGTGATAACACTGATATATATATCTGGTGACAGCACTTGTTATATATCTTGTGACAGCACTTGTTATATATCTGGTGACAGCACTTGTTATATATCTGGTGACAGCACTTGTTATTTAACTGGTGACAGCACTTGTTATATATCTGGTGACAGCAATTGTTATTTATCTGGTGACAGCACTTGTTATATATCTGGTGACAACACTGATATATATGTGGTGATAGCACGTGTTATATATCTGGTGACAGTACTTGTTGTTTATCTGGTGACAGCACTTGTTATATATCAGGTGACAGCACTTGTTATATATCTGGTGACAACACTTGTTATATATCGGGTGACAGCACTTGTTATATATCTGGTGACAGCACTTGTTATATATATGGTGACAGCACTTGTTATATATCTGGTGACAGCTCTTTTATTTATCTGGTGATAACACTTGTTTTATATCTGGTGACAACACTGATATATATCTGGCGATAGCACTGTTATATATCTGGTGATAGCACTTTATATATATCTTGTGATAGCACTGTTAGATAACACTGATATATATCTGGTGATAGCACTTGTTATATCGACAGCACTGATATATATATATCTGACAACAGCACTGATATATATCTAGCGGTGGCAGTGATATATATCTGGTGATAGCAGTGATATATATCTGGCGCCAGCACTATTATATATCTGGCGACAGCACTTATATATATCTGGCGATGGCACTGATATATATCTGGTTATGACACTGTTATTTATCTGGTGATGGCACTGATATATATCTGGTGGACGCATCTAGTGACAGCATTTATATACGTATCTGGTGACTGCACTGATATATATCTGGTGACAGCACTGGTATATATCTGGTGACAGCATTGATATATACCTGGTAGCAGCAATTATAATATATCATTTGCTATTAGTGTCATTAATATAGTAGTAGCACTGATATATATCTGGTGAAAGCACTGATATATATATCTGGTGACAGCACTGATATAATATATCTGGTAGCAGCACTGATATATACCTGGTAGCAGCAATTATATATATATCATTTGCTATTATTGTCATTAATATAGTAATTGCACTGATATATACCTGGTGACAGCACTGATATATATCTGGTGACAGCACTGGTATATATCTGGTGACAGCATTGATATATACCTGGTAGCAGCAATTATAATATATCATTTGCTATTATTGTCATTAATATAGTAGTAGCACTGATATATATCTGGTGAAAGCACTGATATATATATCTGGTGACAGCACTGATATAATATATCTGGTAGCAGCACTGATATATACCTGGTAGCAGCAATTATATATATATCATTTGCTATTATTATCATTAATATAGTAGTTGCACTGATATATACCTGGTGACAGCACTGATATATATCTGGTGACAGCACTGGTATATATCTGGTGACAGCATTGATATATACCTGGTAGCAGCAATTATAATATATCATTTGCTATTAGTGTCATTAATATAGTAGTAGCACTGATATATATCTGGTGAAAGCACTGATATATATATCTGGTGACAGCACTGATATAATATATCTGGTAGCAGCACTGATATATACTTGGTAGCAGCAATTATATATATATCATTTGCTATTATTGTCATTAATATAGTAGTTGCACTGATATATACCTGGTGACAGCACTGGTATATATCTGGTGACAGCACTGATATATACCTGGTAGCAGCAATTATAATATATCATTTGCTATTATTGTCATTAATATAGTAGTAGCACTGATATATATCTGGTGAAAGCACTGATATATATATCTGGTGACAGCACTGATATAATATATCTGGTAGCAGCACTGATATATACCTGGTAGCTGCAATTATAATATATCATTTGCTATTATTGTCATTAATATAGTAGTTGCACTGATATATACCTGGTGACAGCACTGATATATATCTGGTGAAAGCACTGATATATATATCTGGTGACAGCACTGATATAATATATCTGGTAGCAGCACTGATATATACCTGGTAGCAGCAATTATAATATATCATTTGCTATTATTGTCATTAATATAGTAGTTGCACTGATATATACCTGGTGACAGCACTGATATATATCTGGTGACAGCACTGATATATACCTAGTAGCAGCAATTATAATATATCATTTGCTATTATTGTCATTAATATAGTAGTAGCACTGATATATACCTGGTGAAAGCACTGATATATATCTGGTGACAGCACTGATATATATCTGGTGACAGCATTGATATATACCTGGTAGCAGCAATTATATATATATATATCATTTGCTATTATTGTCATAAATATAGTAGTAGCACTGATATATATCTGATGATAGCACTGATACATATCTGGTGACAGCAGTGAAATATATCTGGTGACAGCACTGATATATATCTAGTGACAGCACTGATAAATATCTGGTGACAGCACTGATATATATCATTTGATATTACTGTCATTAATATAGTAGTAGCACTGATATATATCTTGTGAAAGCACTAATATATATATATATATATTTGTGTGTGTATGTATCTGTTGAGATCAATGTAGTGTATTTAGTGATATTATTTTATATATCTAGTGACATCTTTCTTCTCTTCCCCTTTCTGCACATAATCCCACTCTGGGGCATCATTGTAAAATATTACTGTTATATGTCTAATAATATCACTGTATAATATTTGATGATATCAATATCATATCTGATGAGATTACTGTAATGTATATGGTTAAATTATAGTTATAAAATCTGGTGATATCATTGTTATATATCTAGTGATATCACTGTCACATATCTGATGATATCAATATATCATATTCAGTAATATCACATTTTATATCTGTTGATAGCACTGTCATTGTACAGTGATATCACTATAATATATCCAGTGGTATTGATGTTATATACCTGATGATATTGCAGAAGTAAATGTGGGGATATCTATGTTATAAAGCTATGTATATGATATCACTGTTATATATTGCATGTATGGTGATGGAACCCTTTGTTAAATATTTAAAATTGATGATATCACTGTTACAATTAGTGTCATATCACTGTTTGTATATATATTACTCCCCGCCCTTTCTCTCTCTCTCTCTCTCTCTCTCTCATCGATGAATCATAAACAAATCAAGACACATAAGCGTCCTAAATGGTTTATCTATTTCATTACAGCAATAAATCAAAAATAAATTAAGACTCGTGAGCATTGGTCTTTATGTCAATTATTTCACGAGTAACAATTAAGGCGACACAGTTGGACCTCCGTACATCTTATTTTATATGTACACAAGTTGTGTCACTCCAGATCAGCTGGGCGCTTGACGTCACACACGACTAACTTTGAAAGCAGTCACGTTGTGTAAAAGTTGAGGAAGTTTTAATTTTATACACGAACATTTGTGTATTGAGACATTTAAATCTGTCTAGGATATAATGTATGTTGGATTTACGCGGTAAGTGTATTACTCAGCGTCATTCGAAAGATTGAATATCGTATTGACAGATGATGTATAGCTTAAATCTAACTACTGAAATTTTAACAACAGGAAATGAACAAGTCATTTTCATTTTGATTGATAGCTGCATTATTTGCCAATTAGTGAAGTGTATTTCTTTTAAACTGGTGAATTATCAGAGATTGAGAATGTCTTTTATTTGATATGTTGTCGGTTTAGGCTTTAAAATATTGAACAGGGTTGAAGGTTTGTTGTTTAAAATATTCTTCTCCGTTTAGATAATCTATTTGTCATAAACTTCATAGTGTGTAAACTTATAACTAATTTCACTATTGGACTGGTGCCTAAATTTGTGTGTATTTAATCAATGTAATGTTTGAGTATCGGGTAGGTAAATAAATGCTAGTAGATATTTATATATACCATATTAGACCAGCACCTACCAGAATTGTGATGTGTTATCAATTGGAGTTATTGACCATGTGATTAAGGAATCTGAGACAAAATTATATAAAAATGCATAACTTTTAGATTGTTAATTAATTTTAGTCAGTGAGACAGGTAAACTTTACAATTTTGACTGAAAACAGTGTCATTTAGCAGTATTTTGCAAATCACGAAGAAGGAATTGACCCCTGTACCCTCTTCAGGACCTCTAGTGGGCAGATATTTATGTTTTTAACATTTTCTAATGAGTAATCAGTTGATATTTAGTGTTGTACCAGGTATCGCATACTATTATGGTATATTCACAAATTACCCATCTCAAAGTTCTTCGCCCACCCAGAATGTGACGCCTCTCTAATTGATGTTGAAGGCTAAAGAAATATTACATTTTGAAATGAACCAATACATCTACAACTAATTGGTTGTAATTTGTCCTTGACATTATATTGATTTTACCTGGGTAACCAAGAAATTGAGATCTTTGCTCATCCATAGAAATATGATACACCTATAGAAATATGATACATGGTTGTACACGTGTAGATATGTTTACATTTGTCAATAATAAGGAAACCTTGTTTTTAGGTTACTGCGTAAATACTGCGTTATATTAAAATAAAACTTATTTGTAAGTATGTTGATAGTGAATTACTGTAAACTGTTAGTCTAGATAAATATTTCCTATTGTATTCAGTTAAGAATAATTAGACAACCATTTATTTGATCAATAAATAGTAACCTCTTCTCTCTTGTAAGTCCCATGGAGGCATTTTATAGGAACTTTAAGATATCATCTTCAATGATCTATCTCGGCCCTGGTCATATTGAAAACCTTATAAAATAGTACCAAGTTCCTGGCTTGACAATCAGCATTGTAAGGATGTTTTACGGGTCAGCCAGTCCTCTTCGTAATCAAACAGTGTGCATAGGCAGATTCAGGGTGTTCACAAAAAGGGGCTTTGTTCAAGTATTTTTTCCCATATAATTTTGATTGAAAATGATGCAGTTGAAGATATTTTTGTTTAACCTCAAAGTGGCATTGGGACCTCTTATCCCTCTGCATTGAATCTGTCAGCAATATACGGTATCATATGGCTTGTCTGCAACATGACAGACAACTGTATAATACTGTAGAAGACAGCCAACATGTAATACTATAGCAGTAGATAACTGTAAACTATGTTTTTAAAATTTTATCTTTTTCCTATGCTTGTTATTTTGCTGGTTATTTAACCGTCAGCATCCTGTAATTTACCTTATTTTCCAGCACTCTTCAGTTAATATCCTGTTTCAATTACTGCTTTAGCATTTTCTCTATCTCTAATAATAATGTGTTTTGATTACACTTAGTTACTCATATTTGCAAAGGTCATAAACGACTCTGAAATATTGTGACTTCAGTGATAAACTTCAATTCACAGTGCCGTAGCCACACTGAGACTGGAGAAACAGTTATCTCCTTGATATGTTCAGAAGTTAAAAAACGTTACAGTCAAGCATGACTTTAGCATAGTAACATTGTCAGAAAAAGAAAAGAAAGAACCCTGAACAACTTATATGAATGTATTATTAAGCTATAGCCGGTCTTTATAGTTCCCATAATCCTCATGTTTAGTCATAATTATCATCATATGACAATAGGCTGCAATTTGGACAAATTCTCTCAAAACAATGACTCAAAAATGGAATGTTTGGTCTCCTTTAAGCACTTAAAAATTGTTCTGAAATAACAGGAAAATGTTAACATGAAACGTGTTTGTGGAGATAAATATTTTCAGAATGGGGGAGGGGGAGCGGGGACATAGTTAAGATGGGAAACAACCTCCGCAATTTTGAGTGTTTAGCTATGGCACTGATTCAGGCTGCGATGTTATAATATCTATATTGCCATCCTTGTTTAACCATTCCATTTATGATATAGAGGGGGAGTTTCTAAATGAATCTACTGACTTACAGCCATATGATACATACCAGATCTGTCTGTAAGTAACCTACTGGTCTACACAGTTAATTGGTGATGGTTTCATCAAGACATGCACCAAGCTAGTTAGTTTAAAACTTACCTATTTTATATTGATTGTAAAGCAAGCTCTTACAACTTAGACAATATCACACTCGGTGTCTTCCTGTGTTGCACCGGTGTTATAAGCATAATGTATAAAGTGTCTTGCTCAAGAACACCACACATAGCCATGGCTGGTGACCAAACCTGTGACCCTCTTATCTTTGGTTTGCTGTTATGCCAACAGATCCTGCCCTCCACACTAAACGAGAGTCTGCCCATTATATGTCGCCTCATGTGTTTGACACAGGCTGTCATCTAACAGTTGGACAGTCTCACTCTGAGGTTAATAGCCTATAAGTGGTCATTTTATTGTATTGCTCATTAATACGGCTGATATTTATTGCCAGGTAATTATAGCCATTTTGACCTGAAGGAAAAACATGATCAAATAAGTACTATGTTTTTGTCATTTAAAAAATGATTCTGATGGTAATGGCTTTAAAGGGAATTTATCAGGATTTTTCAAAATTTTGAAATTGGCTATAAACATTTTTTTCCAATAGATCATGCCTATATATACTTATTGACTTCGCAATATCAACAGATTATCTATATAAACATGCTAAATAATATATTGAAAAGGGGTTTCCTAACTTGGGCTATGCACCTAGGTTAGACTAAAATAGATTTCCTGCTTAAAATTGCAACCTATTTTGTGACGTATTAAATGGGTGACGTTATTTCATTTTGATTTCAAATTGATCCAGTCATACAGATTCACACGTAAAATTGATTTCATCTTAGAAAGAGTCAGAATGACGATGGGACGATGCCGATAAGTATTTAAGTGCTGTCTATTTTTAGAATGGGGATTTTGTTTCAAGTTTACCTCTCCAATTGAAACATCGATTTCGTTACGTTTTGGTGGATTTGATATACTAAACCTTTCTGATTGTGTTTATTAATAATTATGAGATACTTTTTATCTATTTTATAACACATTTATAGCGTTTTTTTCCTGATATACTCCCTTCAAACTACATGCAGATCTCACAAAAATGATGTAGCTTATTACTTACCCTGTCTGTCTGTCTGTGTGTGTGTGTGTGTGTGTGTGTGTGTGTGTGTGTGTGTGTGTGTGTCTCTCTCTCTCTCCATCTCTCTCTCTCTCCATCTCTCTCTCCTTCCATCCATCCATCTAATAGAAATTACCATTTTGATTGTGTTTATTAATAATTATGAGATGCTTTTTATGTATTTTAAACATAATTTTATTTTTTAAGACATTTATAGTGTTTTTTCCTGATATACTCCTTTTAAAAATAATGAATAATGTAGCTTATTACTTACACTGTCTGTCTCTCTGTCTTTCTCTCTCTCTCTCTCTCTCTCTCTCTCCCATCCATCCATCCATCTATTATAAATTATATTCATTCATATAGTTATAAATATTCTTCTTTCTTCAATCTTACCACTCAAACCATACTATAGGCAATATACCTTTCCCACCAAATTTGGTCCAAAGTTGTTTAATAAATGGAATGACCGCAGTGTGGTCTAGTGGTAGAGCGTCCGCCTCGCATGCGGAAGGTTGTGGGTTCGATCCCTGGCCAGGTCATACCAAAGACTTTAAAAATGGTACTAGAAGCTTCCTCGCTTGACGCTCAGCATTTAGAGGAGAGTTCTAGGTCTGGTCGGCCCGGTGTCAGTATAATGTGACTGACCATGTGTTTGCGGAATGATACTCCAGTGTGACAGCGCTCAGAATACTGTCTCAAGTAGACACCCTCACACTATGACTGAAAAATTGTTGAAAGCGACACTTAACACCATACAACAACAAATAAATGGAAAGTAGTTACCTCAAAACCATGCAACATTATTACCAAACAGATAAGGCCATAATAAATTAATTGGTAGATTATTGTCCCCGTCCGCCCCCAAATTTTCATGCCGCCCCGACCCTAATTATTTTTCACATCCCTGTTTTTAAGAAAAATTTGGATGATAATCTAGCAATTAATTTAAAATGGCCTAATGAATGTCTCAAATATTAAGTTCTGCTCTGTTTCTTCAAACTCACTTTTAAAACTTGATCCATTTTTGGTATAACTAAACAGTCTTTCAAATGACCTTTACCTCTAGGGATAATTAGTCTACAAAGTTTTTTGTTAAGCTTCATTTCATTTGTTATGAAATGTACAGGCATGGGGAGATTGCAGAGATTGGACCAGGGAATCATTGTCCATATATTGTGACTGGGTCAGACAAGGGACATAAACACGATAGACATTGGTCAGTATATAGCGGCTTGTGTCATGGATGGGACAGCGGTTAGCTGATTGTAACTGAGATATGTCAGCACGTCTCTGACCCGAAGCATGATACCTTGGTGTGGAAATATCAAGTTCTAACTTCCATGATACATATTGATGAAATGCCTCCATAACACCTCATAGTTCTTTTATTAGTTGCAGCCACCCCACTTCCCTGTTCCAACTGTCCCAATTTGTTTAAATATCCCTACTCCTTGTTTCGCTATGCAAATAAAACAAAAAGTTATACATTTTACATACATAGTATTCAGGTCATTTCCAATTATATGTTATTCATTTCTGAACCCTTGATGTTTGTCCGGATGTAGTTAAAAGTTGCAACTTCCTGTCGTCAATGGTTGCTATCTTGATGTATGTAATACACTCAAACATAACTACATTGGAGGTTCATACAGGGGAATCTCATATGTATAAAATTGTATAGTGTTCAGCTTATCACCTCTTTTAACAAAATAAACAATTAAAAATTGCTGTAATTTTTAAACAAAATTAGATGAATTTTCATAATGTTTGGAGGTCCTTTATGACAGTAGTTTAATGAAGGCATGATGTCGAGATCAGTTGCTTCTTGTCACAGAGGTCATACTCCATGCAGGAGGGGTTGGGGTTAGTGCAGCATCTTGTCACAGCATCTTGACACAGAGGTCATACTCCATGCAGGAGGGGTTGGGGTTAGTGCAGCATCTTGTCACAGCATCTTGTCACAGAGGTCATACTTCATGCAGGAGGGGTTGGGGTTAGTGCATCTTCTTGTCACAGCATCTTGTCACAGAGGTCATACTCCATGCAGGAGGGGTTGGGGTTAGTGCAGCTTCTTGTCACAGAGGTCATACTTCATGCAGGAGGGGTTGGGGTTAGTGCAGCATCTTGTCACAGCATCTTGACACAGAGGTCATACTTCATGCAGGAGGGGTTGGGGTTAGTGCATCTTCTTGTCACAGCATCTTGTCACAGAGGTCATACTCCATGCAGGAGGGGTTGGGGTTAGTGCAGCTTCTTGTCACAGAGGTCATACTTCATGCAGGAGGGGTTGGGGTTAGTGCAGCATCTTATCACAGCATCTTGTCACAGAGGTCATACTTCATGCAGGAAGGGTTGGGGTTAGTGCAGCATCTTGTCACAGCATCTTGACACAGAGGTCATACTCCATGCAGGAGGGGTTGGGGTTAGTGCAGCTTCTTGTCACAGAGGTCATACTTCATGCAGGAGGGGTTGGGGTTAGTGCAGCATCTTGTCACAGCATCTTGTCACAGAGGTCATACTCCATGCAGGAGGGGTTGGGGTTAGTGCAGCTTCTTGTCACAGAGGTCATACTTCATGCAGGAGGGGTTGGGGTTAGTGCAGCATCTTGTCACAGCATCTTGACACAGAGATCATACTTCATGCAGGAGGGGTTGGGGTTAGCGCATCTTCTTGTCACAGCATCTTGTCACAGAGGTCATACTCCATGCAGGAGGGGTTGGGGTTAGTGCAGCTTCTTGTCACAGAGGTCATACTTCATGCAGGAGGGGTTGGGGTTAGTGCAGCATCTTGTCACAGCATCTTGACACAGAGATCATACTCCATGCAGGAGGGGTTGGGGTTAGTGCAGCTTTTTGTCACAGAGGTCATACTTCATGCAGGAGGGGTTGGGGTTAGTGCAGCATCTTGTCACAGCATCTTATCACAGCATCTTGTCACAGAGGTCATACTCCATGCAGGAGGGGTTGGGGTTAGTGCAGCTTCTTGTCACAGCATCTTGTCACAGAGGTCATACTCCATGCAGGAAGGGTTGGGGGTTAGTGCAGCTTCTTGTCACAGAGGTCATACTCCATGCAGGAGGGGTTGGGGTTAGTGCAGCTTCTTGTCACAGAGGTCATACTTCATGCAGGAGGGGTTGGGGTTAGTGCAGCATCTTGTCACAGCATCTTGTCACAGCATCTTGTCACAGAGGTCATACTCCATGCAGGAGGGGTTGGAGTTAGTGCAGCTTCTTGTCATAGCATCTTGTCACAGAGGTCATACTCCATGCAGGAAGGGTTGGGGTTAGTGCAGCTTCTTGTCACAGAGGTCATACTCCATGCAGGAGGGGTTGGGGTTAGTGCAGCATCTTGTCACAGAGGTCATACTCCATGCAGGATGGCTTGGGGTTAATGGAGCATCTTGTCACAGCATCTTGTCACAGAGGTCATAATTCATGCAGGAGGGATTGGGGGTTAGTGCAGCATCTTGTCACAGAGGTCATACTCCATGCAGGAGGGGTTGGGGTTAGTGCAGCTTCTTGTCACAGAAGTCATACTTCATGCAGGAGGGGTTGGGGTTAGTGCAGCATCTTGTCACAGCATCTTGTCACAGCTTCTTGTCACAGAGGTCATACTCCATGCAGGAGGGGTTGGGGTTAGTGCAGCATCTTGTCACAGAGGTCATACTCCATGCAGGAGGGCTTTGGGTTAATGGAGCACCTTGTCACAGCATCTTGTCACAGAGGTCATACTCCATGCAGGAGAGGTTGGGGGTTAGTGCAGCATCTTGTCACAGAGGTCATACTCCATGCAGGAGGGGTTGGAGTTAGTGCAGCATCTTGTCACAGAGGTCATACTTCATGCAGGAGTGGTTGGGGTTAGTGCAGCTTCTTGTTACAGAGGTCATACTTCATGCAGGAGGGGTTGGGGGTTAGTGCAGCTTCTTGTCACAGAGGTCATACTTCATGCAGGAGTAGTTGGGGTTAGTGCAGCTTCTTGTCACAGAGGTCATACTTCATGCAGGAGAGGTTGGGGGTTAGTGCAGCTTCTTGTCACAGAGGTCATACTTCATGCAGGAGTAGTTGGGGTTAGTGCAGCTTCTTGTCACAGAGGTCATACTTCATGCAGGAGGGGTTGGGGGTTAGTGCAGCTTCTTGTCACAGAGGTCATACTTCATGCAGGAGTGGTTGGGGTTAGTGCAGCTTCTTGTCACAGAGGTCATACTTCATGCAGGAGGGGTTAGGGTTAGTGCAGCATCTTGTCACAGAGGTCATACTCCATGCAGGAGGGGTTTGGGGTTAGTGCAGCTTCTTGTCACAGCTTCTTGTCACAGAGGTCATACTCCATGCAGGAGGGGTTGGGGGTTAGTGCAGCATCTTGTCACAGCATCTTGTCACAGCTTCTTGTCACAGAGGTCATACTCTATGCAGGAGGGGTTGGGGGTTAGTGCAGCATCTTGTCACAGCATCTTGTCACAGAGGTCATACTTCATGCAGGAGGGGTTGGGGTTAGTGCAGCATCTTGTCACAGCATCTTGTCACAGCTTCTTGTCACAGAGGTCATAATTCATGCAGGAGGGGTTGGGGGTTAGTGCAGCATCTTGTCACAGAGGTCATACTCCATGCAGGAGGGGTTGGGGTTAGTGCAGCTTCTTGTCACAGAGGTCATACTTCATGCAGGAGGGGTTGGGGTTAGTGCAGCATCTTGTCACAGCATCTTGTCACAGCTTCTTGTCACAGAGGTCATACTCCATGCAGGAGGGGTTGGGGTTAGTGCAGCATCTTGTCACAGAGGTCATACTCCATGCAGGAGGGCTTTGGGTTAATGGAGCACCTTGTCACAGCATCTTGTCACAGAGGTCATACTCCATGCAGGAGGGGTTGGGGGTTAGTGCAGCATCTTGTCACAGAGGTCATACTCCATGCAGGAGGGGTTGGGGTTAGTGCAGCATCTTGTCACAGAGGTCATACCTCATGCAGGAGTGGTTGGGGTTAGTGCAGCTTCTTGTTACAGAGGTCATACTTCATGCAGGAGGGGTTGGGGGTTAGTGCAGCTTTTTGTCACAGAGGTCATACTTCATGCAGGAGTAGTTGGGGTTAGTGCAGCTTCTTGTCACAGAGGTCATACTTCATGCAGGAGGGGTTGGGGGTTAGTGCAGCTTCTTGTCACAGAGGTCATACTTCATGCAGGAGTGGTTGGGGTTAGTGCAGCTTCTTGTCACAGAGGTCATACTTCATGCAGGAGGGGTTGGGGTTAGTGCAGCATCTTGTCACAGAGGTCAAACTCCATGCAGGAGGGGTTTGGGGTTAGTGCAGCTTCTTGTCACAGCTTCTTGTCACATGGGTCATACTCCATGCAGGAGGGGTTGGGGGTTAGTGCAGCATCTTGTCACAGCATCTTGTCACAGCTTCTTGTCACAGAGGTCATACTCCATGCAGGAGGGGTTGGGGGTTAGTGCAGCATCTTGTCACAGCATCTTGTCACAGAGGTCATACTTCATGCAGGAGGGGTTGGGGTTAGTGCAGCATCTTGTCACAGCATCTTGTCACAGCTTCTTGTCACAGAGGTTATACTCCATGCAGGAGGGGTTGGGGTTAGTGCAGCATCTTGTCACAGAGGACATACTCCATGCAGGAGGGCTTGGGGTTAATGGAGCATCTTGTCACAGCATCTTGTCACAGAGGTCATACTCCATGCAGGAGGGGTTGGGGGTTAGTGCAGCATCTTGTCACAGAGGTCATACTTCATGCAAGAGGGGTTGGGGTTAGTGCAGCTTCTTGTCACAGAGGTCATACTTCATGCAGGAGGGGTTGGGGTTAGTGCAGCATCTTGTCACAGCATCTTGTCACAGCTTCTTGTCACAGAGGTCATAATTCATGCAGGAGGGGTTGGGGGTTAGTGCAGCATCTTGTCACAGAGGTCATACTCAATGCAGGAGGGGTTGGGGTTAGTGCAGCTTCTTGTCACAGAGGTCATACTTCATGCAGGAGGGGTTGGGGTTAGTGCAGCATCTTGTCACAGCATCTTGTCACAGCTTCTTGTCACAGAGGTCATACTCCATGCAGGAGGGGTTGGGGTTAGTGCAGCATCTTGTCACAGAGGTCATACTCCATGCAGGAGGGCTTTGGGTTAATGGAGCACCTTGTCACAGCATCTTGTCACAGAGGTCATACTCCATGCAGGAGGGGTTGGGGGTTAGTGCAGCATCTTGTCACAGAGGTCATACTCCATGCAGGAGGGGTTGGGGTTAGTGCAGCATCTTGTCACAGAGGTCATACCTCATGCAGGAGTGGTTGGGGTTAGTGCAGCTTCTTGTTACAGAGGTCATACTTCATTCAGGAGGGGTTGGGGGTTAGTGCAGCTTCTTGTCACAGAGGTCATACTTCATGCAGGAGTAGTTGGGGTTAGTGCAGCTTCTTGTCACAGAGGTCATAATTGATAATTCATGCAGGAGGGGTTGGGGGTTAGTGCAGCTTCTTGTCACAGAGGTCATACTTCATGCAGGAGTGGTTGGGGTTAGTGCAGCTTCTTGTCACAGAGGTCATACTTCATGCAGGAGGGGTTGGGGTTAGTGCAGCATCTTGTCACAGAGGTCATACTCCATGCAGGAGGGGTTTGGGGTTAGTGCAGCTTCTTGTCACAGCTTCTTGTCACAGAGGTCATACTCCATGCAGGAGGGGTTGGTGGTTAGTGCAGCATCTTGTCACAGCATCTTGTCACAGCTTCTTGTCACAGAGGTCATACTCCATGCAGGAGGGGTTGGGGGTTAGTGCAGCATCTTGTCACAGCATCTTGTCACAGAGGTCATACTTCATGCAGGAGGGGTTGGGGTTAGTGCAGCATCTTGTCACAGCATCTTGTCACAGCTTCTTGTCACAGAGGTTATACTCCATGCAGGAGGGGTTGGGGTTAGTGCAGCATCTTGTCACAGAGGACATACTCCATGCAGGAGGGCTTGGGGTTAATGGAGCATCTTGTCACAGCATCTTGTCACAGAGGTCATACTCCATGCAGGAGGGGTTGGGGGTTAGTGCAGCATCTTGTCACAGAGGTCATACTTCATGCAAGAGGGGTTGGGGTTAGTGCAGCTTCTTGTCACAGAGGTCATACTTCATGCAGGAGGGGTTGGGGGTTAGTGCAGCTTCTTGTCACAGAGGTCATACTCCATGCAGGAGGGGTTGGGGGTTAGTGCAGCATCTTGTCACAGAGGTCATACTTCATGTAGGAGGGGTTGGGGGTAAGTGCAGCTTCTTGTCACAGAGGTTATACTCCATGCAGGAGGGGTTGGAGGTTAGTGCAGCTTCTTGTCACAGAGGTCATACTCCATGCAGGAGGGGTTGGGGGTTAGTGCAGCATCTTATCACAGAGGTCATACTCCATGCAGGAGGGCTTGGGGTTAATGGAGCATCTTGTCACAGCATCTTGTCACAAAGGTCATACTTCATGCAGGAGGGGTTGGGGTTAGTGCAGCATCTTGTCACAGAGGTCATACTCCATGCAGGAGGGGTTGGGGGTTAGTGCAGCATCTTGTCACAGAGGTCATACTCCATGCAGGAGGGGTTGGGGTTAGTACAGCATCTTGTTGCAGAGGTCATACTCCATGCAGGAGGGCTTGGGGTTAATGGAGCATCTTGTCACAGCATCTTGTCACAGAGGTCATACTCCATGCAGGAGGGGTTGGGGTTAGTGCAGCTTCTTGTCACAACATCTTGTCACAGCTTCTTGTCACAGAGGTCATACTCCATGCAGGAGGGGTTGGGGTTAGTGCAGCATCTTGACACAGAGGTCATACTTCATGCAGGAGGGGTTGGTGTTAGTGCAGCTTCTTGTCACAGAGGTCATACTCCATGCAGGAGAGGTTGGGGGTTAGTGCAGCTTCTTGTCACAGCTTCTTGTCACAGAGGTCATACTCCATGCAGGAGTGGTTGGGGGTTAGTGCAGCATCTTGTCACAGCATCTTGTCACAGCTTCTTGTCACAGAGGTCATACTCCATGCAGGAGGGGTTGGGGGTTAGTGCAGCATCTTGTCACAGCATCTTGTCACAGCATCTTGTCACAGAGGTCATACTCCATGCAGGAGGGGTTGGGGGTTAGTGCAGCATCTTGTCACAGCATCTTGTCACAGAGGTCATACTTCATGCAGGAGGGGTTTGGGTTAATGCAGCGAATTCACTGATAAAATGATTGAAAGTATTAATTAGCCTGAAGCTTTGCATATCCTTTATGCATTTTGGTGAAGTGATTTTTGTTTGAGTAATGGTCTAGTGTGACATACTATATATTCCCTTATTAACGCCCTGAGGGGCGTTTCATTTTAAAAGGTGGGGGCATTTGTTAAAGATAAAAAAAACAAATTTAACAACAGTTAAAGTACAATAAAACCAATAAAGCCTTGGAAAAATCCTAAAATCCGGTTTAAATCCCCGAAAAAGTGGTTCGGAATTATTTGAGAGTGAATGAAATAATCGACATAGGATGAAAAAAAGCTAAAAATCAGTATGAAACTACTATTCCGCGTACTGGAATATCCGAATTTATGGTCAGTGTACTTTTCACATTAAATCACGTGGAAGCTTGGAACAATGAGCTTTCAGTGTACACTGACTAACCGCATCGGAAAGACTTTTGTAATGTTTTAATTGACAGACAGCATTTTTACTAATTGATTGAAATAGACCAAACTTTATCCTCTTTGTTGAATGCCCATAAATTTATTTTATTGTACTTTTCAGATGCACAGCTTATATTTACTTAAAGAGCAGTCAGAAATTACCTCATTCTTTCTCAATGGCTTCTAAAACCCAATTGATATCAATTTAGCTGATTGACCTCGAATTTTTATATAACATGGCGGGACTTAGCTTTATATCTGATTTGTATGTAAGTCTGAGGTCAGCTTGTGCTTCAGTACTTCTTTGTGATTAGGTCATTTAATTCAATATAAAAATGCATGGAGTATCTGGTATTGGAGTCAAGGTAAATAATGTTATCTATGTGGGAACTTGGGGAACAACTCACCTGTGTGATTCAGCAGTTATATTTCAGTCTCTTTTGCAAGGATTTGAACTGGGGTTGCATTGATCAAAGTCAGTTAGTCAGATCTTGTGTTTTATTTCAATGTTGATAAAATTTTGATGCTACATGTACTGGTTTTTCACTGTATTTTTGTATTTGTCATCATATATTTTTGGCAATAATAAGGCCTTCTTATTTTATACTGTATGTCAGTTGCTTTCATCCATATTATTCAGTGTTGATGTCTTTTGGTCAGTTTTCATGGTATGGGCCAGCTGGAGCTTTGAGCTGAAGTGATCCATGTATAGTGACCAGCTCAGGCTATTGTGTTCATAAGTATGTTGTTGTTTTTGTTAAAGGAGGGTTAAATAAAATGTTGATGGGTCCTCAGTCATGTTGTCTCAAAATAGTTTCCTCTCAGCACTGAAGTCATAGGTTTGAGCCCAGATGATCCATCAACATTGTGATTTTGCCTGTTATGTGCGAAATTGCGGATGTTTTCTACAGATTTTTATACGTTAACTGGATGCCATAAATACCATGAAACCCATTAAAATGTGGGCAAAAACTCAACTAATTAAAAAATTTATATTTTCTGTAGAATCAGTCTAATGACAGAAATATGTGTAACAAATATAATATGATGCTTCAGTTGATATCCTGTGAGACCTGCCCAGATGCAGGTCAACACCGTATCTTAAATATTGACTCATGATAATGTTCTAGAGTGGGCTGTAAACTTGTCTCAATTATATTTTGCAGAGAATATTAGAATATTTCATGTTCAAATTAAACATGTGTTATTTAAAAATCGATAATTTTGAGCCCAATGTTTCAACTAAAAATTATAAGGGTCCAAACAGACGACTAAGTGTCTGACATTGGATCTTGATGTGGTCAAATCTGACATGGTCAGCTGTCTGATTTGTATCCAGATGTGGTCAGCTGATTGACGTGCGTCCAGATGTGGTCAGCTGTGTGACTTGCATCCAGATGTGTTCAGCTGTCTGATTTGTATCTAGATGTGGTCAGCTGTCTGATTTGTATCCAGATGTGGTCAGCTGTCTAACTTGTATCCAGACATTGTCAGCTATCCGACTTGTATCCAGATGTGGTCAGCTGTCTGACTTGTATCCAGACATGGTCAGCTGTCTGATTTGTATCCAGACATGGTCAGCTGTGTGACTTGCATCCAGATGTGTTCAGCTGTCTGATTTGTATCTAGATGTGGTCAGCTGTCTGATTTGTATCCAGATGTGGTCAGCTGTCTAACTTGTATCCAGACATTGTCAGCTATCCGACTTGTATCCAGATGTGGTCAGCTGTCTGACTTGTATCCAGATGTGGTCAGCTGTCTGACTTATATCCAGACTCTGATTGGTATTCAGATGTGGTCAGCTGTCTGACTTGTATCTAGACATGGTCAGCCATCCGACTTGTATCCAGACATGGTCAGCTATCCGACTTGTATCCAGATGTGGTCAGCTGTCTGACTTGTATCCAGACATGGTCAGCTGTCTGATTTGTATCCAGACATGGTCAGCTGTCTGACTTGTATCCAGACATGGTCAGCTGTCTGATTTGTATCCAGACATGGTCAGCTGTCTGATTTGTATCCAGACATGGTCAGCTGACTGATTTGTATCAAGACATGGTCAGCTGACTGATTTGTATCCAGACATGGTCAGCTGTCTGACTTGTATCCAGACATGGTCAGCTGTCTGATTTGTATCCAGACATGGTCAGCTGACTGATTTGTATCAAGACATGGTCAGCTGTCTGATTTATATCCAGACATGGTCAGCTGACTGATTTACACCCAGACATGGTCAGCTGTCTGATTTGTATCCAGACATGTTCAGCTGTCTGATTTGTATCCAGACATGGTCAGCTGTCTGATTTGTATCCAGACATGGGCAGCTGTCTGATTTGTATCCAGACATGTTCAGCTGTCTGATTTGTATCCAGATGTGGTCAGCTGTCTGATTTATATCCAGAGATGTTCAGCTGTCTGATTTGTATCCAGACATGGTCAGCTGTCTGATTTGTATCCAGACATGGTCAGCTGTCTGATTTACACCCAGATGTGGTCAGCTGTCTAATTTATATCCAGACATGTTCAGCTGTCCGATTTGTATCCAGACATGGTCAGCTGTCTGATTTGTATCCAGACATGGTCAGCTGACTGATTTACACCCAGATGTGATCAGCTGTCTGATTTGTATCCAGACATGGTCAGCTGACTGATTTACACCCAGATGTGATCAGCTGTCTGATTTGTATCCAGACATGTTCAGTTGTCCGATTTGTATCCAGATGTGGTCAGCTGTCTGACTTACATCCAGATGTGTTCAGCTGTCTGATTTGTATCCAGATGTGGTCAACTGTCTGATTTGTATCCAGATGTGGTCAGCTGTCTGATTTGTATCCAGATGTGGTCAGTTGTCTGATTTGTATCCAGATGATTTACACCCAGATGTGGTCACTGTCTGATTTGTATCCGGATGTGGTTAGCTGTCTTATTTGTATCCGGATGTGGTTAGCTGTCTTATTGGTATCCAGATGTGGGCAGCTGTCTGATTTGATCTCGATGTGGTCAGCTGTCTGATTTGATCTAGATGTCAATGGTC
Source organism: Panopea generosa (assembly GCA_029582155.1). NCBI lineage: Eukaryota > Metazoa > Mollusca > Bivalvia > Adapedonta > Hiatellidae > Panopea > Panopea generosa. The sequence continues at coordinate 15,513,179 of CM055906.1, forward strand.
ATTATTTACAATTGAGAAGGAATGATACCTTCAGTAGAGGCTGTGTACATCAATTATACTTACATTTCTGTTTGTTAGTTTTAAATTATTTATTTATTATTAATTGTGAAATGAGTTGCAATTCAGCTAAATCCAAGTCTTCCCGGATCAAATTAGTACTAAGCATAGGCCGATTAAGTGTCTGGCTCAAGGACAACATTCATGGCTGTGACAAAGGATTGGACCCATGTCCCAGGGTCTGATGGTCAACCACTAGACCACATTCTCCTCACTGATATTTGTCATCCGTAGTTATTCAAGCTGGTAGACTGACCATACAATTACCCCTGCTATGAACTATACACTGAATGTTACCTTTACCAGTTTTGTAAATATGATAATGGCAGTTTTCACATGTGGATAGTTGTGAATTATGTAGGAGTGTGGTTGACAGGACAGGCAAATTAAGTACTGATATAGTTCATCACTGGTAATGAAATATGTAAAGTATGTTCTCCGGCAGCTTTGTGGTAGACACAAATGTTGTAAGCCAGTTTGTTATTTATAAAACTATACTTGATCGAAAGGATATCTGACTTATCAAATGTTTGTTTACCTGAAAAAATACAGAAGACCCACTTCAAGGTTCAGTAAAATGAACAATTGTTCAATGCCTTAATTTGTAATGCAGATTCGAGTGTGTTTTGATTGCACGGCAGGTTACAAGTCTGGGAAAAAATGATGATTGCATTTTTTTGTATATTTTATCTACAAATTGGATTAATATTTTTATCTTATATCTTGGTCAAGTGGCCACATCCGGTATATCGTGTTAAAGGAGGTATATCAGGGGAATAAAACATAAATTTAAAAAAAAAACACATCACATTGTTATTAATAAATAAAATCCGAATGGTTTTGGTATGGCAAATCCACCAAAATGTGACAAATCGTTGTTTATATTGGAGTGGTAAACTTAAAACTAAATTTCCATTCCTAAAATAGACAGCTCTTAAATACTGCTTGACAACCTTTGCATAGCATTCAGGCTCTTTCTAAGATAAAGCAATATTACTATATGTAAACCTGTACAACGGATCAAATTGAAATCAAAATAAAATCACATTAGGTAATGGCCGTATGTCGCAAAATATGTTCCAATTTTAAGTGGGAAATCTATTTAAGTGTAACCTAGGCGGATATCGGTAGCCCAAGTTAGGAATTCATTATTCAATATAGTTGTTTAGGCATGTTTAGATCAGCGCTTCTAAAATCACCTTTTTTTTTGTTTTTGGACCAATTTCTACTGTTCAAAACCGGTTTTCTTTTCAAAGTTTAATAAAAAATCGGACCAAATATTTTCTATCGGTTGTATAAAAATAACCTTATCGCGCTTTACTAAGCTGGGAAATATGCCTTGGGGCAATAACATTCGAATGTTTGGTCACCCACTGTGCGAAAGGAGGTCAACTTTGACTAAGCCATTAGCAATTGTAGGAGAGTTTTTAGGAAGAGTCTTTCTCTATGTAACATACCTTCAATGTGTGATCAGTGACCCATATCAGTTCATCAGACCGGTTGTGTTTGCTTTGGTAATTTCTGGACCGATTTTATTTTGAGGTCATACCGGAATTGTTTGTGTTCTTCATAACATTTGGAAAAATTGTTGTCCACAGAGTACAGATCTGTGCATCATCAACGTAACTTGAACTAAATAATTAATATAAAATTTCCACTGTCTATTTATCTTTGGTGTATCCATTTATTTTATATTTCCTCCATATTTATAACTTCGCAATCCAACAACATGCTTCAATTTTCAAAAAGAAGCGACATAAACATGCCATTTTCAAGAACTTGAAATCATGTACGTTTCACCCTTACAATATCCCTTTTATGTTAGCCGATGTACGATGACGTCACAGTCATCAAAGAGAAAAAACCAAATGTGTTGTTTCATTCAATACATGCAATGAAATTGTGCAGTTTGTTTGTGTTTACTTAAAACGAACTGATAAAATTGCGCGGTGGGTGGAGTATTGGGATATATATATATATATATGATCCAACGGGTTTATAAATCTGTCCTTTATATAGCATGTGCGTAGTAATGAATCCTTAACTGGATCCTACTCATATAAAGCTATCACTTCATGTATGTAAATTTGTCCACCCTGTCCAGATGTGTTGCATGTAATTCCATAGTATATAAGTCATGGTCGACACCAAATTTATTGGTTTGGCAGAGGCCTTGATATTGTATCTATGGTTTGCATTGTAGCTAGGCGCACTCGCCGTAGTCTGGTCTGTACATTTATGTCTTGGTTATTCACCAATCACAGAAGGCCTTTGAAAACAGTGCACTTCCTGCACTGTTTTCCACTCTGTCAGTTAATATAAACATAATTCATCCATTGCTGATACGTGGTGAATTAATGCTTTCAATATTAGAGGTGTCCAAAGGCGTCTATATGAAGTAAAGGGTTAAAAAAGAAAAAAAGTGTGATTCTTACAGCAGCAATTTTTACGGCAATAAAAACCCTGAACCGATTTGCATTTTGGAATTATAGAAGCCCTGGTTTAGATATATATCTTTCAGCAAAACAGCATCAGTGAGTATAATACATATAGGCATGATATATTGAGAAAACAATTTGAAGACAATTTGAAGACAATTAGAAAAATCCTGATATATTCCCTTAAAGAGATACTGGTCATCTATGGATCTATATATAATGCAAGCTGTAAAGTGATTTGGTCAGTTGTGTCAACATGATAATTGAAGTGCAACCATTATTGTCCACATCAGATTGTCTGTGGATTATAACATACAGGGCTGCAGGAAAAATAAAACACAAGTCATGTTTGTAAGATAAAAATATAATCGAACATTTTCTGTTCACATGCAATGTCTGTTATATTCAAAAAGCTAACAACGAAAATCACTATAAAATTTTATGCTGGGAGATTTGGCTTGTGCCTGCGCTAATCTTGATGATCAAATTTTAATCAAAGTTGTGGCGTTTTATATTCAACATGCATAGTGCAACAATGACAATCTGATATCAGCATTGATAATTCCTGTCTCGAGATGAATGTCTGTCATAAACATTTGTCCCACAAGACAAACTTAGTTGCAGATTTCAATGCCATTTTGACATCTGCTACCTCATTATTCTCAGGATTCACATTTCTTATCCCAATCAATCAATTTTTCTTTTGCAGTTGAATTCACTTTTGTGTTTTATTCTAGGTTGTCTGCATCTGAGTCAGTTGTGGAATCCCGCACCAATCACAGAAGGCTTTTGAAAACAGTGCAGGAAGAGTTCAGATTAATGAGCAATTTGAACACTTCCTGCACTGTTTTCCACTCTGTCAGTTAATATAAACATAATTCACCCAATAATTCAAAAGCCTTCTATATTAGGTGTACAAAGGCCTCTATATTAGAGGTGTCCAAAGGCATCTTTATGAAGTAAAGAGTTAATTAACTCTTTCCAAAATTTGACAAAGAAGTATTACTCGAGGAGATTCCCATTAACGAAATTTATCAGGAAAAAAACTTTATGAATATCATAAAAAATAGAATTATGTCATTATCATAAATAAATAAAATGGAAACCATGATTTGGTATATCAAATTCTCCAGTACACGACTACAGCACTGTAGACAACCACAGCACTGTAGGCAACCACAGCAACCATAGCACTGTAGACAACTACAACACTGTAGGCAACCACAGCAACCACAGCACTGTAGACAACTACAGCACTGTAGGCAACCACAGCACTGTAGACAACTAATGCACTGTAGGCAACCACAGCACTGTAGATGACTACAGCACTGTAGACGACTACAGCACTAGACAACTGCAGCACTGTAGATAACTGCAGCACTGTAGATGACAACAGCACTGTAGACAACCACAGCAATGTAGACGACCCCAGCACTGTTGACAATCACAGCACTATAGACAACAGCATCATTGTAGACAACTACAGCACTGTAGACAACTGCAGCACTGTAGATGACTACAGCACTGTAGACAACCACAGCACTGTAGTCAACCGCAGCACTGTAGACGACTACAGCACTGTAGACGACTACAGCACTGTAGACAACAACAGCACTGTAGACGACTACAGCACTGTAGACAACAACAGCAACCACAGCACTGTAGACGACTACAGCACTGTAGACAACCGCAGCACTGTAGACGACTACAGCACTGCAGACAACTGCAGCATTGTAGATGACTACAGCACTGTAGACAACCACAGCAACCACAGCACTGTAGACGATTATAGCACTGTAGACAACACAGCACTGTAGACGACTACAGCACTGTAGACAACCACAGCACTGTAGAGGGGACTTTGTCTGTGTATGTTTAAATACATGTACAATGTATGTTATGAAAGATAAAAATTTGTCAACATTTTTTTCAGCCCAAACATAAAACAATAAATGTTTGGAAGGCCTGTTATAAATGATAAATGTCTGGGAGAGATTATTGTTATATATGCTGTGTACCTGCTTATGATAGAATTTATGTGGTGCTGTACACTTGTTGTTAAAAGGTCACTAATTAATGTTGTTCGGTGTAATGTGTTTCTCAGTTGCTTATGAAACTTACTACAGAAGTTTTTTATATATTGGTTATTAAATACTTGTATGTATAATCTTTTCTTCAAAAATTAGGGTCAAATATTTCAATTTTCAGCTCCACCTGGACAAAGGCCAGAAGGGATCAGGCCAATCACTTATTTCAATTTTAGATTTAGCGACCATAGCTGTGGTCTAGGAGTAGAGCATTCGCCTCGAATGATCATGGTTGGGTCACATCAAAGACTTAAAAAATGCCACTAGAAGCTTCCTCGCTTGATGCTTAGCATTTAGAGGATAGTTTTAGGTCTGGTCAACCAGGTGTCAGTATAATGTGGCTGGGTGGCTATCATACCATGTGTCTGCGGCATGATACTCCACTGTGGTAGTGATCAGAGTACTGTCTCAAGTAGACACAGTTGTGATATGACTGAAAAATTGTCGAAAGCAATGCTGAGCACCATACTACAACGACATCTATTTTAAGCTCTAACTGGCCCAAGGCCAAAATGAATCAGGGTCGTATATTTCAGTTTTTAGCTCTACAGTCTAAAGGGCAAAAGGGCTCATGCGATGGTCAAAGGTGTCACATTTTTCAATTTTTACAGCTCTTCTTTCTAAAGGCCTGATGTATGTAAGACACAATAATATTTTTTATCTAAAATTCAAGACTGCTGCAGTTACTAAAAATAGTAAAAATACTTATAAAAAACTCTAGACAGGTTTTGAAAATGTTAAATTAGAAATCACAAAAATCATAGTTCTATCAGAATTATACAAATGGTATACCTGGGGTTAAAAATGAGCACCACCTTTACTCATTTATCGGATGCATGTGACTATAAAAGAGATTACTAAAATTAAATTGATACTAAGCATAGGCTTAATTTTCTCATTTTGGGATTTGTTAGGTTTGTTAAAATCCTTGGCTTCCATTGTCAGCCTGATCAGGAGGGGTCTCAAAAAGGTAAAAATTGGATTTTTTAGTAAATCTTTGACTTCAATTCAGTCAAATTTGTTCATATTTGGCATACATTATTCCAATGAGTATAGGATTGAAGTTTACATAAATCAACGAGTTAGTAGTTATAAGAGTCCTTATGCAAGAGCAGTATCATCTTCTTAGCTTGTATCTTTTTTAAAAAAAAAAATGAAGAGTTATTGTTTAAGTTTTATGTTAAGCTCTACTTTTTAGCTCGCCGGGACGAAGTCCAAGGAGAGCTATTGTCATGACCCCAGTATTGGTGGCGTCAGCATCTGTAGACACCCAGATTTAACTTTTGCGTTTAAGTTTAAGATATCTATGAAACCACTCATTGGATGTGAATGAAACTTTGCATGTGTGTTCACCATCAGCAATGGAACACACACAGACAAGAACCATAACTCTGGATTGCATTTTGGCATAGTTATGGCCCTTTTTGGACTTCGACACCCAGAGGCGAGCTTTGTTGGTCTTCTGATAACTCTTGTTCTCAGTTTCTTATCAAACTATTTATGTTATAGTGGCTAAACATCACAAACACATTCATATTATGTTATACAGAAACTGTATAGAACTAAGTCATCTTAGTTTCCAAATTTTAGGCCCTACAACCTTTTTTTTTAGCTTAGGTTTTACTTTTCTTATTTTTTTAATCAATTTTATTTTTCAGTAATAGTGTAACCATGTAATAATGCTTATAATATTTTTATGAATAATTTTTAATATTGTACCATATTGCTATATTAGAAGTTTCTGTCAAAAGAAATTAATACAGTTATTAAAATTAGATAAATAATCACTTATATATAATCAATCCTAAGTTTTATCACAGTGCACAGGTAGATAAGCTCAGAGTTATGGAGTGTCACATAATTATGTTGTACATCCTGGGCTGGAAGGAAATATTAGTGCCAGATGTTTGCATAATAATTCTGTCACAAATTGGGTACATCCTGTATAGTGTAAATGATAAGTTGAGTGATGGGTATAAGTAATTAATGAATGGAACAGACCAATAAAAGAAAAGATTAATTAGGTTGATTAGGGAGTGCAAGTGTTATAGTAATAATTGAACATTCCCCGAATAGAGATCACATTAATATACGACTGGTTACAATAGATCACCATCATGTTCAATAAAAAATAAATAGAATAGATAAATAAAAAGATTAGGGCAGGGGTACTTTCCATAAGGAATCCCCCAAATGGTTTATATAAATGAAATTTTAATATAATTATGATTGTCCACTGTTAGCAAGTAGAGCGCCTCATGCCCTCCTGGGCTTCTTGTTTTAAAAAAAATATTTGTATTTAAAGAGTTGCCAGGATTATTTTTATGTCTTTCATTCTTGTATTTGTTAAGTCTGTGATATTTTTTTCTGGTTGAGTGGAACAAAGTATTTTGTATGTTGGCGGGTAAAATCACTGACAATGTGCCACTTTTGTTTCCGCTGTATAAATATTGTCAACAATAAATGCCATTACAAGGTGATAATTTAGAGCACTTTGTGTTAGTATAGCGCCTAATGACTCTGATCTCTCTGGATCCCACAATGCTAAGTGTTTTCTGAACGATTTATTCGAAATGTGGAGACAGGAAAAATAGTTTACGTCCTCAATTTGGATGGAACATAATGTAAAAATACAACATACATGACTGGTGGTCCCCTCACTGTAACATGAAAGCATAGTCATTAATCATTATTAATTAATGTTGCTGCCACAGTTTTCTTAAATACATTGATAAATATCAAGAAAAACAACTTACAGGTAATCATTGTTTGGGAAAAATTCTTGTCAAGGGTTTTTCTATATATCAAGATTGATAAAATTTTATTTTTACAAGATATACAATTTATGGGAGACATTTTTTATATATAAAAATGAGTTTCTATGGTAAAGTTATATATGACTGTCTTTGAAACTAAATGCCATGTTCCTGGACCACCCTCACACCATTGTACTTCTTACTGTGAATGAGTGAATGGTTGGGTGTTCTTTGTCTCCCTTCCAAATCCCCTTAGATGAGGTAAACCCTTGCTCTATCTCCTGTATATTGGATGGAGTCAAGCAAGTTAAGATAATGTGTGTGTTGAAAAAAGTGTTTAACTCCATTATAAATGATATTGAGGGGATCATAACATTTGTGTGAAGCCAGTAACACAACATACTGTTAATCCAGGGTTGCGAGAGGGAATCACCATTCGACCACATTCTCTGTGATGATCGCTCTATGGTCATGAATCTCCCACTTCTGAATTTTGAATGATGACTGATTGATTGATTGATTGAATATTTAACATCATTTTAATGCCATCAAGGGCTAACAGACAATCAGTTAACCTAACCCCTTTTTTGTTGATTAACCAGTACATGAGCATACCCCATTTCTGCAAGTTACTGATAACTTTCCCACTTGAATCAGATGTGAGAGACAAATGGTAATGAGACACACTGTCGTATATCAATCACCACAGAGACTGTTGCCGGGCGGGGATTCGAACTCACAACCCCTGGATTGATAGTCAGATGTGTAACTGACTGAACTAATCGGTCCCATATTGAATGATGAGAAAATAGTGAGTGACTTTCAGAGATAAGGTCTGTTTTGTACTGCTTAACCATCTAGGGGATCCCAAAAATGGTGATTAAACAGTTAACTGGGAAGGCATAATAAAACAACAACAATATTAATAGACTGTTATTAGACTATATTGAAAGAAATTGAACACAAAAATAAGCCGGAAATGAAACAAAGAAAATGGCAAGTAATGACCACATTGTGTGTTAGTGTGTGTACATCAACTTAGAGCAGGAAGTTGCTTCCAACTTAAACATTCATTAATAAGTCATTGGGTAAGTACTGAATGGTTATCAGCGTTTCATGGTTTAGTTAGGCCAAGTGTTTGGAGTACCAGGAGTACTGATATTATCACTATGCCATATTTATTTATTGACATCACAACTGAATCACTTACAGTTTTGTGAACTTTTTTCATTATGATAGATATCCTGTAGATGTATAAGAAAGTTATGGATTATTCAACGCTTAAGTTGGAAGTTTAAATTTGAATAGGATTGTTAACTTGAAGGTAAGTCTTCATTATAAGCTGTTGATATTATCTTAAGTAATGTTGGTCTCGCTTGCTATGTTGGTAATGCACCAAACCATCAGTCCTGAGGTCACCAGTTACAACCGCCATCCAACCACGGCCTGTGGTGATTGGCCATGAACTTTATTCTTTGGCCATGAATCTTTTACCTCTCAATATGCGGGGAATCAGTCAAGTGACTTGTAGAGACAAGGCATAGCTAGTAATGGTTAATGGCCGGGCAGATCCCAGCAATGATTACTGCACAACCAATCATATATCATTGAAATACTGTTGAAAAAAAGGCACAAACCCCAAACAATCATGAATAATATAGCATGGATAAATTGAATTAAATACAGTCAAACCTGTCTTAAGCAGACAGTCAAGGTAATGAGCAAAAGTGACCTTTTAAGACAGGTTGTTGATGGTTGCTTAAGACAGGTGGTTGCTTAATAGAAGTGACCACTTACACAGGTTTGACTGTACGCTTATGATGTAATTCTGTTTATAGTTAGTATCATTTGCTTCAGTAAAAAGATAATTCAAATTGCGACTTCCTATCTGCGTTGTATATCTAGCATAACTTCTTTGGCTACACTGAGATTTTAGAGTTCATCTTGTGAATGAATGTACAATAAAAGAGACATTTCTTATTGTTATACTGTAACATGACATGAGTATAATAGCAGTTTAAATTCCAAATATTTTCTTTTCTATTTATAATGCAGGTAGGGGGAGGGTGAGGGGGAAGTGTGCATATTAGGTAGGTGTACAATCAGGGGCGGAACCACAATTTCAGTTTAAAGGGGGCAAAGTTAGATATCTGAATGGGTACACATGTATTTTTAGTAGAAATATAGTGAATTTTAATAATATATGGGAGTTGAAGGTGGTCATGCACCTTTTTTTTAAGCTCTTGAATTTCATTTTATTTAATAACAGTCTTGCCAACTTTTAGAGGAAGGGATGCTCCCAAACTCCCATCACCACCTAGATCTGCCTGTGTCATACCATACTAAAGTTCATATGGGTTATTCCATATTGTCCATATAACATTAAAGCTGTCACTCACTAACTGCAGTCAATTCTTTTTATTTACACAATTAAGGAACCCCAACTTGCACATTATATAAATTTACTAAATGTATAAAATTTACAAAACTGAATTGAATGTTAGCAATTATTGATAGTTCTGTTCTTATGTTTTGAATGAACTTGAAATCTCTTATTACAGCATGCCCACAGTAAGATGGGATTAAAATATAGATTATGTTGCTTTAAGAAGGGCTCTGTTTGAATAAGCCATACATAATATTAGTATTATTTATAGGTTTAGTGATTAGTAAAGAATTAAACAGTCGGCTGGTAAATAATACTTAAGTCATTACAGCTGATATGGTAAGTTAGTTTTCTCTGTCACAGAAACAGCTGTTTTCTCGCTGGATTGATTTTGAAATTTTCAAGGATCTTTTAACTTGATCCTATATTGTATTTCTTAAAGTCTATTTAATAAGGAAAGAAATAGTTTCTTTCACTGTGTACTGGATATAAGTACTGAATAAACCTTTTTAAAAGTTGGCTGCAAAAAATCAGAAGTCGATAGTATCGGATATATTTCATTACACGTAACAGTATTGTATGCTATTAGTCAAATGAATCTTTGTTCAACAGGGGCAAAGCCTTAACATATTAAATGTTTAGCGCAAAGGCTAAGGGCTTATAAAGGACAGTGGTAATTTGTTTTTGTCTGTTCGTAAACTTTTCATCATTTCCAATAAAGTTATACTATTCAAACTTGAATGTCTTGTATAATTATAATTACACCTCAGACTGAGTTTAAAATAAAAAGTCATTTCAACAACAATCATCACCATTATGAGTTAATGTACCTTTGAATAGTGGAAAGTTCCACTTACCATATCTCAAGGTTTATATTGATTAGAAATGATTTTTTCTCTACCTTACATGAAAAAGGTTGTGGGTTCAATCCCTGGCCAGGTCATACTAAACACGTGAAAAATAAAAGCTTCCTTGCTTGGTGCTTATGCTACTTCAGTGTGGCAGCACTTAGAATACTGTCTCAAGTAGACACCAGCAAGACGTAACTGAAAATTTTTTGAAAGCAATGCTTAGAAACTCAAACACCATAGAAACAAACAAACAAAAGAACTGATTTTAATTTGATTGGAATTATATAAAATTTGCAATGTTGCAAAATACTGCAACGCCTGAAATGAGTTTGGAAACAAGGCAAATTTCATTATGATCAGTCAAGTTATATGCCTTGTATTATCAAAAATGCTATATTTTCCTTCTGTTTTTATTCACTAAACCTCTATTAGTTGATTTTATTGTTAGATATGAAAATAATCTTGCATAACAAGAATACAATGTTTGTAATGTCTCGTCCCATTCATAATGTTATAGGCATTTGTGGGCGCTTGTTCAATTAGTTTGAGTTTATTCAATGATTTGTAATGCTCCAATATATTTCGAGAATAAGTACAAAGTCTCTGATTTTATGTGAAAGGCCTTTTGATCTGAGATTCAGTACATACATCCGTCAGGCTCCAATATTTGATTGATGAGAAATATATGTTGTACTCGTTGATCTTGCCCGAGTTACACAATTCATAACTTGATCATGCATGTTCAAGTGCATCAAAACAGTTTATCTACTTATTTGAGAAGATACAATAACTATGTCTGTGAAATTATTGTTTCTTCTTTATACTACTGGACTGGTACTTTGTGGTTGCCTCCAATCAATACTAGGCTGTTGGCCATGGGTATTATCCCACTCTCAGCCTGATGTCAACTCTGTTGAATATTAATACACTTCACAATAACCAAGTGGTCTAAGTATATGTCTCACTTGCCTCTCACCACTGAGGTCATGGGTTCAAGCTGTTTAGTGGGCTTGGTCAAAAACTTTATGTGAAAAAGTTTCCCAATTAGTAGAGGAAGGATGGTAGTTCCTACTCAAATTAGTGTTCAATCAGGAGTCTGAAGTCTTCCGCCACCAACAAAACTGGTTGCCATATATAGCCTGTTTTATTAAAAAAACATTTGATTAACTTGAATTTTGCCTCATGCAAGTGACTCTCATGCAAGTGATTCTCACAGCTGTTAGTGATGAAGAACACAAACTATTCTTAGTCAAAACTTATTTATTTTACTTTGATTGTGAAACAAAGTTCTTACAATTAGACAAATCACACTCAAAGCCTTCCAGGGTAAAACCAGCACTAAATACATAAAGAAAAAGTGTCTTGCATAAGGACGCCACACATACCCGTAGCGGAGAACCAAACCCACGACCCTCCAATCATGGGTTCGATCATGGGTTCAGTGCCCTACCACTGGACCACACGCTCCACACTGTTCTTGATGGCCCAGATGAATGTTTTTTAGGGCACACAAACACATAAAGGTTGTATAATGTCAAATAACTATTATTGGTGGCACAGATGGTGAATGAATTGGAATTTTATGATATACTAACACATAAATAATGTAATGCCAGCTTGAAGAAAGATTTCAGGCCGGTTCTCCATGTACTAAAACAACAATTAACCTACAGATTGGAAAACACATCTCAACTGATGAATGTGCTGAATTGATTCCAGTAGTCAATTTGTTGTCTTTGACACCATGTGTGAACCACAGGCAATCCAAATGTAATGCCATAACTTCACGGACACTATTTAACCAAACAAGAATTTACAACTTTACTAAAATATTGTAAAATAACACAAAGGGATAAATATACATGACACTGAGACATTTATATAAGTGAACTGAGAATTAGGTAAATTCAAAAAAATATATTTCATAAAACTGTTGGCTTTCAAGTCTTTAGTATCAACAATTGAAGGTAATATTGAGCAAACAAATGGACTTTTTATTTAACATGATATAAAAATCAGCTGTTGTTTAACTTTTGATAACATTATTTTTATACTTAGTTTACTGTTATTTGCCAAGTTTACTGTTATTTGCCATATTGCCATTAATTCTTTTTCTGCCTTTTTGCAATGACTTGTGAAGTGTATAAACCAGCTATTGTTTCTGATGCAGACATCACAAGCAAGAAGAAAGACAAGTTTACGATTCACAGCTTCCCTACTGCACTTCCACACTTTCTAAATTGTGTTTATATTACATAGATACTTTGTATATACTGTGTTTGTACTTCAGATTTTAGTTTCTCATCTGCTTTTGACAGGAAGTGACTAACAGCAGGCTTCTCTCTCTCTCTCTCTGATCATGTTCCTCCTCTTGATGATTCAGATGCTTGTTTAGTTGAAATGGCCCAATCAAGCATCGTATGAAATTATTGAAATAACAAGCTATTGTTTCAAATTTTGTTGTTGTGAAGTGTGTGATGAGATGTTAGATAAATTTAACATCCTGTTCCACGAAATCATAGATTGAAATTTTGATGCATACAACCATGATAAATAAATTTAGATAGAAATCATCAATGTATCAAATGCTTCAATTTGAAGAAGCAATTTGAAAGGCATTATTGGAGTGTCTTAGTTCTAGAAGTTGATACCACATTCTCTCAAATAAACATTTGATTACATTTTCGTATTTTCACATAACAATTGAATATTGTGAATTTGATTAGTACAACATAATATAAAAAATCATTGCACTGTATTTCTTATTAAATGTAGGGAAATGAAGAAATGATTTTTACCAAAGTCAGTTCTGTATGATTACAATCAATGTATATCAGAGTGCATTAAATAAAATCTATGTACAATTTGCCATTGATCCAACCAATGTGTAATATAACATTGATACAACCGAAGTACACCATATACTATTGATACAATTAATTACAGAGAATTGATATAACCAGTGTACAGTACAACATTGATATAATCAATGTACAATACAGCATTAGTACAATCAATGCATACCAGAGAGCATGTACAATTTGTCATTGATACAACCAATATGTAATACTACACTGTTACAAATAATGTATGTACACCATACAACATTGATACAACTAATGTGTAATACAACATTGATAAACCCAATTTAAACCATACATCATTGATATAACCAATGTGCACCATACAACATTGATACAACACATGTACATAATACAACATTGATACAACTAATGTACATAATACAACATTGATACAACAAATGTATACCATACAACATTGATAATACCAGTGTTCAACATACAACAGTGATACAACTAATTTACATCATAAAACATTGATGCAACGGAATGTACATCATACAGCATTGATAAAACCAATGTGCACCATACAACATTGATACAACCAATGAAAACCATACAACATTGATACAATAAATGTACATAATACAACATTGATACAACAAATGTACATAATACAACATTGATACAACAAATGTATGCCATACAACATTGATAATACCAGTGTTTACCATACAGCATTGATACAACCAATTTACATACAACATTGATGCAACCAAATGTATATCATACAGCATTGATACAACCAATGTGCACCATACAACATTAATACAACCAATGTACACCATACATTGATACAACTGATATGTCATACAACATTGATACAACCAATGTTCTCCATACAACATTGTTACAATCAGTGCACACAACACAACATTGACAGAACCAGTGTACACCATACAACATTGATACAACCAATGTACATCATACAACATTGATACAACTGATGTTCACCATACAACATTGATACAACCAAAGTATACCATACATTATTGATACAACCAATGTTCATCACACAACATTGATACAACCAATGTACCTCATACAACATTGATACAACTGATGTTCACCATACAACATTGATACAACTGATGTTCACCATACAACATTGATACAACCAAGGTATACTACACACTACTGATTCAACCAATGTACATCACACAACATTGATACAACCAATGTCCACCATACAACAGTGATACAATCAATGTACACCATACAGCATTGATACAACCAATATGCACCATACATCATTGATACAACCAGTGTTCACCATACAACATTTATAAAACCAAAGTGTACCATATAATTTTGATACAACCAATGTTCACCACATAACATTGATACAACCAATGTACATCATACAACTTTGATACAACCAATGCACACCTTACAACATTGATACAACCAATGTACACTATGCAACATTAATTCAACCGTTTTACAATATACCATTGGTACCATGAATTTACACCATACAGCATAGATACAACCAATGTGTGATATGCTATTGATACAATTAATTCACAGTAGGACATAGATACAGCCAGTGTACCATACACTATTGATATAGGTATGGCGTTATTGTTTATGGTGTTTAGAGTCACTTTCATTCATTATAAGTCATTTGGCATAACCCAAAAGAGGAGCATACCCACAAACTTACCCATACGAGGCAGGCACTTTACCCATTGACCACTGCTGCTGTTATATTTATAAGGCTTATATTCATACAAACGAACAATACAACATTGATAAAATCAATTTACAGTATGACAGAGTACATCATCATACTACCATTGAGTGAATATTTAGCTAAATAAATATGATGTGTTCTTTCATCTAAAATTATTTCATATATTTAGCTGCTTTAGTGTTTCCTTCTGTAAACAACATGTTTAGGTGTTATATTTGGCTTTTATTGTTGTCGTGACAACAAAGCCATTATGTTATATTTGCATGAACTGACATTGTCAGGTCATAATTAGTAATATTACATGATAAGTTTCCTTGATCTGACTGATATAATTGCCAGTCCTCAACATCACAAAGTGACATCTTGTCATCAATACATGTTCATGTTCTGTCAATGAGAGCCTCAGAAGCAATGAATGCAAATAATGTGCATATCATATTGTTATACCTGTGCAAGGTAAATTACATACATACCATACACATACCATGCAATATTTCACTCGTATCACCATTTGTGTTTGCTTCAGAAAGAATTCTATACACTACTACACTGGGGTATCATTCAGACAATTGGTATGTTAGACAGCCCAACCAGTCCCATTCTACTGGCAGTGAGTCAACCAGTCCTAGAATTACGGTCTGTATTCTGAGCACCAAGAAAGGAAGCTTTTAGCCTTTAAATACTGTTTAGCTCTACTGGCCAAATGCCACCAACACTTAGAATGAATGAATAGGGTTTTATGGCGTACCAATACTCTATAGGTTATTCGACGCCAACAGGAAGGAAGATTCCATGTTCACTTTACATGTACAAAAACAACAAATTAACATACAGATTTTAAAAATACATCAACAAATGAATATGCAGAATGAACCTAGAACCTTGATACCTGCAGAACTGCAGAGTTTCAGCAAATTCTATCACATTACTCAATTTGTAGCTTCTTACGACATGCATAGGCCACAGTGATCCTATTCTTGCCATCACTCATGGCTCCCTGGAACCACACAGGGGTTGATAATTTAACCACAATAGTGAACATGACAAAAAATGATAAAAATAACATGACACCCATTCTGAGGATTCCTTACCCCTCTGCAGAGATTGACAGTGATTCTATTCTTAGCCGGAACCACACGGGCTAGCAATACTTAGATATAGTTAATTGTCCATCTGTTAACCTTTTTCTTGTAGAAGTGATAGCTTCCCAATTTAACCAATGTGATTAACCACAAATGCTCATAAATTCATTTTAAGGGAACAGTTAAAAAAACGTTTTCTCTGAAAGGTCAAGTATATTGCATGGTCCCCTAAAAGGGTTGTTAAAGTCAGATCCCTGTGGTCAATGTTTTGGACATTACAGGGGTCACTGTTCATAGAGTTATAAAGAAAAAAAATGTTATAAATTTTATGTAGATGTGATATCACCCTCATTTTTATATTGAATCGTAACCAAACTTGCACAGCGGTTATACATATATAACCAAAAGATCTTGGACAAGTTCCTGAACCAGCATGATACAACCACAAAATCCCCCACCACACATATAAGCACATTATAAGGGAGACAATATTTCTGAAGGTTAAGTGCATAGACCTTGAATATTTTTTATAAAGCATTGCACAGGGTCTCCAAAGGGTTTTTGAAGTCAGGTCCTTATGGTCAAATTTCAGACTGCCACAGGGGTCACTGTTTTACATAGTGTTATAAAGGGAAAATGTTAAATGTTTGTGTAGGCACAATAACACCCCATTTTTATTAGATCTTAACCAAACTTGCACAGCAGTTATATAATCACAAGATCTCGGACATGCTTTTGAATCGGTGTGATTTGACCACAAATGCTCCTACCACATATCTTATTAGAAACTTCAAAAAAGTTCATTGCATAGACATTAGATATTTTACATGTAGCATTGCACTGAGGACCCCTGAAGGGGTTGTTGAAGTCAGGTCCCTAGGGCTAACACAGTGCTGTCACAGAGGTCACTGTTTTACATAGAGTTATATAGGGACAGTGTTAAAATATTTGTGTGGACGGGATAGCATCCCCATTTTTCATTGAATCTTAACCAAACATGCTTAGCAGTTATGTAACCGCATGATCTTTGAAAAGTTTTTGAATAAGTTAGATTCAGCCACAGTTGCCCCCACCACAGGTCTAAAATGTGCAATTTAAGGGAAACTTTAAAAAAAACACATTTTCTTTAAAAGTTCAAGGCTTACCTTAGATAGCATTGCATGGAGGTCACCTAAAACATTTGTTGAAGTTGAGTGATCAAATTTAATTACCTGTCAAATCTACAAAGGATTAGCTAGTAAAACTTACAGAATGAATCGTCTTTTTTATGGCATACCAACACAAAAAATATACATGAGCCAACATTAGGAACATTCCAAGCTCTTCTTCTCTTCTAAGAGTCCTCTGTAGTCAAGTGGTCAAGGCACTTTCATCTAATAACAGCTGACCTCTCGCCATTGAGGTCATGCCCAACCTTTATGTAAGAAAAATTGAAAACGTGACATAAAGAGTAATTTAATCAGAGTGGCACAATTGAAATGAAATCCCCATTCTAAAAGTGGGAGCACTTAAATATTGCATTCAGACTCTTTTTTAGGATAAAACGAACACCACAATATGTAACATAGGACATTTTTGAAATCTCTTTTCAATGTATTATTTTGGCATGTTTAAATAAATATCCTAATTCAGGGCTTGAAATTTCTGGTAAAGGTTTTTTGTCCTCCCTTTCCAACATTTTTAATTGAATGCTTAAAATCAAAGAAATATGAAGGTTAGTTTCTTGAACCTTAATTGTCCTGACCAAATGTTTACTCGTCATGGCAAATTTAATTGCTCCGAAATGTTTGCCGACCTGTCAGTTCAGCCGTCTGTTCATTTGTCTGAAACTTCCTATCATATACCATTCCACAATTAACCACCCTGATATAATGATGTATTTCATGCAAGACCCAGTTCAGTAGCTAAAAGGTTATGGTCATATTTAGAGGTCAAACATATGAAAAAAGTGTCATTTGTGTCTGAAATTTTTTCATTCATTGAGGGCAATTTTATGAAAAGGGCTTTATGTATAAAAGTATGTATGTAGAAAGTGGTGTTCATGATAGATCTTTAACTTTGGTGTTCAATGAGGTATTTTGTAATATATTATCACAAATAATCACCATGACAATGATGACAGGTCAGTTGGTCAAGGTCACTGTTTTCATTATAAAACTTTAATATAGAGACTAATCAGATATTTACATTGACAGCCAAGTGTGGGGGCATTTGGCACTAATGACATTCCTTGTTTTAATTTGCTGGGCCAGATTAGCTCAGTCAGTAGCAGGTCTCACTCAATTCAAGGGTAGTGAGTTTGAATTCCCGCCTAGCAGCAGTCTTCATGATGATTGATATTTGACATTGTATCTCATCATTCGTCTCTCATAGCTGATTCAAGTGAGAATATTATCAATTACTTGTGGAGATGGGGTGTGCTTCAGTACTTAACTTTTCAGGATCCCAGGAAACAATAGTTTAACTTGATCGTCTATTAGCCCTCAATGGCAAAAAAATATTCAATTGGTCAATCAATTGTTTTAATCTCAGTGACGAAGTTGATGGCCACAGGGAAGATAAGTGTATCTAACTAAGTTGTCCCGTAAATAAAATATTTTTAAATTATTCTTCTTCTTATTTTTAATGGTGATCCATTTATTCACCCCGTGTCAGGTATGTCAGAATGCTTATAAGTTTTATACCTGGTGGCATCATGATTTGTTTTTTATAAAGAAGGCTGACTGACCACCATGACAAGTTAATTCCTTGTGTGGGTTTCATGACTTGTTATGATAATTAACTGTAATTATTGTTCCTTTGGTATGAATATGTAAATAGAAGCTCATAAAACAGAGAATGTACGTTGCCACTGATTGGTCGATATTGAATGTTTTGTTTATAATACACCTGATATGTATACAGTAAAGCAGATCATTGATAGTTTTTTATACATTTGATTATCTGTCTTCATTTATCTGTGATAGAAATTTTAGTTGGTTATTTCTTTCTGTCTTGAATCACCTGTGATAGAAAAATGTAAGTTTTGTTCTTTTTTCAGTCTTTAGAAATATGTATATGTGATAGAAATGTAGGTTTTGTTCTTTCTTCTATCTTTATTCATTATCTGTGAAAAAAATGTTTTTTACTTTCGTTGGTCTTTCATCTGTGATAGAAGTTTTTTACTTTCTTCTGTCTTTATTCATCTGAAATAGAAAATGTAAGTTTTATTCTTTCTTCTGTGTTTAATCATCTGTGAAGCATAGAAGATGCTAGACTTTCTTTATTCATCATTATCTTTATTTGTCAGGTAGACAGTATAAGTTCTATATTGTAGAAGATGCTAGACTATCATTATTCATCAGTATCTTTATTTGTCAGGTAGACAGTATAAGTTCTATATTGTAGAAGATGCTACACTATCTTTATTCATCAGTATCTTTATTTGTCAGTTAGACAGTATAAGTTCTATATTGTAGAAGATGCTACACTATCTTTTTTCATCAGTATCTTTATTTGTCAGGTAGACAGTATAAGTTCTATATTGTAGAAGATGCTAGACTATCATTATTCATCAGTATCTTTATTTGTCAGGTAGACAGTATTAGTTCTATATTATAGAAGATGCTACACTATCATTATTCATCAATATCTTTATATGTCAGGTAGACAGTATAAGTTCTTTTTATATTATCATATTTTCATTTACCTTTGGGTGAAAATTTGAGTTAAGTTTGTGGTGGGGTGGTGGTATACTGGATATTCTGGTAAAATGTTTGTCGTTCACGCTAAAGGTTGTGGTTTTTACTCCCAAGCTCTCCCTGGTGGTCACTTAACACAACACCAATCAGTACTGGTTCTACACAGGTAGCAGATTCATGAGCATTTTGTATAGGCTTTAACCGAACTGAAGAAAGTTTTGATATTCATGATGCACCAGTGATGGAAAATTTAATACTATGATTTGCCAGATTTGTTTTTTCTGAAGTGTGACAAAGCGTTTTGATATAAATCCTTTTCAAATTTGACTGATACATATTTTTCTTCTATTTTCAGAAAAGTGAAATAAAGATATAAAAGAACTGCTGGACATAACAAAACAGTAAACAGTAAGTTTTTTTATACTGACAAAGCCCTTATCACATACCGACTTTCAAATATGGATAAAATATTTACACATTTGTGAGAAGAATTTATGCATATAAAGGTGAAAAAATACAAGGTCCAGTAAGGGGACATTGATTTTTACATAGGAATACTATAGAAAAACAGTCAATTCTATTTTATCAGGTTATTTTTGGAATCGTCTTGAACTCTGGAGTATGTTAAGTCATAACACCTGAGCCCAAGACTTTAACAGGTTTTTAATATCCATAAAGGGTCAGCAGGGACCCAAAAAGGGATTAAATGGTGATTAGTCAAAAATTTTGTTTGTTTAACGGTTTATTACATCCCTTTATTTCATTTTTTTGTTGTTATTGTTTGTGTTCAGTAAGTTGATATGTATAGTTTTAAAATAAAATCAATCATAAAAAAAGTGAACAATATTATTAAAGTAAATAATAAACATAAAGTCAGTGGACAAAATTTCCAAGATTCGAATGAACCCCACCATTCCAAAGTAACTGTCTACCTATTCATAACATCAGAATTCTGCTTGTCAAAATGACTTCTTCAAAGCATGAGTGTAAAACTTGTAAATATGTGTGATACTGCTGGCTGAGTTTTTTCAAATACATGTACTGGCTTGAAATTAGGAGCAAGAGACCATTGGGAGCCCAGTAGGGTGACTTTTGCTTTACATGGAAATGCTATGAGAAAACAGATAATTCTCATATGTCTCATCTATAACTGTCAAATGTTCTTCATAGGCTTAGTCCATACAAAATTTGAAAGGAAGTAACATGTGAAGCCAGATGAGCGACTTGGGCTACTTGTTAGTAAATTTTGGGGCGAAATATTTAAATTTGGCCAGGTCATGTGACATTATCCTGGCGGACAAAAAATCCAGGCAAGCATTAAAAATTTGTGAAGAGAAAGTGTATAATATATCCGGGCGGACATCACAAATGTCTGTGCGGATGTCCAAAAATTACTGGGTGGATATCAAAATGTCCGGGCGACATGAATCTGTGCAACCAATTCATACCATTACTTTCTCGTAACTGTTACAATTATAAGCTTTGATGGTCTGTCTGTGACCAGGAGTTACAACTATGAAGAACTATTTACTTAGGAAACCATTATTATGTTTAAGTAAACAATATCATTAATTTTTGTTCTACGGTTATTTATTTCATTTCATTTCTTTATAACATAGGTTGACTTAATTGAATTTTGATTCAATAATTATGTTATGGTCAGAGTCCCAAATTGCATCATAGATTAAGATCGAGATATATCTTTTTGTTAAAGGTTGCATTCAGAAACAGTAGCATAGGCTTCCCTGGTGATAATCTTTTTTGAAGAATATAATAATTATGTAATTATGTTCATAATTCATCAGATAATTTAAATAGATGTGTATGACAAGAAAATTAAACACTTACCATAAACTTTCACAAAACATCTAAAATTTTCTTGTATCCTTTCTAGAATATATCTTTCTATATTCCTTAACACTTAATTATGTCATTATGATTATCAAGTGTTTGTAAATTTTTCTAAAACACTCATTAAAACTTATAAATATCTCCAAAACAAAATACTATTACAGGAAACATGTAGCATCTCTGTAGTATACAGAACTTTTCAAATGAAAGATTAGAATTCTCAGAAAAATATACAGGAGGTCAACAGATCTCTTAATGATAAGGTACAGGTCAGAGAGCGTGCAATTATACAATGTATGAAATGTCCCAGCAGAATTCTGATATCAAACTAATGTTTTTAGAAGTACAATTTTTCCGTCTCTACTAATTTCTAAGTATGAACATTCTGTTAAAGTATCTACCTGGATTCCGCCCGTATTACTCCCTGAATCCATCTGGAATTGTCATACAGGTGTTTTCTCTAAGGACACATTTAATATACCTTCAAGGACACATTTAATATACCTTAGTCTGAACATTAAAGTTGATGGGCAGAATTGTGTAAGTTGCACAATTTATAAATTGGTAATATGTCTGGGGACATTGATGTAAAAGGAGCCGGGATACTGCATGGTATAGTTTTATTGAGTTCGCTGCACTTTGATGTCTCCACAAAATACCAAAGTTTTACTGCAATATACGCAACAAATCATATCAGGGTGATTCTTGTCATGATTTAACATCAGATCCAATATTGATCTGAGATCTGAGATGTTTTGTTTGATGAGTTTAGATTGTAGTCCATGTCCTTGTATGTGGTGAATATGAAGATCGAGTTTTGCCATAATCTTTATTTATATGAGATAACATGTCTAACTTGTCTTCAATACGGTTAAAATGTCTTCAAATAGGATGAAAAATGTAAACAGTTTTGTTGGAAGAGTGTTAAACAGCTTTAGATCTTTACACTCAAATATAGAAACAGAGAATCTGTCTGGGTAGTGAGGGGTTTCATACCAAGACATAGAACAAATATATGAGTCTTAGGGCTTTAAATGGGAGAAACATGTGAAGACTGGCTTTACATAGAACGAACATATTAAGTTTGACTTTAAATGGGAGAAACATGTGAATACTGGCTTTTCATAGGACATGTTTAACAGGGGACAAATATGTGAAAAATGGCTTTAATGGGTAAATTGACAACATGAAAATATGTGAAGATTGACTTGACATAGAAAAATATATGATTTCTGGCTTTAAATGGGAGAAACATGTGAACACTGGTTTTACATAGAACAAACATAAGAAGTCTGACTTTAAATGGGAGAAACATGTGAACACTGGTTTTACATAGAAAAAACATATATGAAGTTTGACTTCAAATGGGAGAAACAACTGAAGACTGGTTTTACATAGAACACATGAAATCTTGCTTTAAATGGGAGAAACATGTGAAAACTGGTTTTACATAGAACAAGCATATAAAGTCTTGCTTTAAATGGGAGAAACAAGTGAAGACAGGCTTTACATAGAATGAATATATCAAGTCTGACTTTAAATGGGAGAAACATGTGAAGACTGGTTTTACATAGGCTATGCTTAACAGGGGACAAATATGTGAAAAATGGCTTTAATGGGAAAATTGGCAATACATATATGTGAAGACTGACTTTACATGGGACATGTTTAACATTGAAAAGGTATTTGAAGACTAACTTTACATGGACAGATATGTGAAGAATGGCTTATACATATTATGAGTATAAGCAGAATATGGCAGTGGTGGTTTGAGGTGTGTTGTCCATACTTAATGTTTGACCATATTTTAAATACAATGAAGTTGAAAATGATTAAGTTGTACTGGCTAGAGGCTTTGTCTCATTACCATCTGCATTATCATCCATCAATGTGTCTTTTATGTCTTGCAAGTCTTTGTCATTTTAGTAAACATATCTTTACACATTTTTGGTAATATCTACTGGAGTTGATTTTTTCTTTTTATTCAACAAGTGATACAATCTGTTACATCCAAGGCTTAGTACTGATGACTTGCTGATTTTTTTATAATGGGTAGTGGGGCCATTTTCAACACATTTCACATTATATACGGAACGTCCATTATTGGCTGAACCTACAACCTCAGCGGTGAGAAGTAAGTGATATTGAGACGGTCTCTTTAATCACTGGGACATTGAGGACCTTTTTCTGGGAATGGACAAATACTGGTAGGATGTGAGCCATTTTTTTTTTTTCCCTTTAGTAGATTGAGAAAAACTCTGAGGAAATTCTTGACAATGTCCTGTTATTGATTTTACTGTTAGTAGTAAATATCCAGCCTTACGGTTATATGACATTTTAAGAAAATTCAGTTCTTTTTTTTTTTTTTCAGGAGCACTTTACATTAGAATTGTTTCTGAAGAGATTTTGATGTTGATGCTTCAGACTTTTTAATCTGTTGTCGGTAATCAAACGGCATGATTGAGACTTCGGAACATTTCCATTTAATTTGTTAAGCTGAAAATCATAAAGTTGAAGCAATCAGTTTTATGACATTTCTATACTGTTGCTAGGGATAGACTGCTCTATGAAATATTGATTTCAGCAAGATTTCTTAAGTTAAGAGAACTTGTGTACAGTGAATTATTCCATCGCTGTTTGAAAAATGGATGAATTTTTTTTAAACAATTTTTAAGTTACCAAGTGGTAGGCCATTTATTTTTATTTTTATATATTCAAAGTTATATTGTAAGCAGTAAGCTGCATTTAAAAAATTTGTAAAAGATGGACAAAGTCTGGCAAAACTTTACAGCCGTTTATAAGTATCAAAATGTTCATAATTTCAATATAATATGCAAGTTTTTTATGAAAAAGAAATTGATTCATGTTTTTTGGCTCTACTGTCCAGAGGTGCACATACAATGGTGCATAATGCCCACTGTCTGTCAGCTGTGGTCATTTTCTGTTAAACCACCAAGCTAATTATTACTCCCGAAACTTAACAAGAATGTTTCTCATATACATATGTATATCAAACTTTAAATGTTTACTGATGTGAACTGATGCAATTTACATGAGATTTGGATAAAATTCAAAATAACAAAAACAACACTGATAACAAACTATAATATATCAATTTCTGTAAGTTCAAAAGTCTCATTGGATGATGTAATTATTCCAAACTATGCTATATTGGAAAATCTAACCATTGTACGAGACAGCATAAAAAACTGTTAGCCGCTGGAGCGGTTTGTATGACCGAGAGGGATAGATACTAGAATTCTACAGCATGATCTTACTAAACTACACACTATAGCAGTGGCCTAGTGGTTGAGCATCTGCCTCACTTGCGGAATGTCATTGGTTCATTCCACAGCTGGGTCATACAAAGAAATGTGTGCTTGTTACGCAATAGTTCTAAGTCTGGTCCTACTCAGGCCTTTTAAAATTGCCGGTTTTTCGGTTTTTGGACCGATTTCTGAAGTTCAAAACCTGTTTTCGTTTCAAAGTTCAATAAAAAATCGGTCCAGATATTTTCGAAGTTCAATAAAAAATCGGTTCAGATATTTTCTATCGATCATATAAAATCTCATGAATTGCTCTTACCATGCCATACTGACCTGTGAAATACGCCTTGCGGTAATATCATTTGACCCAATAATCCGTTTGTTTTGTCACCTGCTGTGCCAAATGATGTCAATTTCGACTAAACCATTGACGGTATTAGGGGAGTATATCGGAAGAGTCTATCGCTATGTAGCACGCCTTCGATGTGTGCTCAGTGACCCATAGCGTTCTGTCGGTTCACCAAAAGACTGTGTTTGCATCCCTAATTTCTTTGATATACCGCTAGCCAAAGCTGGGACGGTCGGACCGAATATTGTTTGCATCATTAAAATATTTGATAAAATGTGTAGTGTTACTTGTTTGTTTCATTTTTTTAAAAAAATAACTTTAATTATAAAAATAATGACATTAATTAATGAAAGTGATAAAACCCGGACCGATTTTGTTTTGATGTGGGACAGGTTCTGAATGATTTATTTTTGTGGTTTAACTGTAACATTGGTTTCCGCGGTGATTATTTCACGCAGCTTCCGGAACTTGCAACACTTCCGGTTCAATCGAACATTTTTAATATAATGAAAATTGTTAAGTAAAGCGGAAACATAATATCAGTCATTAAAATGTACACATTGTGATAAAGTATGTTATAAACAATACACAAATAAACTTGAAATTGTTCCCTATTAATAAACAAACGGAATAAAACATGATGCAGCTGACATGGTGGGTGGGGTATGCATACATGTAATGGCATAATGTAAGGCAATTTTAGTGATTTTTTAAAAAATAAGTGCGATTCTTACGATAGTAAAAAACCTGGACTGATTTGCATTTTGGAATTTTAGAAGGCCTGGTCCTACTGTGTGGGGTATCATACCATATGCCTGCGTCATGATACTCCAGTGCGGCAGTACAATATTCTGAGGATAGTCAAAAGTACCACTTACCCTATCTCATGGTTTATAGTGATTAGAACTGATATTTTTTCTCTGCCTCACATGCAGAAGGCTGCGGGTTTGATCGATGGCCAGGTCATACTAAAGACGTGAAAATAGTACTAAAAGCTTCTTAGCTTGTTGCTCAGTATTTAGAGGATAGTTCTAGGTCGGGTCGACGCGGTGTCAGTATAATGTGGGATATCAGACCAAGTGTCGGTGAGATGATACTTCAATGCGGCAGTACTTAGAATACTTCCTCAAGCAATCAGAATAATATTAAAAGTGATGCTTAATACAATGCAATGTAATTCTACAATACAATATGATTTAATTCCTACAATGCAATACAACACAATATAATACAATACAATACAATACAATACAATGCAATGCAATGCAATGCAACATAACACATTGCAATGCAATGTTGTTTAACTGTTTTTGTACTCTTTTATTTCTAAATGAGAAAAGTAAAACAGAGAGTTCAAACATCTTTTATCTAATAGATTGTGTAAATAAAGTTTACAACGTAATTGATTTTAAATGAAAAGTTGTTTGCCAAATTTTGATTTAATCTTTAAAGTGAAGACGACACCTGGTATTCTAGGTGTTTCCGTTCATTGGAAGGTACCAGCTCACCCAGGTAGATAGGCTGGAATATGTAACAATGTCCTTGATAGCTCTATAAGACCTTCATAATAAGATCAGTGTGGGTGTCAAGGTTCTAGGTTCATTCTACATATTCATATTTTCATGTTGTCTTTCTGAGATCTGTTGTTTTTGTACATGGAGAGTGAGGCTAGAATCATCTTTGTTGTTGGCATCATGTAACCTGATGTTTTTTTTGTATGCCATAAAACCCTGATTCTTTCCTTTATTTTTCTCATCTACATCATTAATAGTCTTTGATAGTCATGTGTTTGTGGCTCATTATACATGTTCATGCGCAGTTATAACTGAACCTTCAAGGACTATTGTTTGTTTTTCAACAGTATTTCAGTTATGTCTTATGATGATTTTCAAAAATTTTCATGGAATCATATACTGACTGCTTCATCCATGCATCAGTACATACATGTGTAACTAAATCCTTGTCAGCACTATTTCTCTATAACTTTTGTTTGGAGTATAATTAACTTGCCAGGATGCATCACTACCAAGTGGTGATACATAATATTGTCTGTGTTTTTATTCTGTCCCTTACCAAAAATTTTATCTGCACTATTTCTCTACAGCTTACTGTTGGAAATTGATGACACTTTCTTTGAGGTGCATAGTGTCATTGTGTTTCAGTTTGATGATGGTTCACAGAGTTATGGCCCTTTAAATATGGATTTAATTATTTTTGTTTGACCACACTATTTCTCTACATCCTGGAATTTTAAGAAATTTGCTAGGATGCATTACTAACAAGTGGAGATGTGCATAATATAGTCTTTGTCATTTAGTATGATAACTTTTTTCACAGAGTTATGACCCTCTGATTTCTCCCATTACCAAACTATTTTCCACACTATTTCTCTTCTGGAAATTGGTGAAACTTGATGCATTATGATCAGTGGATATGTGCGTTATTGTCGTAGTGTTTCCATTCAATGATTTTTATTTATGGCTGGCTCTTGCCAGATCCTTGTTTTTTATTACCCTTGTCCAGAACTTATCTTTAAAAGTGAGAAAGAAAATCTATTGTAACTTGGGAACATGAATAGAGAGCTTTGTGCAGGAGTGCAGAGTAAAAAAAACATAATTCTATTTTGAGTACTGACATTATTATCTTCCTGTTTGCTTTTTTGTTATTTTTGCTTGTGGTTAGCATATGCTGACAATGAGTTACAATGTCTTATATCAGTTATCACAGAGACTTCATATGGGTGGGAATTCAAACTCACAGTTCCCTTGATTGAAAGTCAGACGCATTACCTGACTGAGTTAACTGGGTTTGGCCCAGAGAATAGCTTATTTACATATAATATAATACATCCAAAACTAGTGCAGACAGCCTTGTTGTTGGGTACTAGTAATTGTTCACTTTAAAACTACACAAACTATCAACAGATGTATTAATTACCCAATCAATAATTAATTGATAACATCTGTGTCAAGGTGTATAATTTAACAATAAAAAGTTAATGGGCTATCTGCAGGTGTTACAGGGTAGATATTAAGTATGGGATCTGGCAGGTGTACTATATGACAGTTTACAGTTGGGTGGTATTGTACAGATACAAGCTGTTCACTGGTAAATTGTATGGATGACAGGAACAGATGACAGGACGGCTGGAGTTAATGTTCTTGGAAGAGTTGCTTTTGTAGAATTTTACATATCACTCTCAATATTGTAATGGAATTTTTCAGTTAATGTAATTTAAGATCTGGTCTGAATTCCTTTCAGAGAAATGTATACAGTTCAGTGCTCCAGATAAGCATATTTTCAAGGTATTTAAACATTGAAATTTCCTGAATAATGTATTGAAATTATGGTTAGGGGTGAAGTAAGCTGTAGCTGTTGATGAATTTTAGTGTTGATAAGTTTATTTGAAATAGCAATTTGATGAAAATTAAAAAGCTAATTTTTCACCCTAAACATTTTGAAAATAAGCATTGCATACAAATTGAGTACAATACTCACTTGAAGAAAAGCTTATCTTTGGCACTCAACAGAAATTTTCAAATTGTAAGTATTTTCTTTTTTATTTATTGTACAGATAAAATTCTACATGAACACGCAGATCTATTGGTTAATACTAAAAACACTGACACAGTGACATTGGCAATAGAATGAATGAACATTTTGATACCACACAGTTATGACATATATCTATTTTAGAATTTATGCAACTAATTTATGTTGACTCTTGTTCAGTTTTAACAAACTTTCATACAGCAATGTCGTATTATGGAATAATTTTGTCAAAGGTCAAGGTCACTGTTACATTCAATACCTTCATAATATGGAGATTGACAAAATTTGATAAAGGAAGGGCCATTCTTAAACAAGTTGGCTGCTTTTAAAAAACATCCAATGGTTAGGTCTTATAAAAGAGGTGGTAAATAGATTTGATGAATGTATATGTTTGAGTTTGTACAAAATATGCTTGTTTATTGATGTAAAGATGCAAAATTTGAGTGAAACAACATATTTAACTTTAAAAAAACCAAAAACAACCGCACACAGGTTACTAAATACACAGGCTGATATCAATTCCTGACCAGGTTCCGTCTGACACGGCCAAATTCTGGATGCAGGGAAAAGGCAAATGTGGTGTGCTTAATAATAATTTTGATGTTTAAATGTACTAATCTCATTCATTATGCATTTCGATTTGCATATTTAAAAAAATGTCTTAAAACTTACCATATACATTTTCTAACATAGCTAAATAGTTATGTTATTAATTACTGTGATCATATATATTTTAAAATAATTTGTGGATATATAATTTGAAAAAAAAACCAATTAAAAACAAAACTTGTGCATGTTCGGAGATATGTCTGATTCTTGCAACATGCTGAAAATACGCCACACTGGTAAACACATCTTGTTTTTCAATTGTGCTTTTAAAGAAAATATATTTCTGTTGTATCAAGTAAAATAAACAACTGTAGCTGTTTGATTTTGTTATAATTTCTAGTTGTTATGGGTTCAGCATATCATAATAGAGTAAATAGGTGGTTATTTGACTCAGGAGGAATCGTTGTTCAAAAACAGCGATAAATCTTCAGTAAAAGATCAGTTTCAATACCTCAAGTTATGTCATTTTTATTTTATTTTTCAATATGCAAAGGGACAATTTATATTGCATAATGATTCCAATAAGTGCATTAAAACACCACAATCAAGTTAATACACACACCGAAGTTGCATTTTCCTTGCAGCCGTAAAGTGGTCAGGTCAGCCGGTACATATGGCCAGGTTTTAGTATCAATTGCGGTTTGTACATTCCCATAATGCACTGTTTTGAAAAGCAATGGCGACCTCCTTGAATCAAATGCCGTGTTTTTAACACATGATCATGGCGTTTCAATATGGCAGCGCCCAGAGTCAATTTCTTAACTGGCCCTTATATAGGGTTCAGTTGCTCATGCGACCTAATAAAAAAAAGATTCATAAGAGAGAGTTTGACCAAAATTTGATACAGCTAGCAATGATATTATCCGATATAGTGTGATTTAGTCAGAGGTCAAGTTTACTCTTACTTTTAATTATAAGCTTCATTATAGGGAGATTGCCAAAGTTTGATACACTGGGAGCAGTGATATGATTATCAATGTCAGAGTTATGGCCCTTGAAACATAAAAAATTGCACTATTTGACCTTGTGTGCACTCTAGTATCCACATTTTTCATTTGTTCCTTACCAAGCTTAACAGTAGTTATATAGTTATATAATCATAATATCTCAAACTTCATGAACTTGCCAAAATAGACTGTTCAGGTCTGGAGTTTTGGCCCTTGAATCGTCAAAAATAGTACTATTTGACATTGTGTGCACTCTTAACATTCTTTAATTTGATCCTCCCCAAACTTACACAGTAGTTACCGTATATAATCATAATATTTTGGACAAGTTTGTTAATTAACTGGCTTTTTTGTATAATATTGAAAATCTTACAAAAATTTTTTTTAGAAAATCACAAACCATTCAGATGCTTGGTTAGGCAAGTGCAGAAAGACTTGATTTTCTGTGTGAGCAGTTGAATAATGATAGCCTAAGTATGGTGTCCTGCATCAAAGGTCAAGTTTATGTGTAACTCAAGGTAATTAGTCATTCCCAAGAACAACAACATCATACTTCATCCCCAATATGCATCACCATCTGTGATTTTTGTATAGACAGAAATATATCCATCCATTGCTTGATTCTTGAAACGTTCTTTTTATCACAGATTATAATAAAATTAATGTCCTAAGTTGACCTAGAATAACTAATCAAGTTGGGGAAAATATCAAATAAATAATAATTTACATTCCCATCATGCAACAGCTTTAACAGCTGAAGTGTATGTATCTCAACATCTCCCTGTAATAAGGCAGTAAAACTCTAAAGTCAGGAATGTAGAGCCGTAATCAACAGCAGGCAAAATTGTCGTTTTCTTCAGTTTCCTTTCTGCCATTTATATCACTCTCTTTATGCCAGTAATTTTCATGGGATAGTTTTCCGCCAAGCTTGTAGCTGTTGCTTCATTTGATTAAAGGGAGTATATCAGGATTTCTATTTTTTTTAAAATTGGCTTCAATTATGTCTTCCAATATATCATGCCTATATATAGCCATTGACCCCGTACTTCCAAAAGGATACCTATTTAAACATGCCAAAATGATATATGTAAAAAGGGTTCTCTAACTTGGACTGTGCATCTAGGTTAGACTAAAATAGATTTCCCGCTTAAAATTGCAACATATTCTGTGAGCCTGTGATTTCATTTTCATTTCAATTTGATCCATCATGCATGTTGTAAAATTTGATTCATCTTGGAAATATTCAGACTGATGATGTTAAGTGCTGTTTATTTTTAGAATGGGGATTTTATTTCAACATTTAACTCTGTTTTACAACAAATGTAGGATATAATATATTTGCATAGAGTATATACCGGTAAATCTAAAAGGACTATAATTTTGTTGTGGCTAAGGAAATCCAACCCTAGGGCAAATTAGTTACTTGCTAAGAAATTGGGGAGCCTTGTTCTTTGCCATAACTTTAACCCACAGGAGGGATTTCCTTACCCAAAATGCAACATTATCACAGACTCTCTTTATCTGTGCATGTTAGATACATAAGATTAACCCTCACACTGGGTTCGTTGGTTCAGTGCACCAGCTTAGCAAATCACCATATATTTTCTTCAAATCATCTCATTTCTCACTGAGGTTGCTATCCTTACATAGACTTGTTTAGCTCCAATTCTTTGGTTTGTTAAAAAGAATATAAAACACAAAAAGGGATGTAAACTCCAAACCACAATCTTTTAGTTAACATACTTTGCATTGTCAGAAATGTATTTAAAGTGCAGTTTTACTGACAGCTGTTTTGCATTTGTGTCTGGTGCTATATGCATTGTTGACATGATACTGTTTTATGTCTGAATGCTTATTCAAATTCCACATACCTAGTGTTTGATCGCTGGCACATCGCTGACTGCTGCTCTGTTGTAGAATGGTTCTAGCATTATCAGCATCATCTGGTGCTAAATTCAAATTTTAGCTGATTGTCCAATCTAAATATGTGAAAAAAGAGTGTACCTTGTCCTAAGCCAGTATTTTTCTGAGTGAGTTTGCTTGCATGTCCTCCAGGGAATGTCTTTATAGTATTTTGTTAAGGAAAACATGCTTTGCTTTCTTAAAAGATGATTTATATTAAGGGATGAGGGAGATGTGTGACTTTCATTGAATGTGGGACTTTCATTGAATGTGCGACTTTCATTGAATGTGGGACTTTAATTTGTGTGACTTTCATTGAATGTGCGACTTTCATTGAATGTGGGACTTTCATTGAATGTGGGACTTTAATTTGTGTGACTTTCATTGAATGTGTGACTTTCATTGAATGTGAGACTTTCATTGAATGTGGGACTTTAATTTGTGTGACTTTCATTGAATGTGTGACTTTCATTGAATGTGAGACTTTCATTGAATGTGGGACTTTCATTGAATGTGGGACTTTAATTTGTGTGACTTTCATTGAATGTGAGACTTTCATTGAATGTGGGACTTTAATTTGTGTGACTTTCATTGAATGTGTGACTTTCATTGAATGTGAGACTTTCATTGAATGTGTGACTTTCATTGAATGTGAGACTTTCATTGAATGTGGGACTTTCATTGAATGTGGGACTTTAATTTGTGTGACTTTCATTGAATGTGTGACTTTCATTGAATGTGAGACTTTCATTGAATGTGGGACTTTAATTTGTGGGACTTTCATTGAATGTGTGACTTTCATTGAATGTGAAATTTTAATTTGTGTGACTTTCATTGAATGTGAGACTTATGTTGAATGTGGGACTTTCATTTATGATACTTTCATTGAATTTGAGACTTCCATTTTGTGAGACTTTCATCGAATGTGGGAATTTAATTTGTGTGACTTTCATTGAATGTGTGACTTTCATTGAATGTGAGACTTTCATTGAATGTGGGACTTTCATTGAATGTGGGACTTTAATTTGTGTGACTTTCATTGAATGTGTGACTTTCATTGAATGTGAGACTTTCATTGAATGGGGGACTTTAATTTGTGTGACTTTCATTGAATGTGTGACTTTCATTGAATGTGAGACTTTCATTGAATGTGCGACTTTCATTGAATGTGGGACTTTCATTGAATGTGGGACTTTAATTTGTGTGACTTTCATTGAATGTGTGACTTTCATTGAATGTGGGACTTTCATTGAATGTGGGACTTTAATTTGTGTGACTTTCATTGAATGTGTGACTTTCATTGAATGTGAGACTTTCATTGAATGTGGGACTTTAATTTGTGTGACTTTCATTGAATGTGTGACTTTCATTGAATGTGAAATTTTAATTTGTGTGACTTTCATTGAATGTGAGACTTATGTTGAATGTGGGACTTTCATTTATGATACTTTCATTGAATTTGAGACTTCCATTTTGTGAGACTTTCATCGAATGTGGGACTTATGTTGAATGTGGGACTTATGTTGAATGTGGGACTTTCATTTGTGGGACTTAGAAACATGTAGAAAATGTTGTTTTTGAGCATCAAATCTTGGTTTGAATATTTAGGGTCATTTTTATGCCATCAAGGGCTAACAGACAATCAGTTAACTTAACCACTTTTTCCTGGGATCCCGGAAGGTTAAACATTACTCAAGCACACCCATTTCTGCAAGTAACTGATTACCAATGAATCAGCGGTGAAAGAAAAATGACAATGAGATGCACTGTTATATATCAATCATCACGGATACTGTTTCTGGTTGGAGATTCTAACTTGGACCCAGGATTGAAAATCAGCACACTACCAACTGAGCTAACCAGGTTTGACAACATGATAGTTTGATAATACAATATACTGGCAGTCCACTTGGCTTCTGATGTAGTGTAACTGAAGTGTATGTAAACTCAACTGGAAAAAATGAAAATGAAAGGCATATAAATAATTTCTATAAAAGTTTTACTTACATTTTATTTTTGATAAATTTTAATACTCTTCCAATTTGGAAACTAATTATCAAAGAATTTCATTTCCAAAATTCTCCTGTTCTGTTATTCAGCTGTTCTATAGCAAACAGCTATGTTTTAAGGTTTCGAAATTATACAAATTATATACATCATTTCTTTTTCGTTCCAGTATAATGTTGTATATAGCCTTAAAACCTCGAAAAAGATGGTTTCTTTTCAACTTATGTTCTTTAATTGGATAAAAATACACTTTTCTCCTTTGTTTGGTGATAAAAGTTATTTTCAGTTGGAATTAAATCAAAATCTGGCATGTTGTACGTTAACATAATCCCTGAGTTATGCGAAATTAGGCTGATTCCATTGTAATTGGTGAAGTTGTCTGCTTTATACAATAAGAAAAATGCTATACTTCACTTGTGTTGATTTACATGTTTAGTTCAAGCTTATTTATTTTTGAAACAAGCCAGGCCTGATTAACTCAGTCAGTAGAGCGTCTGACTATCAATCCAGGGGTCATGAGTTTGAATCTCCACCCAGCAAATCTCCGTGATGATTGATATACGACATTGTGTTTCATTATTATTTCTCTCTTACATCTGATTCAAGTGGAAAAGTTATCAGTTACTTGCAGAAATGAGGTGTGCTAGAGTACTAGTTAACCTTTCAGGATCCCAGGAAATAGTGGTTAGGTTAACTGATTGTCTGTTAGCCCTCGATGGCATAAAAATGATGCTAAATCTTCAATCAACAAACTCAAATCAAGCTTGAAGTCATCCTATGTAGAACCAGTACTAAGCACATGTGGGAAAACAGACTTGCTCAAGGACACACACACACCCATAACAGAGGATCAAACGCAAGACCAGGGGATTGTGGGTCCAATGCTGGACCATGTGCACCACAAATAGTTATTGATATAAGATCTATCTTGTCATGTTCAGGTTGTACAGTTATGTAAAGGCTCCTCATGGGTGACTCAGTGTGTTATAAACAATCTTCTACGCTATCATAATTTATATAAAAAAAGAGTTTTAAATATAAATTTAAAGCTGTGACTATCAAAAGAACAGACCAATTCATTAATGAATATAAATAGACCAGATAAAATGGATTATAGCTGTTCAAGCATCAGTGGTGCTTGTATCATCCTAAAACTTAAGTACTTTGTACTGAGCAGATTTATAACAAAACCTAGCATGGCTTAACATTGGTTTTTACCTAAAGCACAAGTATTTGTGTGTGTGTTTTACTGAGTTTTTTACCTAAAGTGCTAATTTTTTATATTTTAAAATCGCATATGAACCAAATATGAATCTCTCTCAAAATTACTTTGGAAATAATGAATGTGATAATTAGGATAAAATAGCCAAGATTTTTCGCTAGATTTCAGGTTTAAATGCTGTTATATTGGAAGTATTATCACTTCTGGAGTGGTTTCTCCAACATAATAGATCTGCCGAGGAATGATGCAGCAGTCTAAAATAGCTGTTTTGAATGATCATAATTCAAAATAATTTGATTTTTGTTCACAGTTATTACCGGTATTTAAATACTTCGCATGATGACCAATGTAAAGCCAGAAACGGAATAACTGATTTATGTGATATAAAGCAGCATTTTGAGACTTTATACTGTATTACAGTCTATTGTTTTACCAATATTGTGTTTTATGTATATATTTATTGAGTGAGATATCTCTGAGATTTTGGAGTGAATGCTTCGCAAACAGAGTTGAGGGCTTTGTTTAAAAGTGTGGTATTTATTTCTTAAACATCTGGAGTTAAGATTATTATTCATTGTTATGACTATTGCACAACTGGAAGAGGGATAGTCTAATATACTCACATTTATTTTTGGTGTGCAATGATATATAATTGAAAGAATTTGAAATTGGAAACATTTCTTGATAGGAGGATTTGGTGCTGTGCGCTGAAGTGATATTAGCAGTGTTGGACTAGTAAAATAGTTTGTAAACGGAAAGAATGAGGTGTTAATAATTAATTGGTAGAGAGTTTAATGGAAATATATACTGTTAATAATTAATTGGTAGAGTTTGATGGAAATACATACTGTTAATAATTAATTGGTAGAGTTTATTGGAAATACAAACTGTTAATTAGTTAATTGGAAGATAAATTGAAAATGTAAAACTGAAGAAGTAATGGTAAATTAAGAATAAATTGAAAGTTACTTTTGTTTTGTTGCAGATTTCTGATGTATATCTAAGGTTGGAGTTAAAGTTAATATTAAGTTGTTATAATTGATCTGTTTGACAAATTACCAATTAATATACAGTTTTAAGGAATAGATGATTAATTGAAATATTAATTAATAAGTGTAAATTAATATTTATGGGGTCCATGGAGGAATTTGATATTGATGTAGAGTATGAAAAATATAGTAAGTATGTCTATGGAATATGTATTGTAATTTTATATGACATCTTGCAGAATTATATATATTATATCTTGCAGAATTATATATATGACATCTTGCATAAATATATATATGACATCTTGCAGAATTATATATAAGACATCTTGCAGAAATATATATATATGACATCTTGCAGAATTATATATATGACATACTTATTATCAATTATATTATATACTGTTTCAATTACATATTGTGACATGTCATGTTATCTACAATCTGGTATACTTTGTGTCTATGTCATATCATGTAATGTCATTTATGACTTCTAACTACTATCTGTGTCCTTTTTTATCTGGTACCAATTGTTTGGTACCATTTGCTTTTTTTGTACCATATAATGTCATCTTCAATTTGGTCCAATTAATGACTTGTCTCTGTGTCTTTTCATCTGCAAATTAATAGTATTTGTTGTTAGATATTGTTAGGAATCATACAATCAAGTAAAGCATGTCACTATGTCATGACATCAACAAACTGTTGTTTTGTTATATAATCTCATCTACAATATGGTACAATTTGCCAAATGTTGAATATGTTATCTTCAGTCTGGTTCCATTTGTCATGGTGTCAACATTTTATCTACAATATCATCATTTGTCTCTACATATTGTTATGTCATCCTCTGTTTAGTATCGTTTGCATTGTGTCATTTCATCCACAGTTAAGGAATTATTTCACCATGTCATGTTAAGTATGTCATGTTACATTAATATTTTACCATTTGTCACTTTATCATGTCATACCATCTAAAAGATGTGTCTCATGTTTCATTTTGTCTTGGCATTTTAAATCTTGTTCATAACTCAATTTGTCACTGTGTCATGTCATGTCATCCACTATCTGTCTATGATATGATATATTTGGACATAGTTTCATGTCATCCATAATATGTTATGATGTGACACTGTGTCATATCATGTCATCCGCTGTCATATATGTCACTCTGGCTAGTCATGTAGTCAGTAATCTGATATATTTAGCCATAGTGTCATGTCATCAATAATATGTTACCATGTGTCACTTTGTCATGTCATGTCATTTGCTATCTGATATGTGACTATGGCTAGACATGTTGTCCATAATCTGATTTATTGGCCATAGTGTCATTTCATCAATAATATGTTACCATATGTCACTGTGTCATGTCATGTCATCCACTATCTGATATGTCACTATGGCTAGTCATGTCCATAATCTGATATGTTTTGCAATAGTGTCATGTCATCAAAAATATGTTATGTGTCACTGTGTCATGGCATGTCATGTCATCTGCTATCTGATATGTGGCTATGGCTAGTCATGTTGTCCATAATCTAGTATATTTGGCCATAGTGTAATGTCATCAATAATATGTTTCCATGTGTAACTGTGTCATGTCATGTCATGTCATCTGATATGTGACTATGGCTAGTCATGTTGTCCATAATCTATTATTTTTGGCCAAAGTGTGTCATCAATAAAATGTTTCCATGTGTAACTGTGTCATGTCATGTCATGTCATCTGCTATCTGATATGTGACTATGGCTAGTCATGTTGTTCATAATCTATTATTTTTGGACATAGTGTCATGTCATCAATAATATGTTACCATGTGTCACTGTGTCATGTCATGTCATCTGTTATCAGATATGTGACTATGGCTAGATATGTTGTGCATAATCTGATATATTTGGCCATAGTGTCATGTCATGAATTATATGTTACCCTGTGTCACTGTGTCATGTCATCTGATATCTGATATGTGGCTATGGCTAGTCATGTTGTCCATAATCTAGTATATTTGGCCATAGTGTAATGTCATCAATAATATGTTTCCATGTGTAACTGTGTCATGTCATGTCATGTCATCTGATATGTGACTATGGCTAGTCATGTTGTCCATAATCCATTATTTTTGGCCATAGTGTGTCATCAATAAAATGTTTCCATGTGTAACTGTGTCATGTCATGTCATCTGCTATCTGATATGTGACTATGGCTAGTCATGTTGTCCATAATCTATTATTTTTTACCATAGTGTCATGTCATGAATTATATGTTACCATGTGTCACTGTGTCATGTCCTGTTATCTGCTATCTGATATGTGACTATGGCTAGTCATGTGCATTATCTGGTATATTTGGTCATAGTGCCATGTCTTAAATAATATGTTACCATGTGTCACTGTGTCATGTCATGTCATCTGTTATCTGATATGTGACTATGGCTAGTCATGTGCATAATCTGGTATACTTGACCATAGTGCCATGTCATAAATAATATGTTACCATGTGTCACTGTGTCATGTCCTGTTATCTGCTATCTGATATGTGACTATGGCTAGTCATGTGCATAATCTGGTATATTTGATCATAGTGCAATGTCATAAATAATATGTTACCATGTGTCACTGTGTCATGTCATGTCATCTGTTATCTGATATGTGACTATGGCTAGTCATGTGCATAATCTTATATATTTGGCCATAGTGTCATGTCATCAAGATATGTTACCACGTGTCGCTGTGTCATGTCATGTAATTGCAATGTATTATTTGTAACCTAATATTTCTGTGGCTAAACAGTCTAAAGCACATTCTTCTAATGACCACTTTCCTCTCACTATTGAAGCCATGGGTTCGAGTCTCGCTCAGTCCAAAATCTTCATTTGTTAAAGTTTGCCAATACATGGTGAAGTACGATGGTTCTTCTCAAATTGAGTTGGAGGTCTTCCTCCACCAATAAAATGGATATACCATATAGAACCTGAAATGTATTGAAAATGGCGTTAAACACCATTAAAAAAAATTATGCAATGCAACATTTTCAAAACGGACATCGTTAATTGAGATTGAATAGTTTTCATTCTTTCAATTAAATATGAGAAGACGGAAAAAATATATAACATTTTCACAATCTTGCATGACAGTTGCTGAACCACACAATCGATGGAACTGTATAATATGTTAACTGGAATTATTTGAAAAATGTGAACTTGACAATTACTTGGTATGAAGTGATACAGATTGGCATACTAATGGTGCAAGTGGCACTCAATATTTTCTGATTTGCTGCATTTCTCTTTGTTAAGTTTAATTTGTTCTCATAAAGGCCATGATGCATTCTGCGATGATATTTACTGAAACTTGTTATTTTTGTATGTAGACTAATCAATATGTTTACTGTCTTCTGACTGTCCTTTGAGTGTAGTTGATGAAATTGGGAAGTTTTTCTTTGGTGATATTTTACTGTATATTAGCTTTACAATGGTGTGAGGACATGCTTGAGGTCTTGTTGTTCTCTCACAGGATTACAAGTGAAATAGAGAAACACATTTGTTGAAGGATTTTGGCAAGTAGAATAATACACATTTCTTGGAGGACTCTGACAAGTGAAAAAGAGTAGTGGTCACGTGGAGAAAAAGAAGGGTTCATTTACATGATTCATAGACGGAATTGTCTCTTCACAAAAGAAAGATTTAAATAGGGATTGGCTTTGAGGTCCCCTTAAATAAACTGCTCTTTTCAGCCTCAACCCCTTAATTATACTGCTCTCCTCCTCCTCAACCCCTTATATAGACTGCTCTCCTCCACCTCAACCTTTAGATATATTGCTGTCCTCCACCTCAACCCCTTCAACATACTCTTCTCCTCCACCTCAACCCTTCAATATACTACTCTCCTCCACCTCAACCCTTTAAATATATTGCTCTCCTCCACCCCAACCCCTTCAATATACTGCTCTCCTCCACCTCAACCCCTTCAATATATTGCTCTCCTCCACCTCAACCCTTTAAATATATTGCTCTCCTCCACCCCAACCCCTTCAATATACTGCTCTCCTCCACCTCAACCCCTTCAATATACTGCTCTCCTCCACCTCAACCCCTTCAATATATTGCTCTCCTCCACCTCAACCCCATAAATATACTGCTCTCCTCCAAATCAACCCCTTCAATATACTGCTTTCCTCCACCTAAACTTTTCAATATATTGCTCTCCTCCACCTCAACCCCTTCAATATACTGCTCTCATCCACTTCAACCCCTTCAATATACTGCTCTCTTCTACCTCAACCCCTTAAATATACTGCTCTCCTCCACCTCAACCCTTTAAATATATTGCTCTCCTCCACCTCAAACCATTAAATATACTGCCCTCGTCTGCCTCAACCCCTTCAATATACTGCTCTCCTCTGCCTCAACCCCTTCAATATACTGATCTCCTCTGCCTCAACCCCTTAAATATACTGCTCTCCTCTGCCTCAACCCCTTCAATATACTGCTCTCCTCTGCCTCAACCCCTTAAATATACTGTTCTCCTTTATCTCTACCCCTTCAATATACTGCTCTCCTCTGCCTCAACCCCTTCAATATACTGCTCTCCTCTGCCTCAACCCCTTCAATATACTGCTCTCCTCTGCCTCAACCCCTTAAATATACTGTTCTCCTCTATCTCTACCCCTTCAATATACTGCTCTCCTCTGCCTCAACCCCTTAAATATACTGCCCTCCTCTGCCTCAACCCCTTTAATATACTGCTCTCCTCTGCCTCAACCCCTTCAATATACTGCTCTCCTCTGCCTCAACCCCTTAAATATACTGTTCTCCTCTATCTCTACCCCTTCAATAAACTGCTGTCCTCTACCTCAACCCCTTCAATATACTGCTCTTATCCATCTCAACCCCTTCAATATACTGCTCTCCTCCACCTCAACACCTTCAATATACTGCTCTCCCCCACCTCAACCCCTATAATATACTGCTTCCTTCTACCTCAACCCCATAATTATACTGCACTCCTCTGCATCATATCTTTAAATATACTGCTCTCCTCCTCCTCAACCCCTTAATTAAATTGCTCTCCTCCATCTCAACCCCTTCAATATACTGCTGTCCTCTACCTCAACCCCATAAATATACTGCTGTTCTCTGCCTCAACCCCTTTAAAAAAGAGAAAGAAATGTTGTTTGTTCTTTTCAAAATATGTGTTGGGCTTTTTTTTTCTGTCAGCATTTTTAATGGTTGTGACTGTCTTGTTAACAACAAGGAATAGGGATTATTTTTGTCTTTGAAAAGCCTTTTTACTCAAGGTAAGCATGTCAGAATCAATTTGGTAACTCTCGTGTTTTCTCTCTGAACTCATAATCCGAGTGGCCAAGTCTCATTGGTACTAGAGAAGTAAAACAACAATATCGGAGGGAATAATATCTGTGATAAAATTCTTGTTACTGTGTTTGCTTGACAAACTGTGTGATGCCTTTGATTTGTTTAGTTACAGAACTGTCAGGGATTTATTGATCTGCGCTGTGATTCAATTGTTGTATGGGACATCTTA
Source organism: Panopea generosa (assembly GCA_029582155.1). Taxonomy (NCBI): domain Eukaryota; kingdom Metazoa; phylum Mollusca; class Bivalvia; order Adapedonta; family Hiatellidae; genus Panopea; species Panopea generosa. The sequence goes on from CM055906.1 coordinate 15,555,311, forward strand.
TCACAAAACATTTATTGTGCATTTTGCTCGAATGAATTAATTTGATTAAACTAAAGAGCATGTTAAAGAAACATATACATCCATAGCCTGAATTTTGTATGGTGTGAATATTTTGTGTAAGTGCTGAAGTATGTTCTGGATGAGATGAAGTTATGCTAGTTTCCTTGTTCTCCATAGCGTATCTGGCGGGCAAAGAATATGCAATAAAAAGCATCTTTGCCATCTTATCCATTGTTGGGTTTATGTGCAGAATCAGAAGGTTTTGACCAAATAATCTGTTTGCCTCTTTGACTTGTAAATATAATCATGCAGGTTTCAAATGTCAAATCTTGGACATGGAATTTACAGGAAGTATTATACTGGTCATATGGTCGTTACCGCAAGTCTAAATCCATGTAAATAATGGCATCAGTAATAAACAGTAATAAAGTTACTTTAAGTGTGCTGAGTAATGATGCTCTAAATAGAAGTTGGAGCTTTGGGCTTGTCTGGTATATTGTTAAATATACGTATATCGCGGTAATAATTATACATGTACAAGGGATATATCAAGATTTTAAAAAAAAACCCTGTAAATTGCAAAAAAAACATATTTTTCCAAAATTTCATGCTATGTAATACAGTCAAACCTGTCGTAAGCAGCCAGTTAAAAGGAAGGAGCAAAAGTGTCCTTTTAAGACAAGTTGTTGCTTAATTCAGGTTAATTTGCTCTGAAAGCATAGAAATGGGAAATAGTAAATGTGGCTGCTAAAACAAAATTTGGAAAGAAACAAAGTTTTTAGATATTTATACTTCTGTTATTATTTGTATTGCTTTTATTGTTATCAATATTACATTTATACCATTATTATCTGTATTTTAATTATATTTTTGATATAAATATGATGATTATTGATATTCATACTTCTTTTGTCAGTTCGACAATCGATGTACAGATAGCATGGTCAAATGCAGCATTTTGAATTCACAACTTCCTGTACATATTTGTTTTGTAGTCTGCATCTAGGATATTTCCCACTTTTTTACACTGATGTCACGCATCTGTATAATATACTTTAATGTCTCTCGATGTGTTCCAATATATAGCTTGTAGACCCATCTATTATTGTAGCTGCCTTGTAGGGGAGTCTGAAGTGACGGCCTGCGTGAGTGCAGTGCTAACAGAATTGCATAGAACAGTCCACAGATATGCATACTATTTAGGGCTTATCGTGAGAACGACACATTTGTACCAATGAGAATTTTAAAAAACATAAAACATAGCTTTTTGAAATGAGATATTTCCCAGAACCTGTTATTCATTTGTCAGCCAATGTAACATAAAGATGTATGTTGTTGACTGGTCATGAAAGGTACACCGTGTGATTAAAGGTACACCTGTGATTAAAGGTACACCATGTCATTAAAGGTACACCTTGTGATTAAAGGCTCAGGAAGTGTATACTTTCACATGATTTCATATACGACTTCAGTTATGAATGTAACCGCTTGTTTTGTGACAATCAGTTTAATGTACTCTGGTTTTATGTACAGTGCTCCAGTTGCATTTGGTATAATTTCATAGTTGTAAGTTTCATTTTCATGAGATTCAGTTTGTTTGAATCTTTAGCATCATTTTATGCCATCAAGGGCTAACAGACAATCACTCTTTCCTAAGATCCTGGAAGGTTTGTCACACCAATCCTGGCTAGTACCTTATAGCTTTCAGCTGTAGCGCTATTATTTAATTCACGTTCATCCATTAGGCTCACTGGGTTCTGTTGATAAGTGTTTAAGTTTCAAGTGTGTCAGAAATCTGAAAGTTTTGTAGAAAATGTCTCCATCACAACTTTAATTTGTATCAATACTTGTGTAACAAATTATATACAGTTAAACCTGTCTTAAGCAGCCAGCCAAAGGAGGGAGCAGAATTGGTCTTTTAAAGAAAGGTTATTGCTTAATACAGGTTATTTTGCTCTGAAGACATAGCAATGAGAAATAGCAACTATAAGACAAGTGACTGCTTAATAGAGGTAACCATTTGCACAGGTCTGATTGTCTCATAGAATATAATTTTTTATCAATATTTGTAAATATACAATAGTTGTTTAACAAATATAAATAAACATAAGCTGTATCAATACCTAGTTGTGTAACAAATATATATATAGGCTGTGTCAATACCTAATTGTGTAACAAATATATGCAGAAGGCTGTATCAATACCTATTTGTAAAACAAATATATACATAGGCTGTATCAATACCTAATTGTGTAACAAATATTAACATAGGCTGTATCAATACCTAATTGTGTAACAAATATATGCAGAAGGCTGTATCAATACCTAATTATGTAACAAATATATACATAGGCTGTATCAATACCTAGTTGTGTAACAAATATAAACATAGGCTGTATAAATACCTAGTTGTGTAACAAATATAAACATAGGCTGTATCAATACCTAATTGTGTAACAAATATAAACATAGGCTGTATCAGTACCCAGTTGTGTAACAAATATAAACATAGGCTGTATCAATACCTAATTGTGTAACAAATATAAACACAGGCTGTATCAATACCTAGTTGTGTAACAAATATATACATAGGCTGTATCAATACCTAATTGTGTAACAAATATAAACATAGGCTGTATCAATACCTAATTGTGTAACAAATATAAACATAGGCTGTATCAATACCTAATTGTGTAACTTTATAAACATAGAATGTATCAATACCTAGTTGTGTAACAAATATAAACATAGGCTGTATCAGTACCCAGTTGTGTAACAAATATAAACATAGGCTGTATCAATACCTAATTGTGTAACAAATATAAACATAGGCTGTATCAATACCTAATTGTGTAACAAATATAAACATAGGCTGTATCAATACCTAATTGTGTAACTTTATAAACATAGAATGTATCAATACCTAGTTGTGTAACAAATATAAACATAGAATGTATCAATACCTAATTGTGTAACAAATATAAACATAGGCTGTATCTATACCTAATTGTTTTAACAAATTATCAAATATGTCTCCCTTTGGGTACCAACATCAAATTTTAAACAAATAACAACAAGAAATCTAGTAAATAAACATTAGAATACAGGATACCAAGAAAAAGGCAACAAATTGAAAAATAAGATTTAGTAAGCAAAAATATTGCATCATTTAGAAACCCTGGTGATAAGAACAATGAGAGCATTCCAGCAATCACAATAGTAACACTTATCTGACTGCAGGCTCCCGATAAGACAGGGGCCGTCTTTAAAAAATATATTGTTTGCCGTGCTCCTACCTACTCACTCAAAATTGCAGCTTCACAAACTTTTTTATTGACTTTCAAAGCGTTTATTTTTTTTTTCATGATTTCTGTCATTTTTCTTTAAAGTGACTATGCAAAATCAAAAGTTGGCAAAAAGAAATAGCTAGCTACCCATCCACATGAAAAATACTGGGCCAGAGCACAGCAAACAAATATTTTTTAAAGGATGGCCCAGAAACCAGCATCATATACATACCTGGATAATCAGAAAGAATTTCCCAATATTTCTTGAAAGGTATAGCAGTAAGTTTCGCTATTCCAAGTTATCAGAGAGACTCAGACAGAAGAAGGGGGTAATATTGGTGCAGCTATGCAGCTATACAGTGAAGCATGAACAGCAGATTAGATCAGATTAGAAATCTATCTACAAAATTTCATCAAAATAGTTTGTTGTATGACTATGCTGTAAATCTTACCTTCAACAGTCAGTAAAGGGAAAGAACTTAAAATTATATATTTACTGTTTTTCATCTTCAAAATTTACTAGAAAACTAGTGCAATAATAAAAATCAATAAATATAAATCAACTCTTTCCAAGTGCTCAATTTAAAATTTCATTGACTGTATATTTTTGCCAACGCAATATGTATCATTTGAGTCGGTACTATTGGATATTGGATATCAATTAAATGTTTCGAATTTGTAATATGTACAAGCCTCATTTTCATTATCACCTCAACCGGATTGTTGGAAAATATGGGAAATTGGCTGTTCAGAGGTGAATATTATCTACCCTCTGCAAGATCACAGGTGAATGTTATCTGCCCTCTGCAAGATCAGAGGTGAATGTTATCTGCCCTCTGAAAGATCACAGGTGAATGTTATCTACCCTCTGTAAAATCAGAGGTGAATGTTATCCCTCTGTAAAATCAGAGGTGAATGTTATCTGCCCTCTGAAAGATCAGAAGTGAATGTTACCTACCCTCTGTAAGATCAGAGGTGAATGTTATCTACCCTCTGTAAGACCAGAGGTGAATGTTATCTACCCTCTGCAAGATCAGAGGTGAATGTTATTTGCCCTCTGAAAGATAAGAGTTGAATGTTACCTGCCCTCTGTAAGATCAGAGGTGAATGTTATCTACCCTCTGCAAGATCAAAGGTGAATGTTATCTGCCCTCTGAAAGATAAGAGTTGAATGTTACCTGCCCTCTGTAAGATCAGAGGTGAATGCTATCTACCCTCTGTAAGATCAGAGGTGAATGTTATCTACCCTCTGTAAGATCAGAGGTGAATGCTATCTACCCTCTGTAAGATCAGAGGTGAATATTATCTACCCTTTGCAAGATCAGAGGTGAAGGATATCTGCTTTCTGCAAGACCAGAGGTGAATGGTACCTGCCCTCTGTAAGATCAGAGGTTAATGTAACCTACCCTCCATAAGATCAGAGGTGAATGTTACCTACCCTCTGTAAAATCAGCGGTGAATGTTATCTGCCCTCTGTAAGATCAGAGGTGAAATGTTATCCCTCTGTAAAATCATAGGTGAATGTTATCTACGCTCTGTAAAATCAGAGGTGAATGTTATCTACCCTCTGCAAGATCAGAGGTGAATGTTATCTGCCCTCTGAAAGACCAGAGGTGAATGTTACCTACCCTCTGTAAGATCAGAAGTGAATGTTACCTACCCTCTGTAAGATCAGAGGTGAATATTATCTGCCCTCTGCAAGATCAGAGGTGAATGTTAGCCATCTGTAAAATCAGAGGTGAATGTTATATACCCTCTGTAAGAACAGAGGTGAATGTTATCTACCATCTGCAAGATCAGAGGTGAATGTCATCTGCCCTCTGAAAGATCAGAGGTGAATGTTACCTGCCCCCTGTAAGATCAGAGGTGAATGCTATCTGCCCTTAGTAAGATCAGAGGTGAATGTTATATGCCCTCTGCAAGACCAGAGGTGAATGATATCTGTTCTCTGAAAGATGAGAAGTGAATGTTACCTACCCTCTGTAAGATCAGAGGTGAATGTTATCTACCCTCTGTAAGATCAGAGGTGAATTTTATCTACCCTCTGTAAGATCATAGGTGAATGTTACCTACCGTTTTGTAAAATCAGAGGTGAATGTTACCTACCCTCTGTAAGATCAGAGGTGAATGTTACCTGCCCTCTGTAAGATCAGAGGTGAATGTTATCTGCCCTCTGAAAGGTCAGAGGTGAATGTTACCTGCCCTCTGTAAGATCAGAGGTGAATGTTATCTGCCATCTGTAAGATCAGAGGTGAATGTTATCTACCCTCTGCAAGACAAGAGGTGAATGTTATCTGCCCTCTGAAAGATCAGAGGTGAATGTTATCTGCCCTCTGTAAGATCAGAGGTGAATGTTACCTACCCTCTGTAAGATCAGAGGTTAATGTTACCTACCCTCTGTAAGATCAGAGGTGAATGTTACCTGCCCTCTGAAAGATCAGAGGTGAATGTTACCTGCCCTCTGTAAGATCAGAGGTGAATGTTATCTGCCATCTGCAAGATCAGAGGTGAATGTTATCTACCCTCTGCAAGACAAGAGGTGAATGTTATCTGCCCTCTGAAAGATCAGAGGTGAATGTTATCTGCCCTCTGTAAGATCAGAGGTGAATGTTATCTACCCTCTACAAGACCAGAGGTGAATGTTATCTGCCCTCTATAAGATCAGAGGTGAATGTTACCTACCCTCTGCAAGACCAGAGGTGAAGGATATCTACCCTCTGTAAGATCAGAGGTGAATGTTACCTACCCTCTGTAAGATCAGAGGTTAAGGTTATTTACCCTCTGTAAGATCAGAGGTGAATGTCATCTACCGTCTGCAAGATCAGAGGTGAATGTTACCTACCCTCTGTAAGATCAGAGGTGAATGTTATTTACCCTCTGCAAGATCAGAGGTGAATGTTATCTGCCCTCTGCAAGATCAGAGGTGAATGTTATCTGCCCTCTGCAAGATTAGAAGTTAATGTTATCTACCTTTTGCAATATCAGTGGGCAATTATGATTTACAATAGATATTGGGTGTTGTTCTTGTGAACCTTAAAACACTGCATCTGTACTTCAGTACCATACAGAACCTCAATACAGAGCAGCTGTACTTCAGTACCATACAAAACCTCAATACACTGCATCTGTACTTCAGTACCATACAGAACATCAATACACTGCAACTGTACTTCAGTACAATACAGCCTCTCAATACACTGCATCTGTACTTCAGTATGGTACAGAACCTCAATACAGTGCATCTGTATGTCAGTACCATACAGAACCTCAATACACTGTATCTGTACTTCAGTACAATACAGCCTCTCAATACACTGCATCTGTACTTCAATATGGTACAGAACCTCAATACACTGCATCTGTACTTCAATATGGTACAGAACCTCAATACACTGCATCTGTACTTCAGTACCATTCAGAACCTCAATACAGTGCAGCTGTACTTGAGTACCATAGACAACCTCAATACACTGCATCTGTACTTCAGTACCATACAGAACCTCAATACACTGCAGCTGTACTTGAGTACCATAGAGAACCTCAATACAGTGCATCTGTACTTCAGTACAATACAGAACCTCTCAATACACTGCAGTTGTACTTCAGTACAATACAACCTTTTAATACACTGCATATGTACTCCAGTATGGTAAAGAGCCTCAATACACTGCATCTGTACTTCAATGTGGTACAGAGCCTGAATACAGTGCAGCTGTACTTCAATATGGTACAGAGCCTCAATACAGTGCAGCTGTACTTTTGTACAATACAGCCTTTCAATATACTGCACCTGTACTTCAGTACGGTACAGAACCTCAATACATTGCAGCTGTACTTCAATACGGTACAGAACCTCAATACATTGCAGCTGTACTTCAATATATGGTACAGAGCTTCAATACACTGCATCTGTACTTCAGTACAGTACAGAACCTCAATTCACTGCATCTGAACTTCAGTATGGTACAGAACCTCAACACACTGCAGCTGTACTTCAGTGCATTACAGACCCTCATTGCACTGCATATTGCACATAAATACAACAGTTTAATACAATAACAGTTACAATTTAATTATGCTACTGTACTTCCATAATGTAAATGCAATTACAATACAATTGTGTGCTATAAAATAATAATACAATACAGTATTGGACTTCTTTTATTACTTGCTTTTGGGGCAAATATTTTTCCTGGTAACCATGTAGTTCATTCAGTTGGTTGACCTCGGAACTCATTTATTTGCTCCATTTAGTACCAGTGATTTGGACAGATTGTCATAAATCTTTTTCTCTGCAGCTACAAATCTTCTTATCTAAGGGAATAATGTAATTATACTAATGTCAAGTCCTGATTCTGGTTTGTATTGTATTGAGAGATGTCAGCTTTATATAATAGACTCCTAATATCCAGTATTGTGGGATATTGTAGCATTGTGATTCTGGTTTGTATTGTATTGAGAGATGTCAACTTAATATAATAGACTCCTAATAACCAGTATTGTGGGATATTGTAGCATTGTGATTCTGGTTTGTATTGTATAGAGAGATGTCAACTTAATATAATAGACTCCTAATATCCAGTATTATGGGATATTGTAGCATTGTGATTCTGGTTTGTATTGTATTGAGAGATATCAACTTAATATAATAGACTCTTAATATCCAGTATTGTGGGATATTGTAGCATTGTGATTCTGGTTTGTATTGTATTGAGAGATATCAACTTAATATAATAGACTCTTAATATCCAGTATTGTGGGATATTGTAGCATTGTGATTCTGGTTTGTATTGTATTGAGAGATATCAACTTAATATAATAGACTCCTAATATCCAGTATTTTGGGATATTGTAGCATTGTGATTCTGGTTTGTATTGTATTGAGAGATATCAACTTAATATAATAGACTCCTAATATCCAGTATTGTGGGATATTGTAGCATTGTGATTCTGGTTTGTATTGTATTGAGAGATATCAACTTAATATAATAGACTCCTAATATCCAGTATTGTGGGATATTGTAGCATTGTGATTCTGGTTTGTATTGTATTGAGAGATGTCAACTTAATACAATAGACTCCTAATATCCAGTATTTTGGGATATTGTAGCATTGTGATTCTGGTTTGTATTGTATTGAGAGATATCAACTTAATATAATAGACTCCTAATATCCAGTATTGTGGGATATTGTAGCACTGTGATTCTGGTTTGTATTGTATAGAGAGATGTCAACTTAATATAATAGACTCCTAATATCCAGTATTGTGGGATATTGTAGCATTGTGATTCTGGTTTGTATTGTATTGAGAGATATCAACTTAATATAATAGACTCCTAATATCCAGTATTGTGGGATATTGTAGCATTGTGATTCTGGTTTGTATTGTATTGAGAGATGTCAACTTAATATAATAGACTCCTAATAACCAGTATTGTGGGATATTGTAGCATTGTGATTCTGGTTTGTATTGTATAGAGAGATATCAACTTAATATAATAGACTCCTAATATCCAGTATTGTGGGATATTGTAGCATTGTGATTCTGGTTTGTATTGTATTGAGAGATATCAGCTTTATATAATAGACTCCTAATATCCAGTATTGTGGGATATTGTAGCATTGTGATTCTGGTTTGTATTGTATTGAGAGATGTCAACTTAATATAATAGACTCCTAATAACCAGTATTGTGGGATATTGTAGCATTGTGATTCTGGTTTGTATTGTATTGAGAGATATCAACTTAATATAATAGACTCCTAATATCCAGTATTGTGGAATATTGTAGCATTGTGATTCTGGTTTGTATTGTATTGAGAGATGTCAACTTAATATAATAGACTCCTAATATCCAGTATTGTGGAATATTGTAGCATTGTGATTCTGGTTTGTATTGTATTGAGAGATATCAACTTAATATAATAGACTCTTAATATCCAGTATTGTGGGATATTGTAGCATTGTGATTCTGGTTTGTATTGTATTGAGAGATATCAACTTAATATAATAGACTCCTAATATCCAGTATTGTGGGATATTGTAGCATTGTGATTCTGGTTTGTATTGTATTGAGAGATATCAACTTAATATAATAGACTCCTAATATCCAGTATTGTGGGATATTGTAGCATTGTGATTCTGGTTTGTATTGTATTGAGAGATGTCAACTTAATATAATAGACTCCTAATATCCAGTATTGTGGGATATTGTAGCATTGTGATTCTGGTTTGTATTGTATTGAGAGATATCAACTTTATATAATAGACTCCTAATAACCAGTATTGTGGAATATTGTAGCATTGTGATTCTGGTTTGTATTGTATTGAGAGATGTCAACTTAATATAATAGACTCCTAATATCCAGTATTGTGGGATATTGTAGCATTGTGATTCTGGTTTGTATTGTATTGAGAGATATCAACTTAATATAATAGACTCCTAATATCCAGTATTGTGGGATATTGTAGCATTGTGATTCTGGTTTGTATTGTATTGAGAGATATCAACTTAATATAATAGACTCCTAATATCCAGTATTGTGGGATATTGTAGCATTGTGATTCTGGTTTGTATTGTATTGAGAGATATCAACTTAATATAATAGACTCCTAATATCCAGTATTGTGGGATATTGTAGCATTGTGATTCTGGTTTGTATTGTATTGAGAGATATCAACTTAATATAATAGACTCCTAATATCCAGTATTGTGGGATATTGTAGCATTGTGATTCTGGTTTGTATTGTATTGAGAGATATCAACTTAATATAATAGACTCCTAATATCCAGTATTGTGGGATATTGTAGCATTGTGATTCTGGTTTGTATTGTATTGAGAGATGTCAACTTAATATAATAGACTCCTAATATCCAGTATTGTGGGATATTGTAGCATTGTGATTCTGGTTTGTATTGTATTGAGAGATGTCAACTTAATATAATAGACTCCTAATATCCAGTATTGTGGGATATTGTAGCATTGTGATTCTGGTTTGTATTGTATTGAGAGATATCAACTTTATATAATAGACTCCTAATAACCAGTATTGTGGAATATTGTAGCATTGTGATTCTGGTTTGTATTGTATTGAGAGATGTCAACTTAATATAATAGACTCCTAATATCCAGTATTGTGGGATATTGTAGCATTGTGATTCTGGTTTGTATTGTATTGAGAGATATCAACTTAATATAATAGACTCCTAATATCCAGTATTGTGGGATATTGTAGCATTGTGATTCTGGTTTGTATTGTATTGAGAGATATCAACTTAATATAATAGACTCCTAATATCCAGTATTGTGGGATATTGTAGCATTGTGATTCTGGTTTGTATTGTATTGAGAGATGTCAACTTAATATAATAGACTCCTAATATCCAGTATTGTGGGATATTGTAGCATTGTGATTCTGGTTTGTATTGTATTGAAGGATGTCAACTTAATATAATAGACTCCTAATATCCAGTATTGTGGGATATTGTAGCATTGTGATTCTGGTTTGTATTGTATTGAGAGATGTCAACTTAATATAATAGACTCCTAATATCCAGTATTGTGGGATATTGTAGCATTGTGATTCTGGTTTGTATTGTATTGAAGGATGTCAACTTAATGTAATAGACTCCTAATATCCAGTATAGTGGGATATTGTAGCATTGTGATTCTGGTTTGTATTGTATTGAAGGATGTCAACTTAATGTAATAGACAACTAATATCCAGTATTGTGGGATATTGTAGCATTGTGATTCTGGTTTGTATTGTATTGAAGGATGTCAACTTAATGTAATAGACTCCTAATATCCAGTATTGTGGGATATTGTAGCATTGTGATTCTGGTTTGTATTGTATTGAGAGATATCAACTTAATATAATAGACTCCTAATATCCAGTATTGTGGGATATTGTAGCATTGTGATTCTGGTTTGTATTGTATTGAGAGATGTCAACTTAATGTAATAGACTCCTAATATCCAGTATTGTGGGATATTGTAGCATTGTGATTCTGGTTTGTATTGTATTGAGAGATATCAACTTAATGTAATAGACTCCTAATATCCAGTATTGTGGGATATTGTAGCATTGTGATTCTGGTTTGTATTGTATTGAGAGATATCAACTTAATATAATAGACTCCTAATATCCAGTATTGTGGGATATTGTAGCATTGTGATTCTGGTTTGTATTGTATTGAAGGATGTCAACTTAATATAATAGACTCCTAATATCCAGTATTGTGGGATATTGTAGCATTGTGATTCTGGTTTGTATTGTATTGAGAGATGTCAACTTAATGTAATAGACTCCTAATAACCAGTATTGTGGGATGTTGTAGCATTGTGATTCTGGTTTGTATTGTATTGAGAGATGTCAACTTAATATAATAGACTCCTAATATCCAGTATTGTGGGATATTGTAGCATTGTGATTCTGGTTTGTATTGTATAGAGAGATGTCAACTTAATATAATAGACTCCTAATATCCAGTATTGTGGGATATTGTAGCATTGTGATTCTGGTTTGTATTGTATTGAGAGATGTCAGCTTAATATAATAGACTCCTAATATCCAGTATTGTGGGATATTGTAGCATTGTGATTCTGGTTTGTATTGTATTGAGAGATGTCAACTTAATATAATAGACTCCTAATATCCAGTATTGTGGGATATTGTAGCATTGTGATTCTGGTTTGTATTGTATTGAGAGATATCAACTTAATATAATAGACTCCTAATATCCAGTATTGTGGGATATTGTAGCATTGTGGTTCTGGTTTGTATTGTATTGAGAGATGTCAACTTAATATAATAGACTCTTAATATCCAGTATTGTGGGATATTGTAGCATTGTGATTCTGGTTTGTATTGTATTGAGAGATGTCAACTTAATGTAATAGACTCCTAATATCCAGTATTTTGGGATATTGTAGCATTGTGATTCTGGTTTGTATTGTATTGAGAGATATCAACTTAATATAATAGACTCTTAATATCCAGTATTGTGGGATATTGTAGCATTGTGATTCTGGTTTGTATTGTATTGAGAGATGTCAACTTAATGTAATAGACTCCTAATATCCAGTATTGTGGGATATTGTAGCATTGTGATTCTGGTTTGTATTGTATTGAGAGATGTCAACTTAATATAATAGACTCCTAATATCCAGTATTGTGGGATATTGTAGCATTGTGATTCTGGTTTGTATTGTATTGAGAGATGTCAACTTAATGTAATAGACTCCTAATATCCAGTATTGTGGGATATTGTAGCATTGTGATTCTGGTTTGTATTGTATTGAGAGATGTCAACTTAATGTAATAGACTCCTAATATCCAGTATTTTGGGATATTGTAGCATTGTGATTCTGGTTTGTATTGTATTGAGAGATGTCAACTTAATATAATAGACTCCTAATATCCAGTATTGTGGGATATTGTAGCATTGTGATTCTGGTTTGTATTGTATTGAGAGATGTCAACTTAATATAATAGACTCCTAATATCCAGTATTGTGGGATATTGTAGCATTGTGATTCTGGTTTGTATTGTATTGAGAGATGTCAACTTAATATAATAGACTCCTAATATCCAGTATTGTGGGATATTGTAGCATTGTGATTCTGGTTTGTATTGTATTGAGAGATGTCAACTTAATATAATAGACTCCTAATATCCAGTATTGTGGGATATTGTAGCATTGTGATTCTGGTTTGTATTGTATTGAGAGATATCAACTTAATATAATAGACTCCTAATATCCAGTATTGTGGGATATTGTAGCATTGTGATTCTGGTTTGTATTGTATTGAGAGATATCAACTTAATATAATAGACTCCTAATATCCAGTATTGTGGGATATTGTAGCATTGTGATTCTGGTTTGTATTGTATTGAGAGATGTCAACTTAATATAATAGACTCCTAATATCCAGTATTGTGGGATATTGTAGCATTGTGATTCTGGTTTGTATTGTATTGAGAGATGTCAACTTAATATAATAGACTCCTAATATCCAGTATTGTGGGATATTGTAGCATTGTGATTCTGGTTTGTATTGTATTGAGAGATATCAACTTAATATAATAGACTCCTAATATCCAGTATTGTGGGATATTGTAGCATTGTGATTCTGGTTTGTATTGTATTGAGAGATATCAACTTTATATAATAGACTCCTAATATCCAGTATTGTGGAATATTGTAGCACTGTGATTCTGGTTTGTATTGTATTGAGAGATGTCAACTTAATATAATAGACTCCTAATATCCAGTATTGTGGGATATTGTAGCATTGTGATTCTGGTTTGTATTGTATTGAGAGATGTCAACTTAATATAATAGACTCCTAATATCCAGTATTGTGGGATATTGTAGCATTGTGATTCTGGTTTGTATTGTATAGAGAGATGTCAACTTAATATAATAGACTCCTAATATCCAGTATTGTGGGATATTGTAGCATTGTGGTTCTGGTTTGTATTGTATTGAGAGATGTCAACTTAATGTAATAGACTCCTAATATCCAGTATTGTGGGATATTGTAGCATTGTGATTCTGGTTTGTATTGTATTGAGAGATATCAACTTAATATAATAGACTCCTAATATCCAGTATTGTGGGATATTGTAGCATTGTGATTCTGGTTTGTATTGTATTGAGAGATGTCAACTTAATGTAATAGACTCCTAATATCCAGTATTTTGGGATATTGTAGCATTGTGATTCTGGTTTGTATTGTATTGAGAGATATCAACTTAATGTAATAGACTCCTAATATCCAGTATTGTGGGATATTGTAGCATTGTGATTCTGGTTTGTATTGTATTGAGAGATATCAACTTAATGTAATAGACTCCTAATATCCAGTATTTTGGGATATTGTAGCATTGTGATTCTGGTTTGTATTGTATTGAGAGATATCAACTTAATGTAATAGACTCCTAATATCCAGTATTGTGGGATATTGTAGCACTGTGATTCTGGTTTGTATTGTATTGAGAGATGTCAACTTAATGTAATAGACTCCTAATATCCAGTATTGTGGGATATTGTAGCATTGTGATTCTGGTTTGTATTGTATTGAGAGATGTCAACTTAATGTAATAGACTCCTAATATCCAGTATTGTGGGATATTGTAGCATTGTGATTCTGGTTTGTATTGTATTGAGAGATATCAACTTAATATAATAGACTCCTAATATCCAGTATTGTGGGATATTGTAGCATTGTGATTCTGGTTTGTATTGTATTGAGAGATGTCAACTTAATATAATAGACTCCTAATATTCAGTATTGTGGGATATTGTAGCATTGTGATTCTGGTTTGTATTGTATTGAGAGATGTCAACTTAATATAATAGACTCCTAATATCCAGTATTGTGGGATATTGTAGCATTGTGATTCTGGTTTGTATTGTATTGAGAGATGTCAACTTAATATAATAGACTCCTAATATCCAGTATTGTGGGATATTGTAGCATTGTGATTCTGGTTTGTATTGTATTGAGAGATGTCAACTTAATATAATAGACTCCTAATATCCAGTATTGTGGGATATTGTAGCATTGTGATTCTGGTTTGTATTGTATTGAGAGATGTCAACTTAATATAATAGACTCCTAATATCCAGTATTGTGGGATATTGTAGCATTGTGATTCTGGTTTGTATTGTATTGAGAGATGTCAACTTAATATAATAGACTCCTAATATCCAGTATTGTGGGATATTGTAGCATTGTGATTCTGGTTTGTATTGTATTGAGAGATGTCAACTTAATATAATAGACTCCTAATATCCAGTATTGTGGGATATTGTAGCATTGTGATTCTGGTTTGTATTGTATTGAGAGATGTCAACTTAATATAATAGACTCCTAATATCCAGTATTGTGGGATATTGTAGCATTGTGATTCTGGTTTGTATTGTATTGAGAGATATCAGCTTAATATAATAGACTCCTAATATCCAGTATTGTGGGATATTGTAGCATTGTGATTCTGGTTTGTATTGTATTGAGAGATGTCAACTTAATATAATAGACTCCTAATATCCAGTATTGTGGGATATTGTAGCATTGTGATTCTGGTTTGTATTGTATTAAGAGATGTCAACTTAATATAATAGACTCCTAATATCCAGTATTGTGGGATATTGTAGCATTGTGATTCTGGTTTGTATTGTATTAAGAGATGTCAACTTAATATAATAGACTCCTAATATCCAGTATTGTGGGATATTGTAGCATTGTGGTTCTGGTTTGTATTGTATTGAAGGATGTCAACTTAATATAATAGACTCGTAATATCCAGTATTGTGGGATATTGTAGCATTGTGATTCTGGTTTGTATTGTATTGAGAGATATCAACTTAATATAATAGACTCCTAATATCCAGTATTGTGGGATATTGTAGCATTGTGATTCTGGTTTGTATTGTATTGAGAGATGTCAACTTAATATAATAGACTTCTAATATCCAGTATTGTGGGATATTGTAGCATTGTGATTCTGGTTTGTATTGTATTGAGAGATATCAACTTAATATAATAGACTCCTAATATCCAGTATTTTGGGATATTGTAGCATTGTGATTCTGGTTTGTATTGTATTGAGAGATATCAACTTTATATAATAGACTCCTAATATCCAGTATTGTGGGATATTGTAGCATTGTGATTCTGGTTTGTATTGTATTGAGAGATGTCAACTTAATATAATAGACTCCTAATATCCAGTATTGTGGGATATTGTAGCATTGTGATTCTGGTTTGTATTGGATTGAGAGATGTCAACTTAATATAATAGACTCCTAATATCCAGTATTGTGGGATATTGTAGCATTGTGATTCTGGTTTGTATTGTATTGAGAGATGTCAACTTAATATAATAGACTCCTAATATCCAGTATTGTGGGATATTGTAGCATTGTGATTCTGGTTTGTATTGTATTGAGAGATGTCAACTTAATATAATAGACTCCTAATATCCAGTATTGTGGGATATTGTAGCATTGTGATTCTGGTTTGTATTGTATTGAGAGATGTCAACTTAATATAATAGACTCCTAATATCCAGTATTGTGGGATATTGTAGCATTGTGATTCTGGTTTGTATTGTATTGAGAGATGTCAACTTAATATAATAGACTCCTAATATCCAGTATTGTGGGATATTGTAGCATTGTGATTCTGGTTTGTATTGTATTGAGAGATGTCAACTTAATATAATAGACTCCTAATATCCAGTATTGTGGGATATTGTAGCATTGTGATTCTGGTTTGTATTGTATTAAGAGATGTCAACTTAATATAATAGACTCCTAATATCCAGTATTGTGGGATATTGTAGCATTGTGATTCTGGTTTGTATTGTATTAAGAGATGTCAACTTAATATAATAGACTCCTAATATCCAGTATTGTGGGATATTGTAGCATTGTGGTTCTGGTTTGTATTGTATTGAAGGATGTCAACTTAATATAATAGACTCGTAATATCCAGTATTGTGGGATATTGTAGCATTGTGATTCTGGTTTGTATTGTATTGAGAGATATCAACTTAATATAATAGACTCCTAATATCCAGTATTGTGGGATATTGTAGCATTGTGATTCTGGTTTGTATTGTATTGAGAGATGTCAACTTAATATAATAGACTTCTAATATCCAGTATTGTGGGATATTGTAGCATTGTGATTCTGGTTTGTATTGTATTGAGAGATATCAACTTAATATAATAGACTCCTAATATCCAGTATTTTGGGATATTGTAGCATTGTGAAGCTGCTATGGGGCTGATTATAGTCAAAAGTGTTGTTTCAATATCCCTTTCCTCTCTTCACTGAGGTCTTGTGTTTGAATGTAGCTCGCACCAAATACTTTATGCAAGAAAGTTTACCAGTTACTTGCTGTAGTGTAGGATTGTGGCTCTCCTCAGAGCCATTCTGAGGTCGTCCTCATCTGCCATGTACAACAGGTAATTTGTTACAAATGGTTTTAAATAAAAAAGAATAATACAAAAGTTGGTTTAGTGTGATAGAGGTGTAATTTGCTATTGTTTCATAGTCATTATACAGCAGAGTGGCCCTGCTTGCCAAGTCAGCATAACACGTCTGGATCAGTTTTGGAGTTTTGAGTCCCTGCTTGTCCACAGTCTCTGAGCACCAGACTTAGAAATCAACTTTAATACAAACTTGTTTTTTCCAGCAAATGTAATAATGTTCAACTCACAAAAACATACACAATACTGGTACTTGCATTTTCAATTTATTTTTAGTCTGATTACTGTTATTAAACAATAATAGAATTATTTCAGATGGGAATAAAGGTGTCAAGTGCATGAAGTAAAACTTCCTGTAAACATTGTTGTACATAAATAAATGTGAGTAAAATTGTTTTCATGGCAAAAAGAGTCAAGTTGCAAATGAACTTATATAAATATATATCCATGTGGGAAAGAAAAATTTCAGCCGAGGTATCAATTTTTCAAGGGATTAAATTTTGACCAAGAGGGGTGAGATTTTTCCATCCCACATGGAATCCGTGTGGTTCTGGGTAAGAATAAAATCACTGTTGACCTCTGTTGAGAGATAGGAATCCTGAATTGGTGTCATATTCATTTTATCATTTTTTGTCATGTTCATTATTGTGGTTAAATTACCAATCCCTGTGTGATTTAAGGGAACCGTATGAGAGATGGCAAGAATAGGATCACTGTAGCTCATGCATGTCATAAGAAGTGACAATTTGAGTTATGTGATAGAATTTGCTGAAACTCTGCAGTTCTGCAGGTATCACGATTCTAAGTTCATTCTGCATATTCATTAATTTTGTTGATGTGATTTTTTTCATCTGTATTGTTTATTTTTTGTTTTTGAACATATAGAGTGAATCTCTTTTTCCTGTTGGCACTGAATAACCGACAATGTGTTGGTTCGCCATAAAACCCTATTCATTCATTCATTCATTCTATCCCAAATGGATGAAGTCATAATGGATTTTTTTTGTCCCATTTATCTCAATCAAATGATAGACCCTCGATAATGGTCGTCATCACAAAAATATTCAAATTTTAAAATGTCTGTTTAGACACATTTGACCAAATAAGAATTATTACTCTGATCATGTCAACTTAAAACAAGAAAACTAATACTATAAAATTGTTTTCTGGGTTGATATAAGGGTATTTGGGAACAACATTTGTTTGCTTTCATGAGAAATGTTATTTATGGATAACGTGAAAGCGCAACTGGCCGTACTTTGTAAATGTTTTGTGGCAATTATTGATTAACAGCAGGGAACTTAATATTGACTGACATGACAATGTTGTCTACAGCAATATGACAGCGAATTAAATATTGACTGACATGACAATGTTGTCTACAGCAATGTGACAGGGATTGAAATATTGACTGGCATGGCAATGTTGTCAGCAGCAGTGTGACAGAGAATAAAAAATTGACTGACATGACAATGTTGTCTACAGCAATGTGAGAGGGAATTAAATATTGATTGGCATGACAATGTTGTCTACAGCAATGTGACAGGGAATTAAATATCAACTGGCATGACAATGATGTCTATGGCAATATGACAGGGAATTAACTATTGACTGACATGACAATGCTGTCTATGGCAATATGACAGGGAATTAAATATTGTCTGGCATGATAATGTTGTCTGGCAATATGACAGGGAATTAAATATTGACTGACATGACAATGTTGTCTGGCAATATGACAGGGAATTAAATATTGTCTGGCAGTATGACAGGGAATTAAATATTGACTGGCATGATAATGTTGTCTGGCAATATGACAGGGAATTAAATATTGACTGGCATGATAATGTTGTCTGGCAATATGACAGGGAATTAAATATTGACTGGCATGATAATGTTGTCTGGCAATATGACAGGGAATTAAATATTGACTGGCATGATAATGTTGTCTGGCAATATGACAGGGAATTAAATATCAACTGGCATGATAATGTTGTCTGGCAATATGACAGGGAATTAAATATCGACTGGCATGACATTGATGTCTATGGCAATATGACAGGGAATTAAATATTGACTGGCATGATAATGTTGTCTGGCAATATGACAAGGAATTAAATATTGACTGGCATGATAATGGTGTCTGTGGCAATATGACAAGGAATAAAATATTGACTGACATGACAATGTTGTCTGTGGCAATATGACAGGGAATTAAATATTGACTGGCATGACAATGATGTCTATGGTAATGTGACAGAGAATTAAATATTGACTGACATTACAATGCTGTCTATGGCAATGTGACAGGGAATTAAATATTGCCTGGCATGACAATGTTGTCTGTGGCAATATGACAGGGAATTAAATATTGACTGGCATGACAATGATGTCTATGGCATTATGACATGGAATTAAATATCACCTGGCATGACAATGATGTCTATGGCAATAAGACAGGGAATTAAATATCGACTGACATGACAATGATGTCGATGGCAATAAGACAGGGAATTAATGTTCGACTGACATGATAGTGTTGTCGATGGCAATTTGACAGGGAATTATATATTGACTGACATGACAGTGCTGTCTGTGGCAATATGACGGGGAATTAAATATCGACTGGCATGACAATGTTGTCTGTGGCAATATGACAGGGAATTAAATATTGACTGGCATGACAGTGCCGTCTATGGCAATATGACAGGGAATTAAATATTGACTGACGTGTCAATGATGTCTATGGCAATATGACAGGGAATTAAATATTGACTGACATGACAGTGCTGTCTATGGCAATATGACAGGGAATTAAATATCGACTGGCATGACAATGTTGTCTGTGGCAATATGACAGGGAATTAAATATTGACTGACGTGTCAATGATATATATGGCAATATGACAGGGAATTTAAATATTGACTGGCATGACAATAGTGTCTGTTGCAATATGACAGGGAATTAAATATTGACTAGCATGTCAATGATGTTTATGGCAATATGACAGGGAATTAAATATTGACTGGCATGACAATGATGTTTATGGCAATATGACAGGGAATTAGATATTGACTGGCATGACAATGATGTTTATGGCAATATGACAGGGAATTAAATATTGACTGGCATTACAATGATGTCTATTGCAATTTGACAAGGAATTAAATATTGACTTGCATTACAATGATGTCTATTGCAATTTGACAAGGAATTAAATATTGACTGTCATGACAATGTTGTCCACAGCAATGTGACAGGGAATTAAATATCAACTGGCATGACAATCTTGTCTACGGCAATATGACAATGAGTTAGATATTGACTAACATGACAATGTTGTCTACGGCAATGTGACAGGGAATTAAATATTGACTGACATGACAATGTTGTCTATGGCAATATGACAGGGAAAATTGACTGACATGACAATTGTTGTCTATTGCAATATGACAGGGAATTAAATATTAACTGACATGACACTGTTGATTATTTGCTACAAAAGGACAGGGATACAGAGACTAAAAAATTATTCATTTTAACTCAAAGCTTACTTCACAGTGAGCTAAGATAAATTAATACAAACTTAACAAAACAAGCTTTTGCAGAAATAGTAGTCATATCTCCCAGAGTACAGAGTAACTATAAAGTGCCTTGATTGTAGGATCGGCCTCATATACACTCTCTGTTGTTGCATTGAACCAAAAGGACCTAAATTTCTAAATTTCCTGATTCATTAAATCATGTCCCATTCTATTAAAAACAGATGTGCAGTGGTTTGTAAAACAAGCCTGTTGTTCAGTATTCTTCCCACAGCACAGACAGGAATGTAGCTAAGTTCTTAATGAGCATATGTATCCTTTATACAGATAATACAAACTTTGGTCTATTATTTATTTCTGAAAAGAATACAATAAATGATAAAATAATACACAAAAGCATTTTTGTGAATTTGAAGAAGAACGAATAATGAAGTAATCCGGCACTTAAACATAAGTACATAAATCTCATCTCTTTGAGGTATTTTCTTCTCTGCTTATCAATACCAATATATCTAGCATTAAAAAGATTGTATTAATGAGAGAATCTATTTTTTACCCACTAATTAATGAGTTATAGATATATCCATGATATACTGGTAGGTAGCCAGCCAGCTGGTATTTCACACTCACAGCTATTTATCTCTCCTGCCATTTATAGTTTAACATCAGCTTAGAGAATATTTACCGACTGACAAATCTACATTAGGGGGATCCTCCCTGTCCCAGTGAACTATGCTTCTGTCTCACCACTGAGGTCATAAGGTCAAACCCATCTTGGTCCAAAATCTTTGTAAAAATGTTTGCCAGTTATTTGCTAAAAAGATAGTCTACTCAGATTCATTTTGTGGTCCTCCTGCACGAAATACATTAATTGTATGGACATTGTAACTTACTGTGTAATGTTTATTTATCCACTGTTTGTCTGCTATTTCAGGGAAGGTCAGTGTTGGTCACTAGCCTGCTTATTTACATTAAAGAAGATACCATTAATTTTGGTCTGGTAACTTGCCGTCTGATCAGAGTCGCACTTTTTAGCTCTAAGTCAGAGTCACACTATTTTGCTTTAAGTCAGAGTCGCACTATTTTGCTCTAAGTCAGAGTCACACTATTTTGCTCTAAGTCAGAGTCGTACTATTTTGCTCTAAGTCAGAGTCGCACTATTTAGCTCTAAGTCAGAGTCGCACTTTTTAGCTCTAAGTCAGAGTCGCACTTTTTAGCTCTAAGTCAGAGTCGCACTTTTTAGCTCTAAGTCAGAGTCGTACTATTTTGCTCTAAGTCAGAGTCGCACTATTTAGCTCTAAGTCAGAGTCGCACTATTTTGCTCTAAGTCAGAGTCGCACTATTTTGCTCTAAGTCAGAGTCGCACTATTTTGCTCTGAGTCAGTGTACTCTAGTTAACATCCTTTTTAAGTTATAATGGAACAGTTGGCAGTTTGTAACCTCATTAAGTACGAGATACAATTATTGTAAATAGAGAAACATTGTATGTAAATGTACATATAGCCCTCATTTCTCACTGTCATATATCCATATCTTTGACATAATTGTTTTTCAATAAAGCCTGAAACTATGGTTTATTGTGTAACCTGCAAAACTCGGAGGACACTTAGAACTTTTTTGTCTTTTATCACATGTCGTTGTTATCTCTCTATATTGTTATTACTGGTAACCTGTAAAACTGTTTTTGCCGGTTCCCTGAAGACTGTGAGATTGTAATTTTGTTGCTTTCCTTTAGATGTAAACCCACCATTGATTTTTGTTCTTTATTCTATAGTAAATAATAAAAGTTTGAAGGCTTGTCATTCATAGAGAATCCCAAATGAAAGAAGTGAAACCTACATTTTATTGTTTGTCAACCTCTGCTCTATCAAAATATGATGAGAAAAGTAGGGGTCATGTGTCATATAAGAGATTTTTTTTTCTGTTCAGTGTGTACACTGGTGACAAAGTGAAAGTAGACTTCGGAAATCATGTAATCATACCCCAATTTCCAAGCATCAATTTTTTTTTCCAAATTCACAATTCAAACATGACAATGCTATCAAAATGTTCAAATGTACATCAATAATGCAATTTAAATAAAAAAAAATGAGCATTAGGATAAGGAAAATGCATTTTTAAAGAAGAAGAAATGAGGATTATTTATAACCGCCATTATGCGACTACCCCACGGAAGCACTTCATTTTTGCAATGGTGGTACTATGCCTTTAAGACTCTTATTGCTGGTGCCCTGTAAGACTGTTATTGTTGGTGCCCTGTAAGACTGACTTTACTGGATCCCTGTAAGACTGTTTTTTTTGCTGCTTTCCTTTAAGACTGTCATTGCTGGTGCCCTGTAAGACTGTTATTGCTGGTGTCCTGTAAGATTGATTTTCCTGGTTCCCTGTAAGACTTTTTTGCTGCTTTCCTTTAAACTGTTATTGCTGGTGCCCTGTAAGACTGTTTTTGCTGGTGCCCTGTGAGACTGTAATTCAGCTCCATTTCTATTCTGTACAGTGATATAGAAGATATTTACACTTGACAATTATCTTGGTTTAAACAATATTTTATTCAAGAACTGTACATAGTATATTACATAAAATTTGCAATTCATAAATGACAAACAATTCTAAGAATTGGGATTTAGAAAAAAGCTAATTAGCTTGTATGAATCTAGTTCCCATGACAATTATCTTGTCGTCTTGATTACTGGTGATGGTTTATACACACATACCAAACCAACAGATGTTGTGTCAACCATGACTAATAAACTATGGTTTTACATGCAGCACATCTGATCTGGACTCGATGAACAATTTACATACATGAACTGATAGGTTTATGTGAGTAGGATCCCCGCCCCCTCCCCACACACACACACAGATTTCATAATATGTCACTCTAACAAGAGATACTATTATATTTTGGCTGGCCCATGTTTATCTATAACTAATTTTGCTGGTGGCTGGCTCTATGTTGGGACTTTTTGAATGGTGATTTTTGGGTTGTATATTTTTGGCAAATTTTCAATACAGGGATTGCGAGGGGAGAAATCTGTTTTCAGATCAAATCTCATAAACCATTTAAGGTAACATCAGAAAACGTTTTACACATGGCAACATCGTGGTCTTGTAGTGCCTTTTGGTATGAGGGAGTTTTCATTTTCAATATATTTTCTGTTACCATGGAAAAATATAGCCATATTTACTAAATTTTCATAACTTTAAAACTCTTCAAGATAGTTTCATGAAACTTTGTACACATGTCAAACTAGTGGTCAACTATTGTGAGGGAATTTCATTTTCAATATTTGTTGTTACCATGGAAACAGTTATCCCATGGAGGGGAATATTGACGACTATGTCTTCTTTTTGTTTCTTCTCCGGATTCAACATTTGTTATAAATCTGATCTCAAAGAAGACTGCTTGGACTATCTGGAATTTGAAATATGCAAATACAGATAATGTAATCAAGCTAGGCTTCCCATTGAGTGAATGCATTGTTTGTTAGCCAACCATGTGCATGTGCCTGTGCATTTGATATAATCATTGAATTTGCTGCTTTTGAAGATTTTCAGTGATCAAATTTATTTTGTATAGTTTGTCTCTGCAATTCATTAGTTGGTGAATTTGCATTACTTGCACTGTTTCCTATTCATTACATGACAGTGGCTACTGTTCCTGTAAACATTTCTTGCTGATAGAGTTATGTCCCTTTATAGAATAAATGATTTGTTTTAAATAGTCATAATTATAATACCTGTATATAATATCAAAAACATTAACAGTTTGCAAACATTGATTAATAACTTCTGAGTCAGGGTCAGGGACCAGTTTGACCTCTGACGGACAGATGAAGGATGCCCTAATGAATGCCCCTTCACCATTCCTTGAACAGAGGGAGCATAAAAAAACTGATTTATATATCTTTTTTAATAGTCAGTCTTCAAGTTAAAGTGCCTACTGATACTTATTATGTTCATCTCGAAGTTCCATGTATTTCAAAGAAAGTTCAATCTCCATATTGAGTACAACATACTTAATAAACTTCATTCTCCAAGATGACCTAGATGTTTGTATTAAAATAAGTTCAACCTCAATATTGAATTATAAAAATTATATTTAAAAAAAGTCCAATACCCATATTTATTTATTGTACACATTGTGAAAAAAATCCAATCTCAAAGTTGAATAATGTATTTCAAAGAATGTCCAATCTACATGTACATTGTACAGTGTAATCTGTTTTTCAAAGAAAGTTCATTTTCCAGAATGATCTTGATGTATTTAACAATTTCATAAAAAAATATCTCCAGGAAAAAGTTCAACCAATATATCCGAGCTGACATACAAGTTTTAAATATAAAATTGAATTGCCAAGTTGAATCATAATTCCCAAATGACATAATATTTTATATAATGTATTTTCAAAGTTAAATCTCGAAATTGAATTAGGTATTTCAAAGAAAGTTTTGACACTCAGCACATCATAAGCTCAGAGTCAATATGCTATTCTATTGTTAAATGTAGGTATTGTTTATTCTTAAAGAAAAAGGTTCAATCTCATAGTTGAATTATGGAGATATTATACTCAAAATAACTAAGAACAATTACCAGATATGTGCAAAGATACAATTGCATATATGGACAAATCATTATTGTTTTGTCTTTTCGGAATCTACTTCTATATGATAGTCGTTTATAGAGAACTGTAAGAAAAAAATAGTATTGCTATTGAATTAAACAAAATTATTTTCCGCCCCTAGGCAACAATCAACTTACTAAATATATGAATATGAAAAGTAATCAATCAAATATACAATAAGAAAATTAGAAACAACCAAAAATAGTTCCAGGCTAGTTGGTTTAATTGGAGACTATCAGTTATCAGGAAAAATAGTTTATATATAGTTTCTATTTTTACTACAGTCATGAAGTGTTATTTAAATATACATTGCTAAAGCTCCACTTTTGTTTGACAGAGATCCCTCCCCTTACTTCCTCTTACTTTTGTGTGGTGAAGCTGTAATAGATGGCAATAATGTTTTTAGAAATGAAAGTATACCAAGCCTTAATTGTTAAACTTAAGATGCTTATGTATTTTTTCTTTGTTTTTTAGTGGCATCCGAGCCAGGGGCAGGGTACAACTCCAAGGGCATCGCCCTTCGAGCCCAGAAGAAGCTTCTGGGTAAGATGTCGAGTAAGAAGATCGCCAAAGTGTTCATTGATGATACCACCGCACGGGTTCTGGACAGTGCCCATAAAATACTTCGTGAATACCTGCCAAGCAAGAAAGATGCAGACGACATTCTCAAATACATGATCAAAACTGTTGTAAAAATCGGCATATTATACCGAAATGACCAGTTCAATGCAGATGAATTGAAATTAACAGATTCTTTCAAGCAAAAGTTTCACTCCTTATCCATGACTGTTGTTAGTTTTTACACTGTAGATTTCACATATGATAAAGCTTTTCTTTCGCACTCAATAGAAGAATGCCGCGCCTTACTGCAGGATCTGATCAGACGTCACTTGACAGACAAGACCAAGAATCGGGTGGACGTAATATTCAAGAGATTCAATGACCCTGTCTTAATGGACATATTGTTTACACCGGACGGCAGATTTAAGGACCAAATGGATTCAATCACGACCAATATGAACACTCTAATGGACGAGGGAAACTTGTGAAAAAAGA
This sequence comes from Panopea generosa, assembly GCA_029582155.1. Lineage (NCBI taxonomy): Eukaryota > Metazoa > Mollusca > Bivalvia > Adapedonta > Hiatellidae > Panopea > Panopea generosa. The sequence goes on from CM055906.1 coordinate 15,581,829, forward strand.
AATGTGTTCTTAACTAAAAATATGCAATGGAAATATTGATAGGGCTGGTCTTCGTTGGATGACTGTAATAATGTATCTGTTATTTTTGCCTTTTCAGTGACTGTTAAGGTAAAATAGCGCTTGTGGGTAGAATAATGTGTTCCAAATGAAATTTGATCATTGTTATAGAAAGGCTAGTAAAATAAACTCACATGACAAGTAGCAAAAAATCATGACATTGAGTATGAATTTCAACATATTTTGGGATAAGATGAAATTAACAGTAATGTGAGAAGTTGCTTAATTAATAATATTAGAAACAACAAGTACAATGTAATTAGATATGAGTTGACATCAATTTGGTATGTTGCAGCATGAACACATGAATTATCAGTAATTGGGCAAGAATTGACATCAAATGGATAAATTGCAGCATAAATTTCAACAAGAGTATTTCAGTATGAATTATCACTAATTGGATAAGAATTCACCTCAAATGCATTATTTGCAGTGTGAATTACTGTTTACTCAACAAAATCTAATATTACTTGGATAATTTTGTTGCAGTATGGATCTCTGTTAAAAGAATCAGGATGAATTGCCATTACTTTGACATGTTACAGTGTTGATTTCTGTATATAATTTCAGTATGGAATCCCATTAATTTGACATGAATTAACATTGATTGAATATATGTATGTTGCAGCATGGATTTTAACTATAAATGCAGTATGAAATACCATTAATTGGATATAGATGTACTTCAGTTGAATAAAGTTCAGTATGAAATCACACTAAATCAACATAAATTACCATTAAATGGATTGTTGCAGAATGAATGTCAACATTATTTCTAGATTTGAAAGCTATCTCATAATCAGAGGCATGAAGTAGGACAGGGATGTTCACTATCAGTGTCTGTTACACTTATTGCAAATGACAGAATCAATTTTCCTATCTATAAATGTAATTTCCAGTTACACCAGTATATAACAGTGTCTACACTCATTATTATTGTTTTATGTGTGATAACTATAGAGACGCCAGTGAGGAATTTGGCAGTACTGATTCATGCAAATCGAGGGATTCAATGCAGTTTTCAACAAGGTAGTCTGAGGGGTTTAACATGGTTGTCAGGGAATCTACCTGGTAGTGTGGGAATCAACATGGTCATCTGGGAATCAGCATGGTTCTCTGGTAGTGTGGGAATCAACATGGTCTTCCTGGAATCAATATGGTCAACTAGGAATCAACATTGTCGTCTGGGAATCAACATGGTTGTCTGGTAGTGTGGGAATCAACATGGTTGTCTGGTAGTGTGGGAATCAACATGGTCTTCCTGGAATCAACATGGTTGTCTGGGAATCAACATGGTTGTCTGGTAGTGTGGGAATCAACATGGTTGTCTGGTAGTTTGGGAATCAACATGGTCTTCCTTGAATCAACATGGTCGTCTGGGAATCAACATGGTCGTCTCGAAGTCTTGGAATCAACATGGTCTTCCTGGAATCAACATGGTTGTCTGGGAATCAACATAGTCATCTTGTAGTCTTGGAATCAACATATTCTTCCTGGAATCAATATGGTTGTCTTGGAATCCACATAATTGTAGTGGTGTTGTAATCTGGGAATCAGCATGGTTGTCTGGTAGTGTGGAAATTAACATGGTCTTCCTTGAGTCAACATGGTCATCTGGAATCAACATGGTTGTCTGGTAGTCTGGGAATTAACATGGTCTTCCTGGAATCAACATGGTCATCTAGGAATCAACATGGTCATTTCGTAGTTTTGGTATCAACATGGTCATCTGGTAGTTTGTAATTAACATGGTCTTCCTGGAATAAACATGGTCATCAAGGAATCAACATGGTCGTCTGGTAGTGTGGGAGTTAAAATGATCTTCCTGGAATCAACATGGTCGTCTAGGAATCAACATGGTCATCTGGAAGTTTGGGAATTAACATGGTCTTCCTGGAATAAACATGGTCATCAAGGAATCAACATGGTCGTCTGGTAGTGTGGGAGTTAAAATGATCTTCCTGGAATCAACATGGTCATCTAGGAATCAACATGGTTGTCTTGTAGTCTGGGAATCAACATGGTCGTCTGGAATCAACATGGTGTCTGGTAGTTTGGGAATCAACATGTTTGTTCCAGAATCAACATGGTCATCCTGGAATCAACATGGTCATCTAGGAATCAACATGGTCGTCTAGGAATCAACATGGTCATCTTGTAGTCTTGGAATCAACATGGTCGTCTGGAATCAACATGGTCATCTGGTAATTTGGGAATCAACATGTTCGTCCCAGTATTAACATGGTCGTCCTGGAATCAACATGGCAGCCAGCTTCATCTCAACATGCAATAACTGTTTATTTAAAGCATGGGATGAACACATACATGTTTGTAGTTGACCTGTTTACTTCTGAATAATTAATGTGTTTCTTAGCAGTGCTTTGGTTCATGTAATCTGAGATGCTTGTAAAAGTATGATGATACAATGAACCTTGGAATACATGCTACCGTTGATAAATGTAATCTAAGATACATCTTCAATAAATTAACCCTTGAAGCTTAATATTATCTTTGATATATGTGTCCTTACATACTTTAAAGCTTTAAATAGTTTGATACATGTAACATGTTTTTAATTTGAAATAAATATCCCTTTCACTATAAATTTGTTTATCTATCTTGGATACTGGATCATTTAGTTTTCTATTGGTTTTTAAGGATACATGCACTAAAGATATACTGGTAAGCAAGAAAAAAATCTGCTTTTATAACATGAAACATTTCAACATCACATTTGATAAGAAGTGTTCATGGATTTGAGGTTCAGATAGCAACTTCTGTCTGGTGGGATATTTGTTTTGGCGAGAAATTGGCTCTGCAGAGTCTGCGAAAACAGGTATCCTAAGGGACATCATTTTCTATCGGAACCAAACAAGTTATGTATTATTCTTTTTCTTGCATACCAAAAAAAAATTAAATAATTTTGATTTAATTTATCATAATTTTTTTACCACGTTCACTTTTTAGATGTCAGCTCATATAATTTATGTCAAATAATTTTATATGTCACATGACAGTGCAAGCAGGGTAGGAAAGACACATTAAGCGGATGTAGCATGAAATTGTTCACACCTTGTAAAAAACTTACAAACTCGTGTCTGGTATGCAAGAAAGCAGATTCCCACATGTTGTATTACTATGTTGGTTTTTCTACCCTGAATGCTAATGCAACCCTGATAGTTAAAGCAACACATCCACATTGGAACTTTAAAAAAAAAAAAAATTAATTGAGTTATGAGCACATTTCCCATACAAACATATGATCAATTAGCTGTATATGAGCATATAAACACAATCCCGAACAAAATGATGCCCAAATTATAATGCGTGACTAACAAAGCGTGTAAATCACCCGAGTCAAAAAAAAATGTCAAAATGACTTTCAAGGCAGGTAAAGTACACTACGCACTTTAACGTGAGGTTTTTTAATACGAATCGCATAATTCAATTTGAAGCAAAGTTGGAATCCTCGGCAATTTAAAAATAATTTATAAAGCGCTTGTCACGCTTTATAATTTAAACATCTTTTTTTATAATTCTAAAGCGTTCTGGATAGTGTTTGTTAGCACATATACAGCTCACTGACCATATATTTATCTATGGGAAATGTGCTCACAACTCAATTGAAATTTTTTTTAAAAAGTTTAAACGTGGATATGTTGCTTTAAGGAAGGTATAGTTTGTTACTATCAACACTAAACCTATGTTACTAACCATCAAAATGGTAACACCAATGTCTTGTTAACCAGTGAAAGTTCTCATACCAATATGCAAAATATTGTATTTTGTATTAATTGTTTTATGTAAAAGGGGTCATACCAAAGCAATAATGTGTGTGTGTCTAGTTATGCAGGAAGCTGGATTTGTTATATATGTTTGCATATGGTGTAATGTGTTCTAAATTATTCTTGAAGATCTCAAATACAGATTTGTCTTGTTCTTTAAATGTTTCTACTGTCGATTTTTTTCGAGTCAACATGATAAATTTGGCACTAACATCGTATTCTATTTATCATTTTATTTAGAAATTAACAAACAAATGATTTTAGTCCAGCAAACAAACTCATGTGTGTAAATCTGTGCCTGGAAATAGTTCCAAATTTGATTGATGATAATAACACAAAACAAATGCCCAACAAATCGTACAACAAACTGACTCTGTTATAACTATTATTTATTGAGATAATTAAGAGATAATCAATAGTAAATCAAGTGTATAAACACAGGGTTTAACACATAGCAAATAATGATGTCATAAATGTGTGTGTTATTCCAAGACAAACCCTCGGACAGATGGACAGAAGAGGCTCTGCTAAGACCTTGTTTATTTTTAATGTCGAACCTGATGAAGTCGATGATATTAGACACTAACATTGTATTTTCTTTTTCTTGTCAACATTTCTAATTCGTCTTTGTTACGAAATTGAAAATCAGCATCAAACTTTTGTTACATCCTGTAGAGATTGCACCACAATATATAATTGTACATAATGAGTATTTACTTAGATAATTAAATGTTTACAAGACTTGATCAAGACCACAAAGGATGTGCAACAGTCTCTCATCATCTATTGTTTACCAATTTCTTTACTTTTTAATATCTTGTCTTGTAGTTCTGCTAACCTATGTTAGATAAAATCATATTTTACAAACTTGAAGTTTGATGATAATAATCTCAGACATTTACAAAAAAATTATGAAAGTGTCATTTCAAAACCATGATAAATCAAATTTTATGTTGTAAAACTTGTCATTCCTCCTGTTGTTTAAAACACAATGCTGTTTTATCTGTTTGTCATGTTTTTCCCCCCATGATTTACTTCCGCGGTAGTGCTAATGACTTGTTCAACAAGATATTATTTTTTTTGTTAACAAGCACAAGCCATTAACACATTAGCACATTCCTCAACTTTGACAGCGTAAAGTTTATTTTTTCTGAACTACTGAAGAAAAAATACTTCAGTGCACCGATATTTGTTTCAAGCCTATTTAATTTGTACCTTGTTTTACTGCTGTAAAATTGTAATTTTAATACAATCTTGAGATCAACGAGTCTAAAATCTTAATAACCTAGATTTTTGTTTTGTTTGAAAACTTAGTTTTTAACTGAATAAGAACTGGAACACATTTGTACATATTTATATCACTGATACATATTTTTATCGCTGATACATATTTATATTGCTGATACATATTTATATCGCTGATACATATTTATATCACTGATACATATTTATATTGCTGATACATATTTATGTCACTGATACATATTTATGTCACTGATACATATTTATATCACTGATACATATTTATATTGCTGATACAAATTTATATCACTGATACATATTTATATCGCTGATACATATTTATGTCACTGATACATATTTATATCACTGATACATATTTATATCACTGATACATATTTATATCGCTGATACATATTTATATCACTGATACAAATTTGTATTGCTGATACATATTTATATCACTGATGCATATTTATATTGCTGATACATATTTATATCACTGATACATATTTATATCACTGATACATATTTATATTGCTGATACATATTTATATCACTGATACATATTTATATCACTGATGCATATTTATATCGCTGATACATATTTATATCACTGATACAAATTTATATCACTGATACATATTTGTATTGCTGATACATATTTATATCACTGATACATATTTATATTGCTGATACATATTTATATCACTGATACAAATTTATATCACTGATACATATTTGTATTGCTGATACATATTTATATCACTGATACATATTTGTATTGCTGATACATATTTATATCACTGATACATATTTATATCACTGATACATATTTATATTGCTGACACATATTTATATCACTGATACATATTTATATCACTGATACATATTTGTATCACTGATACATATTTATGTCACTGATACATATTTATATTGCTGATACATATTTATATCACTGATACATATTTGTATTGCTGATACATATTTATATCACTGATACATATTTATATTGCACCTTGTTTGTATCAACTTTATGGTAATAACATCCTGCTCATTTTGACAAAAATATCATCTGCTTATTCTAAGCCTATATAAAGATGTGAAAGCTCTGTAATATATATTTGCTGGCAGTACTTGTGTTTTTTTTATTCAAATAGAACTACACATTTTTTCACTGAATAATAATATATTGTTAGAAATAATTATTACAATTTAACGAAAATAACATCTGATTATTTTGACGAAAATAAAAGGTCTGCTTAATATACTGACCAAAAAAAATTCTGCATATAAATGATACAGTACTATATTCCCCATAGCTTTAACTGTATATGTCACTTTTATTACATATTGCCTTTCTCGGTATACATTTGACTGGTTCTCAGTAGATTTTCGACTTCCAACATACTTCTGTTATTGCAAATCGGAACCAAGGGTATTCTATTATAGTTTCCATGACATTTTACATCTTATTCTGACATTTTCACTGCTATTTATAAGCAGCTGTCTGTACCCTTTTTACGAGATGTCTAAGAATCAACTTAATTTGCAAGTAGAATGATGTTAGGCAACCCGTGTTGTGTATTTGCGTTTAAGTCTTATCACTTTTTATTGTGTTCTAAAATTTTAACCAACTTGTATGAATGCTAACAGGTTGAAAAGTAGTTTCAGCTTAAACTGAATATAAGAATAGTATGTAACACGTTAACAGCTTCTGCGAGTTGAACAAAACGTTCCATGCGCAACATCTTTAAGATGCCTATCAAATAGTTGTAGTGGTTTTGTATATTTGATATTTTGAGAAGATATGATTTCTATGTGTGCTGTAGACAAAATTTGATCTCTGTTCTCAAGATGCAATATGATAAATGTATGTGTGCTACACCATGTTTTGTTGCTTTGGGTTTTTGTGATGTGCTGGGTGAATTAATGGATTTTGTTTTTTTTTGTTTTTTTATCATATTAACAAGTTAGTAATGCTGTGTTAGACTGCTCTAGTGTTAGATACAGGAAATAGGTTGTTTTTTGGGGAAAGTCTTTGATACATTATCAATGTTTAGGAAATAACAAGTCTGAGATGATAAAGTATGTGTTATTATGCTGGCAACACATTGTTAACGGAATGTATAGTAGACTTAAGGCTGAGATTTATGTAGATCTTCTTAATTAAGTATTCTTTTTGTTATATTAAAAAAAATCAGGAATATTTTTTTCTTTATGAAAATAAATAATTTTTACAAAAATGAAAATAAAAGCTATCAAACCAAGGCAATTTTCCAAATGATTAATATCTATATGTTCCTTGCAATTTCCCTTCTTATTACACATAGCTGTTTTAAACAGATTGAGTTGTTTTTCAAACCTCAATTTTATGGAGATACAAACACAACACAGAGAGGATCATAATAACTCGGTTTGAGCAGGATCTACTCTGGTTGCTTCTCAGTCATTTTACTCCTTGACTTTTTTCTAGATTGAAGTAGAAATTCTTAAATTACCTCACATGTACTTCAGCTATACATATACTAGTGTACCTGGTGACGACAGTTACTTGCTTAAACACTATTTATTACTTCATTTATTACTGTTAATGTCAGAAATAGATCAAGTTTTACGTCAGTGGCCATTTATGGCATGTTATGAAAGGTAACTAAGTGATCAGTAAGAATTTTGTTGTCTAGATAATGGCAGATATACAAACATTCTGTAAGTCTCATGATGGTAAAGAAGCCCATTACAATCATTAAACTCCTATTATATTCATTCATCTGGCAGATAAACAATTACTGAAATGTCCATCCACAACAACATTAGGAGTTGTTTGTTTATTATCCATAATTGGAGAAGTACCTCAGGCTATTATCAGATAATTAAATGAAACTGCCAGATCATCTCAACACTATTGTTTTTCCGATATTGATACTTCATTTAAGATAATTGACTAATTGTCTATTGGAGAAGAGGTTAATCTATTATGGATGCTCGGTACATGATTTATGATCAATGAAGGAACAGTTTATGGCCAGTTAAGACACTGACTTTAATACTGAGTGTATATATCAGAAAGTGTCTGTGTTGGGATCTAGAAATAGTTGGTGTCAGCTGAGTTTAAACTTACTTATTTTATATTGATTGTAAAAGTAATTCTTACAACTTGACAAAGTATCATTTTCCTGGGTAGAACCAGTACAAAGTTTATGTGGATAAAGTCTCTTGCTCAAGGTCACCATGCATGGCTGTGACAGGAAATTGAATCCAAGACCCTCCAGTTCTTGGTGTGATACTTTTTTCATTAAGGCGTCATTCAAGTAATGGTGTTTTGCTATCAGCAGTCTATCCATCAGTAAGTGCTGGTTATTACTCTACACTGCAACTCAGTGTCCATTTTTTAGCTTGACATAACCAAGAAAATCATTTATACCGGTATGAATCTGGCATTTTGAAAAAAAATTTCTCTTGTTAATTCCTTCAGCCTAGATTTTTTATATAAGTTTAATATTAAAATCAAAACAATTCACTCTTTTTTTCATGTTTTGACACCTTGCTTCTGCAATGAGCTAAGTAAATTGTTTCAGAATCAATGTCAAGTAAGTAAATTGCATCAGGAAGGGAAATCCAGACTGAATCCATATTGGTTCCATCAACAATTTCCTACTAAAATTCTCTGCCAGAACCTCTCATCAGAGTTTTTTTGCACTGTCATGTAGCTGTTTGTTCTAGTAATAATTAATGACTGGGAAGAAATTATAAAGATATCTTAAAAGAATTCTCGTCAGTTTCTCAAATAATCTGGACAGGGTCACATGGTACATTTGTAACAAAATTGTTAAGATTTGAAATTTATTTTTTTTAACTAATATGTATAGAAAGGGTTTGGTAGACTCTGACTTTGTCACATGGTACAAATGATTTACTATGATTGGATTATTAAACGAAAAACGTGTACATGAATATATGTCTGATAGACCCCAACTTTATCACATGGTACAAATGGTTTGCTATGATTAGATTATTAAAATAGAAACTTGTAATATGAATATAGAAGTAATGATGTCACTGATGTGTATATCTGATGGGGGTTGACAGGTCACATGGTACAAATGAAGAGACATTATTGGATGAATAATAGGTACAAGTACATGTACTAGTATCATTACATGAAAATATCAAATACAGATTAATCCTGACTGGGTCACATGGTACAAATGATGAAACCTTATTGGATGATTAAAACTGTCAATGCAATGTAGTCCTGCCCTGACAGAGCAGCATGGTACAAATGAAGAGGTATTATTTGACAATTAAAATTGTTTATTAAGGATAGACAGGGTCACATCATGACATGATACTGAAATGAGCAGATCTGATATTATTTGATGATTAAAATTGTTTAACATAGGTTTAATATAGGTTGATAAGCCTTGGCTTGGTAACATTGTACAAACAAAGAGCAATGGTTGGATATGAGGAAAGGTAGAAATGGTACAAATGAATTATGATTAAAATAGTATGTAGATGTGAATGATTACTTACCAATGTTTGGATGCAAATTATATAAAGCAATATTGTCTATATAAAGTTGTATCATATATTGAATATAGTTTTATTTACCCTTGTTCATACCATTTGTGGTTCAGTGTTATTTTATGACCAAATGCTCATTATGTTTTTGTCAATCATTTATGATTTATAAGCTATTGGTGTAGTCCAGCCTATGTACGGTGATCAACAGAGATAGAGTAAAACTGCCAGAGTGTTTGTTTTATAAATTTGTGTTTAGATAACAGTTCATGTATAAAGTTCTATATTCAGCAAATTATGACATATTGACAAACTATACTTATATTGTATGTTAGATTTGTACACATTGGCCTAATTAATAATAAACTTGTTATCTGAAAAGTCTTCAAACTTTTGTAAGGTATGTATGGAGAAAAAATATTTTTCGAATACTTTAAAATAAATGTTAGAGTTTTATTGTTACTGTTTACCCCAAAAATTGCCCCTGGGGGTGAATCACATTTTGCAGAAATTGGTATGTTTAATGGCATAAAACAGGGGATTTGTTCAACTATAAACCTGGCCTTAAAATAAAGAAAAAAAATGTGGATTGGGGTGGGATGCATAACAGAGGAGGGGATCGGTCAACACTTATTAACGGGTATGCAGTATATTGATTTTTTTATCTGGATTAAGATATTTGGTTAAAAAATGTTTAATTAAAAGGTGAAATTGATGGGTTTTTTATGAATTTATAAGTGTTGGTATTTATATTTTTTTTGGTGCTTAATAGATTAGGAGCAGTTTTAGCTCTAAATTACTTTTTTAATCCTGCACAAACTACCGGTGTCTCTTTAACTAAAATTGCATCTATGTCTCACCTGTATTATTATTGTGTAGCGTTAATTATGCATCTCTTTCTATATTTATATATGTACAAATATCATCTATATAAACCAACCATAGAAGTCAGATGGCCAACATGTTGGCTTGTTGCTGAAACCACATGTATAAAAAGTTGTGCACGAGTCGACATTGATCTCCATGTCAAACCCTTTATACAATTTCCATGACAACTTAAATATTTTTTGTTTTATATGATTATTCTTTTAACCATGGAGACTTAAGATACCGTTAAACTTTATATGTTTGGCAGTCAATGCTATTTATTTCCAAAGTTCTAGCAATCGACCATTTACAAAGTTTTTAAGGGTAGGGTACATGTTTCAATAAAAGGATACTAGGATTTTGCAAACACTATTTTAAGAGATGAGTATAAACAGTAGCTACTGTACATATAGTTAAATGGAAGTTGAACAGACCTTTTTTGAACAAAATGATTTTAGAAAAATGTATATTTGTCAAGTATTTTCCAAAAATATTGCAGATAACAAAATTTTGGTGTATGGATATTTTGAATGAAAACATTCTGATTTTCCTCAGAATTTTGTATTCTGATTTTGTTTATTAGGACCTGGTTTCAAATTTTCAATGAAATATTATCGCTACTGAAATTTTTATCTGAAATTTTTACACCAAGAAGTTTTACCAGTATTACAAATGATTTATAGGTCTGATGTTTTTTTACAACACTAAAAATTAATTGATATGCTAAAGAAAAACTAAGTTTTGCAGTAAATCTGTTTGAATACCAGACTGCTTTATCACATTTGTTTTCTATTACATGCAGGAGTTGAGACGAACCCACAGCAGCTATTACTTCTCTGTGTAATTGTTTCAAGGAAGAAAATTCTTATTGATTCACTACTTATTGCAGAAATAAATGACTGTTCCTTTTATAGTAATGGATAGCGTGTGTGTGTGTGTGCATACCATAGTTTCTCCAATAAAAACTTGCCCCTTAATAAGTATCTAATGTTTTGTAAAAATGGAACAAGTGCAAATAACTAGGAATGGGTTAAAAATCAATTTTAAAAAAAAACAACTCTGAGAGGACAGGTTTTATGAACTTGAACCGCGATCACTTATTAGGGGATATCTCTCATATATAACCTTTGCGAATCCATTAGTATGGGAAGAAGTTCATGCGTTTGTATAGGCATTATATGATATAATTGATTATAGAAAATGCAAGCTGCATCATATATAGTTTGTGCGTTTGCATGCCTTATGATATTCATCTGTTGTGCGTGCGAAATGCATAATATCATGTTTTTTTACATGAAAAGTATAAATGCCTCTTGAGATGAAATCGTTGTAAAATGCTAAATATTGCAAAGGTTATACATGGAGAATGCAGAGTTATCTGAATGTATCAAGATTTGTTTGTGGAAAAAAAGGCACAATGCATCATAACATTCACATCATTCCTTGACATATCAGTAGGTTGATAATTTCGTACATTATAAAGTATTTACAAGATGTGAATTACGCATTGTGTGAGCAGCCATTGAATTCTGTTATTTCGGAGGGATTTTAAACAATTTTCATTGAATTGAAAATCATGAATTACAAATGTTAGAGCTATTTAAACCTGGGGTAAACAAATTTTGAAAATCAGATCAAAACCATCAATTAATAGACCAGTGGTAGGTAATGACCATATTTTGTTTTCATTTATTGGTTTTTGATTTTTGATTTATTTTACTTTGATTGTAAAAATTTTTTTTAAACATAAACAAATCGCTCTTGAAGTCTTCCTGAGTAGAACCAGTACTAAGCATATGTTGATAAAATGTCTTACTCAAAAACACAACATAGCTGTGGAGGAGGATCGAATCCATGACCCTCCGATCTCGAGTTCAATGCTCTACCACTGGACCACACGCTCCACTTGATTGGTCCCTCGATACATGTCGGACTAGTTAAATGTGACTTAGATTGATTAACAGGTGTCTTAATTTACATTTATAAATACTACAATCAATTCCACCATGTTCATGGCGTACATTTCGCTAATACGTGTATGTTCAAGCTGAAATGGACACTAAAATTAATAATTTGTCTAATTGTTACTACGATTGTATCTCTTGGTCTACATCATTTGGCTCTCAAATCAACAAATTGTTATCAAACACTCTTAAAATGATGATAAAATGATGTGAAACTAAAGAGATGACTATTTTACTGAAGTTTTAATTGATTATTTTTGACATGATAAAATATATAATACGGAGATGGATTTTATGAGAACAGAAACACCGAATATGTCTTAAGAGCATAGACTGGGATACAAATTACTGTAAAATTTGGCACTTACAATTTAAAAATTATGCAATCAGTCAAGTTTGAATTGTGCATTTAACACTAATTAGTGAAAAATATCATCTGCTTCCAATAAAAACTGCGGAGTTTCAAGTGGAGAAAATAAATCATGATTATTGTAAGATGAATGGAACGCGATTTACCTACAAATACTTTTTTTTTAAATTCTACTGAACTAATCTAGAACTTGGCAGACTGTCTGTATATTTTAATTGGGCAAAAATTACAAATGAACGAAACTTGGCGGAAAAAAATATAGATATGAAATAAAGTACTTTACTTTTTTGTGGTGGTATGGGGAAGTAAAATGTACCTTGCTCTTATCTGTATCCTCAGAAAGTGTCTGAGAGTTCTGAAACCAACTTATTTGAAATGGTTTTAATTTTCAACCATTTTCTATATTCACTTGTATTAGACTGATGGCTACACTGTACATAATTATAAAAAAAGCATTCCCAAGTTTGTTGAGTAAAGAGTTATATAAAAATCATCCTGGCATTAATAAACAGTGCATTGATTACATGTTTTTCAGCTAGAAAGGCACAATTATCTCTTGAGTTATTGACAGTGCCATTTATTTCCATTTTCACTAGAGAAGAATAAAATAATTGAAGATAAGATGTACGGATGTTCACAGCTCCCCAGAAACACCAGACAGGTTAATTGTCAGGGGCATACCTGGTTTGTGGGAGGGGGCTCAGTTGCTGGGGGATTAAAATGCATCCCAAAAATTGAGAAAATCTATGAAAATGCAGTATGTGTATGTGTTTCACACTTTTGTATTTTAATATATTTCCAATTTACTTAGCAAGTTCAGAAAAATTAAGTTACCTAAGGTATTGTAAAGTCCTGCATTAGTCTTAATTATTACCATTTGTCATAAAATACGGGTCCTCTGTGGCTGAGTGGTCTAAGCTCCTGTTGTCTAATGACCATTAGGTTGTGGGTTTGAATCCAGCTCTGTCCAAAAAATTTATGTGAGAAAGTTTGCCAGTTACTTGTGGAAGGACAGTGGTTCTACTCAGACTCATTTTGAGGTCTTCCTCCACCAGTAAAACTGGATATGCCATAATAATTTATAACCCATCATGTGATGAAAATGGCTTTAAACCCCATAATTTTTTTTATCTCCTTCACTAACAGTAATCGTAATTCGTTAATAACACTTGAAGTTTACCCACTGTTTCTTATTTTCAAATTTTATGGCCTCAACCAACCTGCCATGACTCAGTTTAACCATTTAACCCATTCCCCTTTAGATCAAATCAAATATTGTTAGACCTCCCTTTCCCACTCTCCCCAGCCCGCTGAGTTTTAGATCCACCACTGACTGGTTGTTATTGGAACACCAGACTTGCACATAACTCAGAGTTGTATATTCACCAAACCGCTGTTCTGTTTACATGTTTCTTCTGTCTCTCTGGTCTGGCTGGGATTAGTATGTCCATAAACAATCTGGCTATAATTTATTTATCTTCCAACATCTGCAAAATATTCGCTAGTTATATTGAAACAGGTGTTTGTGTACACTGTTTAATGCCTGACATATTTCCTGAATTCTTACAGCTAAATACAGTCATAACAGATATGGATAGTGGTGACATATGTTTATTATAATTGTGGCAAGTAAAACCCTGGTTTCAGCCTGCAACACTTTGTACTGGGTCTAAAACAGATTAATATAAGCTCAAAGTTGTTTTTTTAAATTAAATTAAAATGAAATAGTCAAAGCAGACAGTCACAAAACAAACAATATATTCTACCTCAAGTACAACCCTGGTCTCAGCCTGCAACACTTTATACTGGGTCTAAAACAGATTAATATAAGCTCAAAGTTGTTGTTTTTTACAATCAAGGTAGAATGAAATAGTCAAACTTGTCAAAGCAGATAGCCAAAAAACTAAATAATTTACCTCTGAAGGCAGATGGTTGTTAACATCTGAAACTGTTGAAAAACTGGTTTGTTTAATTCAGGTTAATTAACTCTGAAACTGTTTAAATGAAAGTCACAAATGTGGTTGTGACAGATAGTTGCTGAGTACAGATGGGTGCTAAGTACAGATGGTTGTTTCATAAAAGTGATTGGCTAATGCATAAAATCCAATTATCTGTTTATCTGGTGTTCGGGACAATGATAGAATGATGCAATGTAGACCCTGAGTGGCTTCAGAATTACTTGACCTGATTACAGTCTGAATTGTTTGGTCCCAGTTGTATGAAACTTATTCTAAATGATAAAAAAAAGAAAAATGGTAAAAAGTATTTTAAATTTGCAATACAAGGATGAATTTTATATAAACCAGGGAGGCTGTTGTGCAGATACCTACGTTTCAATATTTCTGTGTGTGTAACTATTTTTAGGGTATTGAGTGAAAAGCTAAGTACATAGAACTAATTTTATTAAGAATCTATTGTCATTAACTTTATATATATTATAAACTTACAAAAAACCCTTATAACAATATGATATAACAGTATAAAAGACATTGCACATTCACATATTTGCCTCATAAAAACAATCATTGAAACCACTGCTAATGTAACTGCTGCTGTTATAAATCATTTTTTCATTACTTGTTTTTCTCCTAATCAAGTTGTACAAGTGTGACATAATGTGTGAGATTGCAGGGTAAATTAAACATCAGTGGGTTCATTTTTTTCCTGAGTTTGTTATTGTGCAAGTACACATATTAACTAAAACACTGATACGATAGATATCTCTTTAAGTGGTTTATACAAAAAACGATCTTGTGATAATTGACATCATACTTGCAATGCTGCGGAATGCAAGTTATAATTTTGTCTTATAAAATCTTTCTTACAACTGCTTGTAATTAGCTTAAAATATATATGTCAAAAAAAGTGAATTTTTTTAAATCTCAAAATTCCAATTTTTGACTACCGGTACAGATATTGGAGATTACTGCTATCTCAGCAGTAAAATATTTAAATTGTTTTCTTGCTGTGAAATGTTTTTTAGACAGTGATTATATTATTTAATTGCCCATTCCGAATTTCTTAACATATGATATACAATTGAATAGTTGTAAATAATACAAGGGAAAAAAATCAAAATAAGTAGCAGCATAGACAACATGGTAGATTTTGATATTAACAAGGACATTATGCATATACTACACCAAAATGTCTTGTGAATAAAACTTCGACTCGATTAATCGACATAATGTGGAAGTCACAGCGACTTACACCTATTCCTTGTCAATGAAGCTTTGACTTGGTTTATAAGGACAATATAAATATTTCCCCAAGAAAGCGTATAACCATTGATTCCTCATGAACAAAGTGTTATAATCATCTTTTGCCAATAAAGCTTCGTTTAAAATACCTGAAAGTAGGTCAGCAAGAATTTCTGTTTCATGGTTTTAAAATGCTCCTGATATTTTTTGTCCAGAAAACTTTGATCGAGACCAACAATGACACTGTGTTTCCTGTTAAAATAAGCAGTACTCAATGCTCTTTGTCAAGAAAAATTGGAAATTTTTTTGTACAAAGGAGCTTTGATTTAACAAAAATGTAAATATTTTCATTGATGTTTTGTTAATAGAGCTTTGATAGATCATCAAGAAACTGTTTTATGATGTTTTAAATGTGCAAGTATATCAGTGATTGTTATAAATAAATCTTAGGTAGATTTACAAAAGGTTTGCTAAATGGCAATAACTTCTTGCCAAATAAAAATGAAGCTTTGAATGATTTTATAAAGACATTTATTTACTTCAATGATTTCCTGTCATAAAGCTTTTGTAGATTTACATGAAAATTTATGCATGGTTTACAAAGATTTTTTTGTCAATAAAATGTCATAATTTGTGATTTTCTGTCATTTGTTACATTGTACATATATATGCTTTTTATTTGAAAAGAAAGTGCTGTTGCATGGGTATTTTTCTTTATATTTTGTTATAATTATTAATTAAGTTCACAAAGTCAAGGTTACATATAGGTGTATTTAATTAGTGGTCAGGCATATAATAATATTAATTATGTGATTTATACAATGTATCTATATTACAAGTAAGTTAAAGAATTACATATTGTAATTATTTTTCCGAAAACATGAAATGTTCATTTTAATTTTGTGGAAAATGTCAAAAATAACCATAATTTTGTTGTATAAATTTAACAATTCAATGTTTTATACTCATTTAGAATCCTTTTTGCAAAACCTGTTTCCCAAATATTTTGTAATCCTGACCTAAAGGTTGTAAAAACTCTGATTTCCATTCAATCCAACCAGACTGAATCAATGTTGCAATGAAGCTTCTATTGTTTAAATCCAGGAGAAACTCAGCTTAGAACAAAGTCAGTTTTTTAATAACCTTAAGCCCAGATGGAGGCGTAATACGGAGTGCCTTCATGGAACCTTGGCTTTTTATCTTGTGTAGATTGTTTCTTTGCACTCTTTAAAGATCAATAATCTTATTCTACTTTTGTTTTTGAATGTAAAACCTCTATTATAAATGTTATCTTTCAGCAGCATATAGTCTATATTATTAATAAAATATGCACATAAAAGTGTCTTGAGTGTTTTTTTTTAAAAATCCATTTTAAATCACTTGAAACAGAACTCATTTGAGAATCTAGAGCCGCAAGGTGAGACATTTTGTTTGGAGTGTTTTATTATCTGTCAATAACTCTCTAGTTTATACTAATTGATTTTATCTTGATTGGGTGGCAAGCTCTATACAAATTTATTTTATCTTGTTGGGAGGAAAGCTCTATACAAATTGATTTAATCTTGATTGGGTGGCAAGCTCTATACTAATTTATTTTCTCTTGACTTGGAGGAAAGCTCTATACAAATTTATTTTAACTTGATAGTTGGAAAGCTTTATACTAATTTATTTTATCTTGATTGGGAGGAAAGCTCTATACTCATTTTTTTATCTTGATGGGAGGAAAGCTCTATATGAATTTATTTTTATCTTGATGGGAGGAAAGCTCTATAATAATTTATTTTATCTTGATGGGAGGAAAGCTCTATACTAATTTTTTTATCTTGATTGGGAGGAAAGCTCTATAAAAAATTATTTTATCTTGTTGGGAGGAAAGCTTTATACTAATTTATTTTCTCTTGACTTGGAGGAAAGCTCTATACTAATTTATTTTATCTTGATTGGGAGGAAAGCTCTATATGAATTTATTTTATCTTGATGGGAGGAAAGCTCTATACTTATTTATTTTAGCGTAAAGGTTAATATGAGCCACTTTTGAGACTGCTTCCTAGATAGAACCACTAGTGAGTGTTTTTGAGAGGCATCTGTCTAGCTTGGGATCGAACTTGCAGCCTATGGCGTGAGTGGCCAACACTCTATCCACTACGCTACAACTATATTTCTGTAACAAATTTGTGCCAAATATAATAAAATTAATGTAGGATGTGAATTTCATCAGGTTTTATCTGTGAAGTAGACAAAATTACAAGGATAAATGTTTTTTTTGTTTTAATTATTTTTAAACACACACAAAAAAATGTGCCTACCTGCTGTGCCTGTAGCCTTATTGTACAGATACTTGCTAACAAGTTTGACAGTAAACAGTTGAGAAGTTCAGGAGAAAAGTTCTGACAAAAAGAATTGTGATTAAAAATAGTTAAAAGATTGTAAGTATATGGAGCAGTACATAACGATGATAAGAGCGACTGGACTTAATACTCATATCACAAAAGAAGTTTGGTCAAAATCAGTTTAGAAGTTTAGGAGAAGTAATGCTGATTTATAATTATAAATTATCAAAGATCAATAAATACATAAAAACATATTTATAAACTGGAACACATATATATATGTACAACTTGATTTCATACTCAAACTTGGCATGTTTGATCAAAATTTGTTGCGAAATTGAAGATTTATCACAAAAGATAATGAAAGAGTCGAAACCCCACCAAAAGTCATATTAATGGTACTGAACAAAATATTTTCAAAATCTTTCAATTTCAACTATTTTGGGACCCTTCTGGCCCCTTATGGAAATTTAGTCCTCCTTGTTGAACCAAATGTAATTTACCACAACAAAGACTTGCTTTAAACATTAAATTGAACATTATTTTTTCACATTTTTTTTAAAAAAAAAATAATGTGGTTTAACCCCATTTTCAACATTTCAGGTTATATATGGCATATCCAGTTTTATTGGTGGAGAAAGATCTTTGAATGAATCTAAGTAAAACCACTGTCCATCCATCCGCAAGTAGCTGGCAAATTTTCTCACATATTTGCAGTTGGCAGGACCAAAACCTATGACCTTAGCGGTGAGAGGTAAGTAAACTTGAGATGCCGTAGACCACTTAGCCACGGAAGGCCCTTGTACAGTTGGATAAAAAGAAAATTAAAAATTTCAAGTTTTCCCATAGTATTCCTACATAAAACTCCTAAAAGTCCCTTTTCAGGGCCACTATAAAAAAAACTTATTCATTGGAATGATTTATATAAATCGAGAAAAAAATTGACAGACTAGTTGTTTTTAAATCCAAAATGGTCCACGATGTAAATTCAATCCTCTAAATTTTCCTTCTCAAATAAAACATCATTATATAGATGAGAAAATGTGAAATTTCAGTTTTCCCAGTCTTCTTATGTAGTCACTTTATAGTGCCCCTGTACATCCCATGGACCCTTGATTTCAAACTTCAGCCCCCTATTTAAACAAAATATGAACAATTTTGGCTGACCAGTAACTGTTGTTGAAAATATTCTTGAAAACTCCTTATAGAAATTCAATTCTTCGTATTGAATCAAATCATAATTATTAGCTATGGCTAGATGCTGCTCCATGTCCCCATACTACCAGTAAATAATATTTTTTGCACAAATGAATGAAAAAAAAAACAATTTTCCGTTTTCAAATTATATAAGTATCTCTATGTAAAACTCAAAGCTCCTTTACAGGGTCTCTACTAATACTAGCTAGCCCCTTAATTTATATAAAATTCCTTCCCATAGCAAGATTTACATTTAATGAACCGGATCTTAAGAAAAAGAATTTTGGAAATTCTCACTATTTACCCTTTTGTAGGTCTATATTTGGTGAACATTTTTACCCAGTAATTAATATTTTCAAAATCTGTTTGGATGCTTATGAGGAGAAACACTTTTGGAACTGTTTTACTATTTTTAGTAATGGTGGTCATCTTGAATTTCGAAAAAAAAAAAAATTGTGTATAGTCTTACATACATAAGAAACATCCATATGAAAGTGTAACTAGCATAGTGGTTTAAAGGCAGAGCTGCTAACATAGGATGACAGACAACAGATGGTGAACAACAGATGACAGATGGCGGACAACAGATGAACGATTTGTTAATGGTGTTTAAGACCATTTTAACAGATGACAGGTTATACATACACGACATATCCAGATTTACTTTTTGAAGGAAGACCCCAAAATTATATGGTATCCTGATGATTTATTTGTACCATCTATAAAGCAGTGTCCAGCTTGAATTGTTCACTTAGAAACGGCAGCAAGACTACCAACTCATACCTGAAGAATTGTTGTCAGGAAATGACCATTCTATTATTGAATGTTTTAAAGTTTTTGTACCTGGTTTCACATCTCCAGCACTATCGGCAGAAGTTTCTACTGTAGTACTTGTGGCTCTCATCAAACTGATAAATATAATTCACCATAATTATTACAATATGGTAACCAACAAAGGTATTCTATAATTAGTTTAGAATGTTTGCAGGATGAGCGTATATATATCCAGGGGCAGACTCAGGATTTCAGTCATGTTGACTGGGCATACATAAACAGCAAATTTCTAATAGTTGCTTGTTGGTGTATGGAGTAGGGGTGACATAAATGGCCATAGGCAATTTCGGCGGGCATGGTATATAGATTTGTATATGGTCTTTTTAAATGGAGCACAGGCTTCCTGGCTCGACACAGTCTCCATGCTGACTGATATACAACCTTGCATCTCATTTTCCTTTTATAACTACTTCAATTGGGAAAGTTGTCAGTTACTTGCGGAGATGGGGGTGCTTGAGTACTGGTGAACCTTTCAGGAAACAGTGGTTCAGTTAATTGACTGTCTATTAGCTCTCCATGGTATAAAAATGACGATTTACATTCAAAATATACTATCCCTGTCAACGTTCAGGGAAATTTGCAACAAGTGTGTGTCCCACCCTGATCTGCTAGTGATGCTGATGATAAACTGGTTTATCTTCACCAAATCTTTTATTTTGAAACCTTCAAAGTATACCATAAAATATTAAATTTGGGTTTAAACTGACATTAAAATGCTTTTTAAATTACATTTGAAATAAAAGTATCACAGTTTTTATGAGGAATCTCGGGTCTGTGGTTGGGATTGGAGATATAACCATTAGAAAATAATTATAAATAACTTTCCTACAGTTAAATACAAGTGGCAAACTAATGATTTAAAATATGAATAATGATTTAAACAATCAGTGTAATTCTTATGAATATTTTGGAAGTAAGTGAAGGAGGTTCACTTGAAATTACCTTGATGGGTTAGAGTGGGGGATGTAGTCCTGATGAGATTTAGATATGGAGCATTACTTATAATATGGAGCTTTACCTATAATATGAGCATTATCTATAATATGGAAGCTTTACCTATAATATAGGACATTACCTATAATATGTAGCTTTACTTATAATATGGGACATTACTTATAATATGGAGCTTTACCTATAATATGAGCATTATCTATAATATAGGGCATTACCTATAATATAGGGCATTACCTATAATATGGAGCTTTACTTATAATATGGGGCATTACTTATAATATGAGCATTAACTATAATATGGGGCATTACTTATAATATAGGGCATTACCTATAATATGGAGCTTTACTTATAATATGGGGCATTACTTATAATATTGAGCTTTACCTATAATATGAGCATTATCTATAATATAGGGCATTACCTATAATATAGGGCATTACCAATAATATGGAGCTTTACTTATAATATGGGGCATTACTTATAATATGAGCATTAACTATAATATGGGGCATTACTTATAATATAGGGCATTACCTATAATATGAGCATTAACTATAATATGGGGCATTACTTATAATATGGAGCTTTTTACCTATAATACGAGCATTAACTATAATATGGGGCATTACCTATAATATGGAGCTTTACCTATAATATGGAGCTTTACCTATAATATGAGCATTATCTATAATATGGAGCTTTACCTATAATATGAGCATTATCTATAATGTAGGGTATTGCTATATGAAGTAATACGATGATATATACCCAGGATCGAAGGGTCATGATCTCAATCCCCTACCACAGCCATGTGTTGTGTCTGTGAGCATGACAACATACTCACATATACTTAGTACTGGTTCTATACAGGATTTGTTGCTTGATTTGTCACAATTGATAAAAAATAAATAAATACCACCAGTAATCCAAACTTGGATATACCCCTAGAAATGACTGAAGAACTCTCAAAGCTTCCACTTGAGAAGGAATGTAAAATGTTACAAAACTTATAAATATGCAAATTACGCAGAATTAAAAACAGCATAAAAACAAAGAAGCCAAAAGCATGAACTTGAAAGGATACCTTCACACTGCTGCATGTGTGAACACAATTAGACAAAGTACAAGTCTGGCTTCAAGTGATAAAGTAGTTTATATTAGTAATAAAAATGTGCAGGAAATCATAAATTATTTTCATCGAATAATTTTCATTTCTGAAAGAGATTGGAATTTAAATATGAAAACATTACTTTAAAGGGAGCATATCAGGAAAAAATGTTACAATTGTCTTAAAAAATAAAAATTATTTTAAAATGAATAGCAAGCATCTTATTATCTTTAATAAATTAAATTTGAATGGTTTGGTATGTCAAATCCACCAAAATTTGACAAAATAAATATTTAAATCAGAGTGGTACACTTGAAATGAAATCCTAATTCTAAAACAGACCACTAAAATACTGTTCGATAACCTTCACATCAACATACAGACTATTTAATATATACCTGTAAACATGTAAATAGGATAAAACTGAAAACAAAATGAGATGCAACTCATTTTATATGTCACAAAATATGTTTAATTTTAATTTTTAGTGGGAAATCTATTTAAGTCTTACCTAGGCTTGTAGCCCAAGTTAAGAAATCCCTTTTCACAATACTATTTTGGCATGTTTAAATAGATATCCTTTTGGCAATACAGGGTCGTTAACTATAAATAGTCATGATATATATTGAGAAAAATAAAACGTTTTTAGCCAATTTTAAAATTTTGAAAATTCCTGATATATTCCCTTTAAAGGGAGTATATCATGAAAAAAAAGTTATATATGTCCTAAAAAATAAAACAGTTATTATAACTGATAAAAATCTCATTATCATTAATAAATAAAATCCGATGGTTTGTAATGTCAAATGCACCAAAATGTGGAAAAATCAATATTTAAGTTAAAGTGGTAAATCCCCATTCTTAAAATAGGCAGCATTTAAATACTTCTTGACAACATTCGAATTGTCATTCGGACGCTATCTAAGATGAAACAATTTTTACAGTGCGTAAACCTGTATAACAGATCTAACTGAAATCAAATGCAATTATGCGACTCATTTAATATGTCACAAAATATTTTGCAATTTTAAGCGTAAAATTTATTTTAGTCTAACCTCAGTGCATAGCCCAAGTTAGGAATTCCCTTTTCAATATACTATTTTGGCTTATTTAAATAGACATCCTTTCGGAAATACGGATCAGTAAATATGGGCATGATATATAGAAAAAACATGTTTTTTTTAAGCAAATTTTTAATTTTTGAAAATATCCTGATAAATTCCCTTTAAAACTCATATAGGCATATGGGGCTGAATTACTCTCTCATTCACAACCACACTTTATAGCAATTTTCCACAGTGGATGTCGGTAGATTTAGTAGTCAGAATAACATTTACCATTAAAATGATTAAAAGTGTACAAATGCACCAAATAACCATGATGACATGCTACACTTCATACAGATACAGTGTAGCAAGTTTGGTCAAAATCAGTTGCTAAGTTACGAGTACATGTAGTAATCTGGACAAAAAAATGTGATGTACATACAAACAGACAAGAGCCCTTTATGCCTCTTCCATACCACCATATTTATTTAAATCATCAGTCACCTTTTATTGGTGTGTGCATCAAAGGGAGGATACTTGATAGAAAAGATGTTGTTTCAAGACTGATAGAGTTATGTGTCCATAAGTATTAGAGTTTATTTTTGGAAAATTATTTTAACCCTTTACTTCATATAGACGCCTTTGGACACCTCTAATATAGACGCCTAGAGGACACTTCTAATATAAAAGGCTTTTGAATTTTTTTTGTGAAATATGTTTATATTAACTGACAGAGTGGAAAACAGTGCAGGAAGTGTTCAGATTGCTCATTACAATCATAACTCTTCCTGCGCTGTTTTCAAAGGCCTTCTGTTGTTGGTGCGGAAAAACATGTATCTATGGAGAAAAGGGTTAAACCCAACAAAGGGGCCATGATGCCCACCTTTGGCATAAAACTTACATAGTGACCATGTTTATACAAGGGCATACTAAAAACTAAATCTGTTATGATTTTATTGATTGAAAGATTAAACTGTATTGTGCTTAACATTTTATGACCATCATTTCACAATAAAGGGCCACATTGGCCCTAAATCCCTCACCTGGCAGGGGAGACAATGAACTGTGGGTGCTAGAGTGGATCCAACAAAAAACTAGATTTTCAATGAATCAAGTGTACTAACTCCGTCATTAATTATACAAGTTAGTTAAAGCACTTTGTGCAAGATATTATATAGTTATACTACTGCAGTGCAAGTCTTATGAATATTAAATGATAACTACCTGATTTGCTGTCAAATTACTTAATTTTTAACATTTTAAGGGTCACAACTCCCATAACTTTTTCTGATTTGGCCATTTCAAGATATTGCCAATGAAATTTTGATTATATACCTATACAGTGCAAGAAGTTCTCCCGACACAAAGACAGCATTCCAAAGCTACCATGATGTACCGCATTGTACATCAGCTTGTGGAAATCCCTACAGCCCCAAACCTTCATCCAACCTTCACCCAGACCAGAGGATATGCTAGCAGATTTCTTCCTCCCTTCACCAGCATCAACAGCTACCTTGACTCCTTCCCATCTGGCATCAGATTATCAGACTCCCTCCCAGTCACCCTTATCAAAGCACTATCCATCAAAGCATTCCAGGCTAGAATGGTTGCAAAAATGGAGTGGCCAGATGAATGTTTTTAAATTGTTTCTAACTGCACTAGACCCTCTCTCATGTGTACATATATTTCACAATGTGGAGCCCTGCATAGTATAAAGATTGATTGATTGATTGAATACTTAGCGTCATTTTTATGCCATCGAGAACTAACAGACGATCAGTTAACCTAACCACTGCTTCCTGGGATTAACCAGTACTCTAGCACACCCCATCTCCGCAAGTAACTGATAACTTTCCCACTTGAATCAGTGGTGAGAGACGAATGATAATGAGACACAATGTCATATATCAATCATCCATAGACTGTTGCCTGGCGGGGATTCAAACTCACAACCCCTGGATTGATAGTCAGACACGTAACTGACTGAGCTAATTGGGGCCCAGCTTTATAGTATAAAGAAGAAAAAGAAGTTTGTGTAAGATCAATTGTAAACTGATTGAGACAATCTTGACGATTCAAGGGCCATAGCTCCAACACTAATAATCCAATTTGGTCAGTTTTAGAATATGTCCAAGATATGATGCTAGAGTGTACACATCACATAACACCATCATCAATGAGCAATAACTGTGATTTGGCTAGTTTGAGAACTTTAACAAGTAGTAACACACAGCCACTGTGTAAGTTTGTTGGAGATCAAATAAAGCTGCAAGTACTAGAGTGCAAACCATTAAATAAAGCGATTTTTGATGATTCAAGGGTCACAACTCTGACATTAATTTCTCAAAGTGGTCCTCCCAATAACTTGTCTGTGATAGTATGGTTATATAACTACTGTGTAAGTTTAGTGAAGATTAAATGAAAACTTCGAGTACTTCAGTGCACACATTAAATAAAGCAGTTTTTCACGAGGTGCTACTCAGACATTAATTATCCACATTTGCCCTTCCAATAACTTGTCTGAGATAGTATGATTATATAACAACCGTGTAAATAGTGCAATTATTTTTAGTCTAAAGGGCCTCAACTCTGATATTTATCATACAATTTGGCCAGTTTAAGCACTTGTCGGGGAAAGCATATAGTTGTACGTGTCAACTACTGTTAATTGGTGATAGGCCAATGAAAAATGTGAGTGCTGAAAAATGCTAGTGCTAGAGTGCACACAACATGGATGGACAGATTCAGACACAGAGCGATATAAGAATATGCTGAATAGCTCACCTTGTTTTAAAGATAAAATTGCAAGTTTGATATTTCAAGGAGCAGTTGGTGTACAACAGTGACTTTTGACTTGTAAGGTTTCATTATTTAGGTATATATAGTTTCAGGAAATTATATTAAACAAGAGGCCCAAGAGGGCCTGAGGCGCTCTACTGACTCATAATGGCCATAGCACTTTCTGAAATTCTACTATGCAATAGAAACATCGGGACGGGGTAATTATTAACTCTAGGGACACCATTTGAACAAATTTAACAAAACTATAGTTGGTCATCATTTCTACATAAACAGTTTTGAAAATCTGTTGGACCGTTCATGAGAAGATTTTTTAAGTTTTGGACTATTTTTAGTAATGGTGGCCATCTTGAATTTTAGACAGAAAAAATAAATCTTTTGTATAGTCTCCCATGCAATAGAAACATCCATGTGAAGTTTCAGTTTAATTTGCCTAGTGGTTTCAGAATAAATGAAAAAAAAAAGAGAATTTTCTGTTTTCCCACAGTATCCCTATGTAAAATTCTAAGTCCCCTTACAGGGTCCCTATATATTTTAGCTCCTAAATTCTTATCTGCAATCAAACCGCTACACTTAGGAATAATTTATATCAAATATGTACAAATCTGACATACCGGTTCTTAAGAAAACAATTTTACTAATTCCCAATTTGTACCCTTTTGGGGCCCCTCCTGACCCCTTAAGACATAGGAACCAAGTCATCTTTACAAATCTTAACCTCCTTTACCTAACAATGGTTTAGTGAAGATATAGGCAAAATCATTTCCATTTAAAAAAAAAAAAAATATTATATTGACATGTGTCCCCTAATTGAACTCTAGGGGCAGGGTAATTTTTAACCCTAGGGACACCATTTGAACAAATCTAACAGAACTATAGTTGGTCATCATTACTACATAAACATTTTGAAAATCAATTTGGCCATTCATGAGAAGAAGAATTTTTAAGTTTTGGACTAATTTTAGTAACGGTGGCCATTTTGAACTTCAGATCAAAAAAAAAAATCTTCTGTATAGTTTCCTATGCAATAGAAACACCCATGTGAAGTTTCAGTTTAATTGGCCTAGTGGTTTAAGAACAGATAAAAGAAAAAGAGAATTTTCTGTTTTCCCACAGCATCCCTTTGTAAAATTCTAAGTCCCCTTACAGGGCCCCTATAAATTTTAGCCCTTAAATTCTTATATGCAATCAAACCCCTACACAGAGGGATAATTTATGCAAAATATGAACAAATCTGACATACCGGTTCTTAAGAAAACGAATTTAGTAATTCCCAATTTTTACCCTTTTGGAGCCCCTCCTGACCCTTTAAGACAGTGGAACCCAGTCATTTTTACAAATCTGAACCTCCTTCACCAAACAATGCTTCTGTGAAGATACAGGCAAAATCATTTCCATTTTAAAAAAAAATATAAAAAAATTATGACATGTGTCCACTAATTGAACCATTAGGACTAATTGAACCATTTGGACAATTTTTAGTAATGGCGGCCATCTTGAATTTCAGATCGAAAAAAAAAATCTTCTGTATAGTCTCCTATGCAAAAAAAACACCCATGTGAAGTTTCAGTTTAGTTGGCCTAGTGGTTTCAGAGAAAGTGCTGCTAACAGACGACAGACAACAGACGTTAGACGACGGACAACAGACGTGTCATAGCATAAGCACTTCTGGCCTTTGGCCAGTAGAGCTAAAAATTATTGGTAAGACACAATTTTGGTATATAAATACATGTAGGACACAACCTTGGATCTGGAATCAGATATTTTCATGTTCTTTCCAAGTTGTGGTCAAAATACTGTTTAAAACCTTGAGAATGAACTCGACATTTAAAGAAGAAATCTGTAGCTGGTTTTACCAATCAAGCAGAGATTTTCCAAAACATTTTTTCTTTACTAATGTCTATATTCAACTCTTTTCATTCAAATTTTTGGCTCATGCCTTCAACAGGAAAATAGCAAAAAATATTTAAGGATCCATAGAAAAATATGTTGTTTTTTTTTTATAAATTATTACTTTTACTCACAGCATATTCTAAATGGAAACACAGAATTGCAGTGAAAACAAATCTGTACCAGAATAACATTAATTGTCATACGTTATGTTAGCATCATGCAGGTCAGTGAGATAAAAAATGTGCACATGTAAATATGAACATTTCTAAAATTTAAATAATAAAAAAATCAAGTCGAGATATTTAGTGAAATTGGGTCTAGACCTTCATAATGCAACATCTTCTCAAGTGCTTGTTGCGCACGCGTGTGGGTCAGAGATGAAAGTTTTACTCAACTGACCTTCAAGTGCAACCATGAACTTTTTTTAAAGGCCCTATTTTATTTATGCCAAATATGAACAAGTTTTCTATCCTTTTAACCCCCAAGCAAATGAAACTACATGTAGTAATTTTAAAAATCTGAATCTCCATGGCCCAGCAATGCTTGTAATTTTTGTCTTTTTTACTATTTTTAGTAATGCAGGCATCTTGAATAATAGATTATAAAAAAACCTTGTGTATAGTCCAACACACATGTGAAATTAGAGTACAGCTGACTTCACATTTTCAGAAAGAACTGCTAACAGACAACCCACCATAGCATAAGTACTTCTGGTGAAAGGCCAGTAGAGCTAAAAACAGAATATCCAATCTTCCCTTGTTAAAGTCTCCTTACTTGTAATTAGCAAAGTATTTTATTCCTTTACAAGTTACACAAATGCCTATTCCTTCGACAGGCATCGCATGAAGTTTATGTGTAAAACGTTTCACATTGACCCGTTAACAACCAGACGCAATCGTGAATATTTAGTTTAATACCATTTTATTTTAGTTTGATTGTGCTGAAAACTCAGGAGCTTATAATTATGTACCCCTCTCTCGAGTTCGCTTCCTTGGTAGAACCAGTACAGAGTTGTTTTAACCCTTTACTCCATAGATACGCGTTTTCCCGCACCAATCACTGAAGGCCTTTGACAACAGTGCAGGAAGAGTTCAGACTGCGTACGAGCAATCTAACTCTTCATGCATTGTTTTCCACTCTGTCAGTTAATATAAGCATAATTCAACCAATAGTTCAAAAGCCTTCCAAGATTAGGTGTCAAAAGGGGTCTATATGAAGTAAAGGGTTAAGAGATGCATGGGACGAATCTGCAACCTCCGACATGAGCAACCAACACTATATCCATTACACTACCACCCATGTGAAAATTTAAAAAAGCCGTTTCAAAATTCAACTTTGTGATTGTGTTAGGTTATCAACATGATCATGTGAAACATTTTGCACGTTCTTTTCAGCCATGGTTGGTACTCCAGATGTAGCCCGGTGTGGTTCCGGCTAATAATAGAATCACTGCCGATCTCTGCAGAGGGGTAGGAATCCTCCGAATCGGTGTATTGCTCATTTTATAATTTTTTGACATGTTCACTACAATTGTGATTTAAATAAATTATCAACCCGTATGTGGTTTCTGGGAGCCATATGAGTGATGGCAAGAATAGGACCATTGTGGTTCATACATGTCATAAGAATCGACAATTTGAGTAATACGATAGAATTTGCTGAAACTCTGCAAGTATCAAGGTTCATTCTGCATATTCATTTGTTGGTGTATTTTTTTTTTTAAATCTGTATGTTAATTTGTTGTTTTTGTACATGTAGAGTGAACCTGGAATCTTTCTTCCTGTTGGTGTCAAATAACCTGTGTTGGTACGCCATAAAACCCTATTCATTCATTCATTTCTCCAAATGTGAAAATTTATTCCTTTTTTCTTTGGTCCTTGCTGTATTTATGGATATCAAATCCCTTCCATCAGCTTCAACAATTTTCCAAACCTCAAAATAACACCCTCAACTTAATTTCCTATTTTCTGGTAGTACTCCTATGTAAAATCAATGTCCCCTTATTGGGCATCAAAAGCCCCTTTATTTGAACAAAACTGAAACCCCTAAAGGTCATCAGTTATACAAAATATTGGTCCAATTTTTACTAGTCTGTCAAGCGATTTCAAGTCATTTAAAAAAATTGACGACAGGACAGATGTAAAGCTCACTTTTAAGTTTCATTGAAGTTTCAGCCTGAAGCTTTCGTCTTAATTCTAAGGTTTATTTTTTAGTGTAATGCCATACCCAGGTATCATTTCTTCCAATGTTGCCAAAAGTAGAATAAATGGATAAGGTATCCGGTCAGTGCTCCAAGATAAAAAAAAATTTGGGACTAGCCAAGGGCAGGTATATTGAAAAAATCTACTTGCCCTGGCTGAAAAATAACTTGCCCTGATCAACGGTTCACATGCCCAGATTTTTAATACCAATACACCTTGCGGTATAATATGAAATATGAAAACATAAGACTTAAATGTATTAATTTTATGTAGGGTTAGCTCCCCATAACATTATGCGTCTAAATCAAGTTTGATAGTTTGAATAAGACCGGGAGAAGTGAGAGAATTTCGGGAGAACTATGTCTCTATCAGTATGTTGTATTTAATCTTTGTTCTTTATTAGCATAAAAAAGATGCTAAATATTTAATTAATCAATCAATCAATTAATTGTTCTTTATTGACAATCATTTCTGTTCTGTCGATTCAGTGGCAGTGTGGGAGCAGGAGTATATTTAAAACATTATTTTAAATATCTTTCTCCTGTTTTCTAATTATTGCTGTCATAACATACAATAATGGCAATGTCAAGCCTACAAAGCTATTCAATCTATCCAAGAGAACTTGGCAATTTGATAAATAAATGCAGTCTATGATAGCCTTCAAATGTTAAGAAAGTGCAACTAGTCAACTATATTTCAAATATTAAAAAAAACAACACATAATTCATCTTAATTGTTGTTTTTAATACTATATTTAAATCATGCCAAAAAAATTTACGCTGAAACTACACAACCAAAAAGCAATGTTTATTACTATAATACCCCACCCACATTTTACTTTACCGTAAACTCAAGTTCAATATCAACTTTCACGTTTTCACAGAAGAAAATTTATATACATACAGTTCCAATTATTGTAAATCTACGAAATATTTATAAAATTACCAGAACCTAACACTGACATTTTACAAAACACGATCAATCGCAAATTATCTGCAAAAACATTATCAGATTTTAGAAATCGTTACCATTTTGGCGAAGGCAGGTAATTTTGAACTCTTCATAATGGAGAATTTGAAAAACACCTGCGAATTACGTCGTCTTATTTTTAGTCTTTGCTCGGGTAGGTGTTAAGAAACGTGTAACCTTGGGGGTAGATATCCGACCAATCAGAGCGGTTATTAAAATAGATTAGTTTATATTCAAAGCTATCCACCAATCACATTAGAGGAATTAAAATAGATAAATGAATATGCATGAGAGGTTTTCCAAAGTCGCATTATCGGGCATGTGGTATGATAAACACCGCGGGCGTTAATTGTTTATACTGATTAGTTACGGTCTTTAAACAACAGTTTGACCTGTGTCGTTTCAAAAAGAGATATTTGCAGACCTGTGTATTGTGAAAACTAGCTTGTCCGATTTATAAGACAAGCCCGATGGGCAAGTAACTTTGAAAAAGGCACATGCCCAGATCCAGATTTGACAAGCCTCAGGCATCGGGCTATCCTACTTCTTGGAGCACTGCCAGTTATTGTGTTTTATTTGCAAATTGAACTGAAAATAAGCATATATTTTGAAGTCGCATACCAGCATGAAGCATCAAACTTTTTTTTAAAAAAAATTCTATTTGCTACCATTGCAATTTCAGTTTATAGTTATGGCTGGCGACTTACACGACTAGCTGGGTACTTACAGGGCTTTGAATGTCCACATAGTAGTTTTACAGTGCACCTCATTACATTCAGTATATAATATATATTTCATTTAACAAATCGGTGTATATATATTCACCTCTTGTATCATCTGCTGAATAGACAATCAAACAACAATTGTGTCAGTTTTTTTCTTTATTTATTTCCGGCTGTTGACATATAATTTACAAACTAAGACTTTGACTGAGATTGTGACATGGAAGGCGGATCTGCTGCCGGAGCGACTGCGTTTCCTCTCCTTGGCCTCCTTTAGTCTCATGGCCAATAGTTTAGCATATTCTGCAGCGTCTTCACGTTTCTTACTGGAACGACGTCTCTTAAGAGCAAGACGGTGTCGTTTCCTCTGGATAACCACAGGGGTGACAAGTCGCTGAATTTTAGGTGCTTTGCTACCTGCCTTCTTTCCTGTGGTGATAAAAAATATTCAAGTGTTATGTTTTTTTATTTCAAGAAGAATCTAGCAAGTCAAGTCAACTCTCAAACAAACGTGACAAAAATAAGCCAGATTAGTTGCATGGCAAATAGGACTGGGACGACTACTTGATGCGCAAATTAAAAACAACAACAGCTACAACTTAATTCCTTTTCAACTATTTTAAATATGTTGTAGTTATGGATACACAGAACAAGGAAAATTCTAATACTAATTCCTTGAACCATACATATCTGTCGGTGCATGTGCATCAATGATACTAATTCCTGAGGGACATGCCCTAGTTTCACCAAATGTTCATGGCCATTTCAAACTGAAAAATGTGCTTCCATTAAATTGATGTTTTTGTTGTTTTTCTTATTTTAATCAGACACAAACAAAACTGAAAATTGCCCTTTTTTCCTTCTGAATTGACTTAAAATTTGCAGAAATGAAAAAAAAGAAAGAAAAGCATATCACGTCTATTTCTAAAATGGGGATTTTGTTTCAAGTATACCATTCCAATTTAAAAAATAGATTTTGTCAAGTTTTGGTAATTTGAATTTTATTTATTAGGGACGAAATGCTTTTTAATCCTTTTTGATAATTTTTTTTAAAGACAGCATTTTTTCCAGATATACTCCATTTAAAGGGAATAATATCAAGATTTTCTCAAGTATTTTTTCAAAATGGGGATTTCGTTTCAATTTTACCACTCAAATTTAAATATCTATTAGGTTCTGTTTCGGTGGATTCAACATACCATTCAGATTTATATTATTAATGATAATGAGATTCTTTTTATCCATTTTAATTGTTTTATCTTTAAGACCTTTACAGCATTTTTACTGATATACTCCCTTTAGTGATAAAAGAAGATTGTCTTAAATTGTTTGTTTCAAAACTTTACATTTCCGCAAACATACACAGATATACTTATAAATTTAAAAAAGAGTCCATACCATTTCTCTATTTTAAGTATATGGCGACCATCAGTTTCCTTTTCAAGTTAGAAACATATACAAAATATCATTAAAATATTGTTAAAAAGAAGCACAATTTATCCCTAACAAAAACTGAAGTATGAATGACCATTACAATCATGTACAAAGCAATACCCAAGTATCAGCCAAACTTAATTAGCAACATAACAAGAGCTGTTGATAAGACTTTTCGAATATTTGTCACAAAATTATAAATTTGATAGAGACTGATGACAAATCTAAGCAAACAAGAGTAATCTTACTTAATAAACTGAGTAGATTTTATAACTGCAATATCTTGTATGAAGTTTCAATCCCAATACATGCAGGGGCTGCCGAGTTATAAAATTTCTAAGTATAAACGAAGGCCATAATTTGAAAAAACAAAATTGGGAAAGAGTTTTTCTACTTGATTAATTTAGTAAAGATTCAATCAAATACATTGAGTGGTTGTTGTGATATGGACTTGATTGTACTTGCACGCAAAACTTTAACCAAACTTTCCAATGTCAAACAAGTGGAATAACTCCCATTATATATATATGGAATAGTTATCTAACTTTGTTATTGTAGTAGGTTTGATGACTGGAAAGTCGTGTTAAGTTTGCAAGTCAATACATACCTACAGTTACTGAGATAGGGACTTGCATGCAAAACTTTAATCAAGGTTTGACGTCAAAGCCCTAGGTGAGTAGAATAGCTCTTTATTCTTTGAATAGTCGAGCGAAAAACTACTATTATGCTTATTTTATATACAATAGAGCTAGTTTACCTTCTTTAGCTGCAAGTGGTCGTCTGACAACGTATTGTCTGACATCGTCTTCCTTGCCCAGGTTAAACAAACGCCGGATTTTGCTGGCTCTCTTTGGACCGAGTCTTCTTGGAACAGTCTTGTCTGTTAATCCGGGAATTTCTTGTTCACCTGTAGACATAATCACAATATTATTGCATTTAATTCATACTTAATCCCAACTGGGATATAAAAGCTGCAAGAAGGCTCTGGGGCAGGTTTTATATAATTCTATACAGAATTCAAACCCTTTTTAAAAATTTTGAAGTACCACTGCATTACTTTTGTTATAATTTTGCACTGTATTACATAAATGTTAATAAGCAAATTCAGTGAATTTATGTCCCCCACATTTTTCAAAAGATTTGATTCATTATTGCATCGAAACTCCCAAAAAACATGATTTTTCACAGATTAACAATCGGCAGACTTGAAACAATCGACTCTAATGGTCTAATTTTAGCACACTGTACCATAACTAACAGGCAGAGAATACAACTGCCGTACAATAGCCACTCCTACTATAAGTCCCTGCTGGGGCAGATAGTTTTGCACCAATAAAGCATGAAATATATGTGGCCAAACTAAAAAACATAAACTTTGTGCTACAAAAACTTCTTTTTTTCAAAGCAAATTACTTGTACACATTTAACAGAAGTGAACATTCATCTGATAGTAATTTCACATTGTTAAACGTCAATTGTATTTCAGGCTTCTCCACAGGCCATTTAAGCACAGGGGCATCCCAGCAAATGGCTATTTAGTAGAAATGGTATTCGTCTAGCACTCAAATTCTTTAACAAAATTTTGCAAAAGCTTACTTTCCTCTAAATAATTATATTTCCTTGCATATCTTTTCTCACTTAAATGCCTAAAATGAAACATACTAAATCTGATGACTTGAACTGATTAATTATATAAATTTTAATAGTGAATTATATTTCAACTGAGTGCCTTACACAGCGCATGAAAATGTGTTACTGCACTCTTACCCCAGCGCTTGCATTCCTTCATGTGGAGAACCCTGTATTAGAGACAAATCTCAGCTCTGATTATTCATCTTAATATTTAAACATTATTTTCAGAGCCTCCTCTGGCGATTTTTTTCTTTTCTCCACTACTTTCACCATATTGGAAAAGTTATAGCCAAATTAAGAGCAATTTTTGTAGTCAACTAAATTCCGTACCTCGGCCAATATTCTTTAAATTGTTATCAAACTACTTATAAGTTACCTCATGTTAATAATGTATTTTATAATAATAATTTTTTATAGTTCATCAATTTATTTAAAAGTAAGTAATGCACAAATTGTGGATCACAACTAGTCTACCAACTGAAATTGCTTGGTTAAAACATTTCAAAAATCCTTATTACCCCGACCACTTTGTCACTAGACTCAGTATAAATACGGTCAATATCAGCGTTTTAACAACAGAGCATATAGGTCAACCAAATCTAACTATTGTAAAGGGTGGTAATTGATATAAAACACTCAAGAGGTATTGCCGACATAACAAAGAAGATGACTTTACAGATAAATATTTACTAAATCTTAAGCCAATATATTTCATCCCAGAAGCCGCCATTTTGAAATTGTTAACAAAATTGGGGTTATCCATTAAAGTTAAGTTGACAGTGTATAAGCATAAATGATTTTTTTCTCAACCTATTTTGCATAATTTAAGACATTAAATTTCTATAAGCTTAAAAAAAGTATAAATTATATAATAATAATAAAAATATGATTATGCTGTTCGTCATTACAGCGACCACTTGACTATCTTTACCATATTGCTATTTTTAACATAGGGTATCTTACAAATGTGTTGGAAGTTTATGATTTGTGCTATGGCCTGAGGTTGTTGATATGACAGCTGGGCGCTGATTAATCTGCTAATTGTCATGGTTGTCGATTTGGGATGACAACACTGTCACAGTTAAATGGATAAACCACAATAATTTCTAGAAAATGAGAATTGGATCACAATTGATTTCCTTGTTGCAACCTCTTTTGCAAAAAATAAAAATTGCCTTCGCATTTGGTGAATCTCGGTGGAGAACCTGATTTTATCATCTGCCAATTTAAATAAAATCTATGACAAGCATTTGTAGTATTAAGTAATTACATGAAAATCATTGAGTGGTGTGCCTTTCTTCATAAATATAAGCAAATATATGCACACGTCTTCAATTGTAATGAAGTCATCACTGGAATGCTTTTCACATATTTAATAAAAACCCTCATTGATTAGTCACAAACTTCCTTTGCATAACTTGATTCAACAATTACATTTTACATAAAGACATTTTAACTTAAAACAATACTTTATAGTAAGTTATTTTTTAAATGATTCCCAAAGGGAGAGCATAAGGTAGATGGTTTGTCTTTCTGCTTATATCCTATCTGGAAAGTAATTCCACAAGTAGTGAATGGGATTAATAATGATAAAATCTTTATTTTCTGTTATTGTTGTTTGTCTTTGGCATTTCTTAAGCACACAATCATGGGAATTTCAATTGTTTTATAAAGAAATAAGCAAAATACATGCAAAACAATTGCACTTTGTAATTAAACCTATAAAAACTTACCTTTCTTGATAATTGTCATAGCAAGTACACTAAGGTTAGCATCGACAATGCAGCCTCTCACAGATTTCCTTTTTCTCTCACCATTCCTGCGGGGTCTGAAACATGAGTGACCTTTACTGAGGAGCAGTTTAACACGTCCAGTAGTCAGTACACCCTGCTTCATTGGGAATCCTTGCTTGTCATTACCACCGGTAATTCGCAAAATGTAACCCTGATATTCAAAGAATTAATGTTAATGGTTAATTGCAACAATCTGTCAAGTATTAAATTATATATACATAACATGCAACATTAATGAAACTTGTGAAAGGAAGTTGTGGCAATTTTTATTTACTTCTATTTCCTTTTTATTAACATCACTGTGAATTTCTGTATTTATATGAAAAAATTACTTAATTTTGTTTCTTTTAAAATATCTACAAGTATCATAAACTTACCTTCCATTCATCTCCAAGAATGCCAGCATCTACCTCAGCAGATATACGCTTCTCATACAGGGGTCGGAGTCTTTTTTCATCATCAACTTCAATTAATTTTTGACAGCCAGTGGCCCGATAAGATATGTTTAGCTAGAAAAACAAATACAGAATTTAATGTAGCATACAATACTTGATGTACAAACTCAATGTCTACAGTGTTAACTGGCTTAAAACTTTAGTCCATATTTTGATAATTTTAGATGGGATTAATCCCTTACTTGGATACTTTTGTTGGAAACAAGGTAGTACATTTACAAAACTACACTGCAATGGTAGCATGTAAATACATTAATGTAATATATTTACCTTAAAACTATGGATGCTGTCAAAGTGAAATTAAATGTGGAAGACATTGTATATTTGTTACCGCTAATTATAGTTTAAATGCAAAAAAGCTCTTGAAAGACCTATTGATGCAGTTCTGAGACATTCACATTACAACTGTAAAGTTTCACACAAAAACTTTGTGCAATTTCCAAAACAGAAGCAAGACTGTTCTTTAGAATGTTTCAATGATTATTTTTGCTGGTATGGGTATACTTATACTTTATAGTGGTATTCAATAAAATATTATATCTTACATGGAAACAAGTTTGAAAACAATTTATAAACATATCACACTAAACATTCTTCCAGATCTACGAGACGATCTTAAAACACAGATTTTATTGATAAACAGGTTTTGATCCAGATATATTGCTTTAGTGACAGGTTTGCATGTATACATTCAATCTAGGCAGCTTCACAAATTGCACACTAAGCAACTAGGGACATAGCAAATTTAAGAATAATGGAACAAATCGCCCAACACTTCTAGTTGTTGTATTTGCGATTTCGCGATCACTCATCAAATCCATGTCATCAAAAGCGAATCAGACAAGTTATTGTTGATTAAGACGCATAAGTAATAATAAAAATACATTGGTGATTCATTTTATGACAATATTTAATTGTAAGCATATCATGGATACACGTATATAGATTTTTTGTACCTTCATACTGATCTTTCACGACCAGAAGGGCTACAACCGGAACAAGAGGAAGAACTTGGCGAAAAGAAAACGGAAGTGATAAAATAGTCTCAAAGCAATTTTTTGTTATCGTACAAATTGAAATATTTCGTTTACAGGAGTTATTTACAATAATATTTTTAATAAAAAGCCCAAATACAACCATTAAATGACAAATATTTGATTTGAAATTGTATTTAGAAAATTATAACTTTTGTTTAGTGGCTTCGTCATCAGTGTCGGGGAAGCGCGCGAAATCACATGTCAACAACTTCAGCAATTTTTGTCAACAACTGAAAATGAATTCCACTTTAAGATATGTTGCTTTTCTGTTACGTACGGTACATAGATGGGGGTAAGGACGATTTCAGTTATACGTATGTTACCCTGCACGTTGAATGCTGTCCGCAGTTCCTCGACGCATCATGAGCCTTTGGTAAAGTCTCTAAGTGCTAACACTCAGAACTAAATCGCTTTGATATTCAGATAGATGGAGATGTTTCTTCCTGTTTAACCTATCATAGAGGATCTAGTGGGCATATTGTCTGTAGTAAGCAAAATGTCTTGGTGAATATCTTCAGACCAATCATAAGACTCTGTAATATACATGACATAACCTTTATCATGAAAAAAGGCTGACAGAATGATGTTATGGTGATCTGGATAAGTACATTGTAGAGACTCTA
This sequence comes from Panopea generosa, assembly GCA_029582155.1. NCBI lineage: Eukaryota > Metazoa > Mollusca > Bivalvia > Adapedonta > Hiatellidae > Panopea > Panopea generosa. The sequence continues at coordinate 15,620,863 of CM055906.1, forward strand.
GGAATATGCATATGGAAAGAACGTCTGGGAAACACTGATTAGTCCCAATGAAAGACGGCTGATTTAAAGCTGTTAACTGTACTATCTTCCAGTTGATTCCTGTCTATAATAGTTTTTGGAAAGTAAGAGTTCTGGAATGAGATGCTTTTGCACTGCACTAATTTAAAGCACTTGCTGAATGTTTTCGATAATATTGGCTGATTTGCAGTGTATGAATTTCCTGGCTTTAATTTGGCTTTTGCTGCAGACAGGGGTTAAATAGTCAAGACATTGCATAGCTGGCAACAGCCCCTCAAACACCACATAGAAAAAGGGTGACCTCTGTGCTTTCCTTCAGTCTTGGAGGGGTGGTAATTGTAAGGCGTTCATCATAAGTGTTGTGCTACCTGGGTCCCTTAATTGTTGCCAAGCCATTAGATAAGGTGACACACAATAGGCTCCTCTACAAACTCTCATCTTATGGAGTGTAGGGTTCAGCATTGGGATGGATTGGTTTCTTTCTTGACGGGAGTTTCCAGGGAGTGGCACTCCAAAGGAAGTGTCTTTATCTGTCTCTGTACTTTCAGGCATCCCACATTGCTCTGTCCTGGGATCACCTCTATTTCTGGTCTCTATAAACAACCTCCAGGAGTACATCACCCAAAGTACAGTCCATCTTTTAGCAGATGACATGCTGTTGTATCTATCCATTCACGGTCCAAGTGATCATGACAGACTACAAGATGATCTTCAAAATCTTGGAAGATGGGAAGTGGACTGACAGATGTCCTTTCATTCTGACAAACTGTGCGAGGTGATTCATATCACCACTAAAAGAACTCATATTCTACACAGCTGTTCTCTCATCCGTCCCACTGATGAAGTATCTTGGTGTTAGCATTAGCCATAACTTAAACGTTAAAATGGAATAAAACACATCAATTCTTGTCTCCTCTTAAGTCAATCAGACTCTAGGTTTTCTTAAACACAACATCAAAATCAACTCAGAGACTTATCAAAGCAAAGAGCCTATAAATCCCTTGTTCTTCCCAAACTGGAATACTGTTCCGAAGTCTGGGACCCCAAGTGCACCACCAAGGAAAGGAAGGTGATCCATCAAATCACTGATTAGTCTGCCAGCTTGAAATGGTCCAGAAGAGGGCTGCAAGATGGGTTATGAACAGGTATCATAACACATCAAGTGTTACCAACATGCTGCATAGTCTGGAGTGGAGATCTCTTGAGCAAAGAATCCAGATTGTGTGTGGTTTACATATTTTGGAACAATCTGGTAGATATAAATGTGGATGATTACCTCACCAGAGGCACAGGTAGACACCAACATCAATATCATCAACTGCGGGCGGACAGGGATTACATGACATTTTCTTTCTTCCCAAGAACCATTGTGCAGTGAAATCAGCTCCCTGCTAACACCTGCCTGGCAAAGTCGCTGGATTCCTTCAAGACCCAGCACTTGTGCCTCATTTAATTCTTAAACACTTCTGTCCTCTTTTATTCTTTCTCTCTTTTTACTTTTTCTGTCTACTAATCCTCTTGCTTTTACTCCTCTTTTTTATTTTTCACTAATTTTTCTTCAAGCACTCCACTGGGGATAATACTCATGTTGAGGGTATACCAGTATATTGATAAAAGCAAAATTTCTTTCCTATAATATGAGCTGTATATTATGATGTTACCAGTTTTTGATCACTTAAGAATTGCAGTTAAATATATCAATGTAAAACGTTTGTTGACACTAAATGCTTGTATATAACATTTATAAAATAATAATTTTCTACCAAAAATATAACTAACAAATGCCCATTGCCTTCACCATTCACATTACATCACGGTAACCCAAATATACTTCCAACACAATCAGATGACTGGATGACATAATGTGTAAAACTTAAATGACAGAAGGCTTCAGAAGTGAGTACTTTCTCAATGGATTTGATTCATAACAATATAAATACACTGAAAGACAATTCTGTTGGCTAAATGATTGATATACCACATTGTGTATCATTATCATTCATCTCTTACCGCTGATTCAAGTGGGAAAGTTATCAGTTACTTGCAGAGATGGGATGTGCTTGAGTACTGGTTAACATTTTAGGATCCCAAGAAACAGTGGTTAGGTTAACTGATAGTCTATTAGCCCCCGATGGCATAAAATGGTGCTAAATATTCAATCAATCAATCAATCTGTCCTACTATATTGTTGAATAAATAATTCGAAATTTAATTGCAAGTATGTATCTAGATATTTATTCAATGCATCAATCATACCCCAACATGCTGGAACATAGCAGAGGAGAGCAGGGTTAAAATGTCATGCTGTTATCGCATCAAATATCCCACCAGTGACATGGAAGCGTTGAGTTTTACAAAGCACCAAAAATACCTGATTATAGCTGTGCTTCATTATATATAATTTCTGTCCTAGTGTCCATGAATTGTCTAGATTTGCTTTATTTGATCAACGGATCTTAACCAAATTTACATAGTAGACTGAGTAGTTATACATGTATAACAGCTTTAACCAGTACTGTGTCCCTGCAGCACAATGCCTATACCTGAATTCTGAAGAGAGTCTCTGCTATGTCACAGCCTGGGGACTGCAGTGATTACAAATGAATTTTAAGGAAGTTACACTGATGTTATTGTCTCCCCTGCTAATGAACAGTAAAAACACATGCTGTTTGATATATGTCGGACAAAGTGTTTCTGCACATTGAAATTTGCAGCAAGTGAGCAATTGATGATGTAATTTGACTAACTGTTCTTAAATAGTTTTATACATACTATATATACCATATATATACATTGTGTTTAATTTTTGCCATTTTGATACCATCCCTCCCCACTTACACAAATGTTTTATTAATTGATATTTAAATATAAATCATTCATCTACAAAATACATGTTTACAACAAATGCACCTGAATGGTATATATTAAAGATTGAGAGTGTAGAAGGAAATGCATTTTGGTAAAAAAAAAAATGTATATAATTATGTATATATCATTTCTATAGTTCAGACTTATTTATTTAATTCGATTGTGAAAAAAGTTCTTACAACTTAGACAAATCACTCAAAGTCTTCCTGGGTACAGGGCTAGAATTTAACTTTTTTTGTGCACTGGCAATTTTGGCCAGTGCCTAAAATTTCAACTGGCCAAATTTGAAACCAACTAGCCAAACCAATTTTCGCAGAAACCTGTAGTTCTAAATGTCTAAATAAACCTAACATTAATTGCTTCAAAGTCCGCATGTTATTTAATATGCAATATTAGCTTGTATTTATTTTATAGACAATGGTATCAAGGTTATTATATATGTTAAGGTATTTCAATTTCAAAGCAGTACTTAAAAAATAAAGTTGTCTTTGTTACTTATTATACAACCATAAATAAATGCATACAATGATATATCATAAAAAAAAGACTTTTTACTAAACAAAAATATAGAATTAATATAGCCAATGTCCATTCGTTTTAAAATTAGATCTAGATCTAGCCGAGGACGATTGTTTAACATGTGTAAATGTTGTGATATCATAGTTATATAGTTTAATTATTATGGATGATCTGCTGATCGCGTGGTTTCTACAACTGACACTCCATTTTGTAATTGTCAAGTTTATAGCCCGGTGTGATATTGTGATATCAGTTCAATGGAGAAAAAGATGTTATTTTATCAGCCTTTTTAACAGCTGACAAAATATGTAAACAATAAATTTGACAGGTTTCAACTTTACTTTTTTTTTATAGAGTGAGTGCGCGATGGATCAAACTAGACGCAGTCTACTCATTATGTTGTTGACGGGTTTTAACTTTACTTCATTTTTGCAGAATGAACTCGAGATCAAAAACAATTGGACGCAGTCTTCTCATATTTAATACATGGCATTGAAAATCGTGCTGCTAGGGGGTAAATTGGTGTGAGAAGCAAAAGAAGTTTGACAAGAACTTGTTATTTTTACCGGGATAATACCTGTTTATTTACAAAAATCAATAAAATGAATATGAAAATGAAAGTAATTTTCTCAGCTGGAAATCCACACGCAAAAAAATGCCAGCTTAAGTAATTTCAACTCGCATTTTTAAAATACAGCTCGCATTTTGCGAGTGGCAAGTGCTTAAATTCGAGCCCTGGGGTAGAACCAGTACATAGCTGTGGCGTAGGATCAAACCCATGGCCCTCCGATCATGGATCCGATGCTCTACCACTATACCACAGGCTCCACATATCATTTCTATGATAGCTATATGGTGTGAGGAGTGATGGTCTTCCTACTCCGTCAGTACTCCTGTAGGCAAGATCAGTATATTGGCTACAGAAATTTGTAGCTGAAAAACGAAACAAACTAATATATTAGGAGTAAGGCTATTTAGGAAATGGCAGAAATTTAAGAACAGGTAATGTGGCCTGTTCTTGAATTTCTGCCATTCCCTTAATTTTCTTTCCCCTTTATTAGCTCGCCGGGACGAAGTCTAAGGAGAGCTATTGCCATGACCCTGGCGTCGTCGTCTGTAAACGCCCTGGTTAAACTTTTGCGTTTAAGTTTGATATCTATGCAACCACTCATTGGATGTGAATGAAACCAATGGAACACACACAGACAAGAACCATAACTCTGGATTGCATTTTAGCACAATTTTTTTTTGCTACATAACTGTTCTACAGCTGTTGTGATTTATTGAATATTTAGTGTCATTTTTATGCATTAAGGAATAAAGACGATCAGTTAACCTAACCACTGTTTCCTGGGTTTAACCAGTACTCGAGCACACCTCATCACCGCAAGTAACTGATAACTTTTCCATTTGAATCGGTGGTGAGAGACGAATGATAATGAGACACAAAGTCGTATATCAGTCATCTGTTGTGTTTTATGTTTTCAGAGAATGAAGAGAATTGTCACTTGGAGTAGTGCTATTGCTTTTAACAGAATATTAGTGGTGTAGGGTGATGGAAGATTTTTCAGAGACTTCAGGACCTACTCCAGCCGGGCAGTCTGACTTTATTTTACTTCCATCTCAGGAGGAGACTCAGCAAGAATCTCAACATGAGGCAGAAATGAAAAAAATTCTGACACGGTTACCTGCCCTTCAGGTAAGGAATATGTTTCAGTAATGCATGCGTTCAAATTGTCTTTAATAATTACAAATGATTCTTCAGGTGTAAGAGCAGGAATTATTGTCATTTAGGGAATAAAGAATGGATTGTCCCTCTCTATTTTTATCAAAATATCTTATTTTCTTGCATTGTTTAAACATTTTTAGAAATATCCAGGAAGGCTTCCTGTCAGTACATTTTACATACAAGGAAAACATCTAGCATAGATCTGTGAGATACATAGTTACAGACGTCCATCCATCATTGACTCCAGCTTCTTGAATTAGAATTACCTGTTTTAGCTAAACTGTATGTAGGGCTATTGTACTCACAATAACTTTTGTTAACATTTTATGATAAGCAAAGCTTTGTTGTACTTGTTATTTTGCTCATTTGTGTATCAACCTCCCTCACTACCTCTGTTTGAATATTTTGTACTATGTATAACAAATAACAGTTGAATATATAATTGTTTTGTTAGTGCCCGACCACCAAAGCCAGACAGTTACTGTTGGGAGATTCTACAGAAGAGGAACCAGAGACAGGTATGGCTCCTGTAGATACACAAAATCTATTGTCACAGATGTTCTACATTTTCAAATATGGAATATTGAAGTTTACTTGCCTATGTATAGGTGAATTTTCCTGTTCCATTTTTAAAAAATGAAATATGAAAATTGCAGTCAGGTGAGAATGGCTCATTTTATTAACAACTGTCCTTTGTTTATTTTTCAATTTATTTAAGTTGCCGAGTTTTTGAAATCATTTCAATTCATGACATTAAAGAATGACATCATTGAGCAAGCTATAAGGAAGAGGTTCTTTGTCATTTGTTCTGTTTTAAGTTTTGTACATGTAGATTTCATTCAGGACTAGTTAAAGCCCAGGGTTCACTTACCTCAATGATAAAGAAAAATAACACATGCTTTCTGGCTGCCATTTTGAAAGGAAAGTTACAAACTTTTTGTTTTATATTTTAAATTATCTGACTCATTTATTAAAACTTTAAAAACATACACATTTATTATTATGAATCACCTGACCTGTTAAAAAACATTCCATTGGCTGGTGAAATCAGGCTGTTGGGGTTATGTCTCAGGGTAGGTGGGTGTGAGGGTGGTGGTGGGGGGAGTGGTTAGTGAGATTTGCACTTTTTATGACACTTAAATGAAATCATTTAAGCTTGCATAGTACTGCATATACAAATAAATTTTTTTTGAAAGGCCTGACAAAGTTTTTAAGAGGAACAGTTTTTTTTTTCAAATTCTTAATGTTTTATTTTTATTAAAATTCATGCATATGGTTTAATTTCAATTTAGCTTTGAGTAAGAGTTCACATAATGGTGACATGAAAATATTTCTTTAACTTACATAGAAATAGAAAGTTCTCAGTTTTCATTACCAAGCAACATTTCAGTTTACAAGTAGTCACATAATATTATATTATAATTACAATATTGTAGCTGCAAGTGGAGGTAGAGTACTGGTTCCTGACACTGAGTATAATCCACACACAGGAGCCAGACCCACAGTCGGAATGTGTTAGGTATAAGTTACGATTGTGTTCCTTTAATTCCAGTGCTCCAGATAGTTGTAGGTTCCTCCAATACAGAGATATCTCACCAATAATTTGTAGAATTGATTAAATTGTTTGGTTTTTTATCAGTTAATTCTCATTTATAGTAATAAAGTGTTAAAAAAAATAAGTATAAAAATGTCTATATAGAATTTAATAAATTTTAAGTTTGATATGATATGCAAAATAACTATTATTTTTATCTATTTGTTGTATTATATTGAATGATGTTTAATATCACTTCCAACAATTGTTGTCATATGATGGTATTGACTGCATATGTTTTTAACTGTTATCTCTCTCCAGAATCATGGTATGATACCCCACCTATCCTCATTATATTTTCACTGGGCTGACCAGTCCTAGATCTATCCTCTAAATGCAAGGAAACTTCTAATTACAAGTTTTTAGTCGTTCATACTCATACATCTATAATCCTGCTGGAGATTGAGCCTTCAACTTTCCACAACACCATTACTGCAGTCCTTCATTTATTTAAAGGTTTATTTATCTGGGATAGTATTAAATATTTTACTTTATCTGGGGTAGTAATTACAATAGATAGTATACTTTATCTGGGGTGGTAATAGATATTATATTTTATCTGGGTTAGAAAAGATAGTATACTTTATCTGGGGTGGTAATAGATATTATACTTTATCTGGGTTAGAAATAGATAGTATACTTTATCTGGGGTAGTAATAGATATTTTACTTTATCTGGGGCAGTAATTATAATAGATAGTATACTTTATCTGGGATGGTAATAGATATTATACTTTATCTGGGTTAGAAATAGATAGTAAACTGTATCTGGGGTAGTTATAGATATTATACTTTATCTGGGTTAGAACAAGTTAGTATACTTTATCTGGGTTAGCAATAGATATTATACTTTATCTGGGTTAGTGATAGATAGTATACTTTATCTGGGTTAGTAATAGATATTATACTATATACTTTATCTGGGGTAGTAATAGCTATTTTACTTTATCTGGGGTAGTAATAGATATTACTCTTTATCTGGGTAAGTAATATATATCATACTTTATCTGGAGTAGTAATATATATATCATACTTTATCTTGGGTAGTAATAGAAATTTTACTTTATCTGGGGTAGAAATATATATATTACTTTATCTGGGGTAGTAATAGATATTATACTTTATCTGGGTTGGTAATAGATATTTTACTTTATCTGGGGTAGTATTAATAGATATTATACTTTATCTGGAGTAGCATTAGATATTTTACTTTATCTGGGTTAGTAATATATATTATACTTTATCTGGGGCAGTAATATATATTTTACTTTTTCTGGAGTAGTAATAGATATTTTATTTTATCTGGGGTAGTAATAGATATCATACTTTATCTGGAGTAGTAATGATATTATACTTGATCAATTTCATGTACTTAATGCTGCAAATAAAACTTTACTTTCAGTGATTCTCAAGATGATGATGGTGTGACTGCTCCCCCAAAAAAGAAGCCAGGTAAAGATATAGTCAGTTATTTCAGGATGCATAAGATATCATCTTACACAACCTATTGCTCATATACATACTGAACTATTTTTCAAAGTACATATATATACATATATATATATTTATTATGATGTCAGTTTATGTACGTATTGCCATTTATGATGTCGGTTTGCTTAAGTACGAATCTATATGTGGGAGGTAGTTCAATTACTGGGGAAAATAAACTCCTTGTAATAAAAATAATTTCTGAATTCTTTACTCAGGTTATCCAGGAAATGTAATGGATAAGTTTATATTGTTTTATCCTGGAGAACACATGCTCACAAAATGATATGAATGAAGGTGAAATTCCTTATACAGAGCTTGCAGTTCGGCCTTGAAAATTGGTTTCTATTTTAATTCAAGTTTCTAGATTAAGTCTTCATACTGCAAACTGTTTATCAAAAGTTTTGATTAAGTGCTTTAAAAAGTTCAACTTAGATTTGTATGCCATGAAAAATCATAACTTAGATTTGTATGCCATGAAAAATCATAACGTTGATTTTATGCCATGAAATAAAACATAATGCAACAAAATAGTAGTTTTGAAAAATCAGTGTTATGTTTGTCATGCAAAAGTTTTAATTCAGTTAGTTAACATGTGCCATAAAAAGTCATAATTCAGTTTATGGATGCTATGAAATATCTATTTTATTGTTACATTAAACATTAGCTGCATCCTGTGTTGCTTCCTTGAACATTATAATGATGTCATAATTGCTTGCAGGAAAGATTCTCGTTTCTGACACTGACTTTGATGATATAACTGAACACACCACAGGGCCGTCTGACTTTGTCAGGTATGAGTTTTCGTCTTTTGGAAAGCTAAAAAAGTGTTGCACATTTTGTAATAGGTGACTATCACTGTTTATTAAAGGTAGAGTTAAAGTGTACAGGATAGAAGTATTAGTTTGGGTTTTCTGACTGGAGTACTGTACTTAACCAATGAATTTATAAACACTTTAAAAAAATATTCACATTTAAAAATTCATAGTTGAATATTTTATTAAAAATTAAAATATATAAACTTGTAAAGAGACCAAGTAATTTTAGCGTCATTGTGTCAATTTATGTTGTCTCTCCTATCTGAAGACAACAATAGACAAGTGTCACTTTTCTGTCAGTGTCATCAGTATCAACAATTCAATGTTAAGTTGTTGCATTGAGCTAGAGTCCCCAAATTTGGTTTATAGTTGTGTAATGGGTAGCAATTCAAAACAGTTTTGTTTGGTGACATTGAACTTAATCTCTACAAATAATTAAAACATGTAAAGGTTTTGTATTTAGCTTAGTTTCTTAGAAATTGTGTTGCTCAGAGTTCCCAAACTTGGTGTGTAGTAATACTTAAAGAATTGCAGGACTTTTTTAGGGTGACCTTGACCTCGGTGAATAAGTAACTTAACCTACATTTTAGCTCCTTTTCTTTTTTGTTCAGCCCAGAATCCCAAAAAATTTGTCCAGTTGTATTATGGTAGTGCTATCTAAAACTATGCATTTTTAAAAAGAGACATTTGTTTATTTTTAATTTATTTGGTAGCTAGACGTCTTCATATTTTGTGATAAAGTCATATAGGTGAGACATTTGATTCTGCAGAATTGTCATGTTTACATTTTAATGATTTGTTCATATTGTAATATTAATGGCAAGTTGTTTCAAGTTTTACTGTATGGCATGTTTGTTGATAAATAGCAAAGATTATTACTTGAAAATTACACATTGTAACCTTCTATAAGGTAAGCATTTATCATTATTACATATGGTTTTAGGTTCACAAGAGTATTTTGTGTACATAAATGGTCTCTGTATTCTGATACAAACTGCATGTAGATTTATTTCTACAAATATAATTTTTCATACTTGACCATTTGAATAGTAGTGCTGGGGCATGAAGTGTTATCCGTGTCCGTCTGTCTGCACATGCTCCATCAAATTGGTTTGCAATGAATAACTTCTGAACGAGTGTTTGTATTTAAAAATTGGTTGGTGTGTAGCTGTATAGCTATACAATACAGGTCAAGTTTTATATTTGTCAGTGTCGGTTAAATTTTACAGGAGTAATGACTCCTTTTCAACTTAATTTTTGGTATAAATTATTAATATATAGCTGGGGCATCATATGGGCAACATCTCTGGTTTTGATATATAAATATGAGTTTTATTATCCCAGATTCATAAAAGTATGTGTTAAATGGTATCAAACTAATATTTCAGACTGTGTGTACAATAAAACATGAATTTAATGTGAAAGAAGCCATGCAAATTCTTTTTGTTATTGATATCAATGTTTCTGTTTGCTATTGATATTGATGTTTCTGTTTGTTATTGATATCAGTGTTTCTGTTTGTTATTGATAGCAATGTTTCTGTTTGTTATTGATATCAGTGTTTCTGTTTGTTATTGATATCAATGTTTCTGTTTGTTATTGATATAACTGTTTCTGTTTGTTATTGATATCACTGTTTCTGTTTGTTATTGATATCAGTAGTTTCTGCTTGGTATTGATTTCAATGTTTCTGTTTGTTATTGATATCAGTGTTTTTGCTTGGTATTGATTTCAATGTTTCTGTTTGTTATTGATACCGGTGTTTCTGTTTGTTATTGATTTCAATGTTTCTGTTTGTTATTGATATCAGTGTTTTTGCTTGGTATTGATTTCAATGTTTCTGTTTGTTATTGATACCGGTGTTTCTGTTTGTTATTGATTTCAATGTTTCTGTTTGTTATTGATACCAGTGTTTTTGCTTGGTATTGATTTTAATGTTTCTGTTTGTTATTGATATCAATGTTTCTGTTTGTTATTGATATAGATGTTTCTGTTTGTTATTGATGTCAATGTTGGATATATTTCAGCGAGTCTGAAGAAGTAAGTGACGGCCCAGTGGATGTTACTGTTGTTGAGAGAAGACAGTTGGCAGGTAAAACACAAAATTACAAGTACTGATGTGCCAAATGTTTAATTATAATGGTACATTGTATTATTTGATTATACATGTATAACTCCAAGCAAAAATATTTCTCATGCTGGAGATTTCATTTCCTATATATATTTACAGGGGAAGTTGACACACTTCCTTATAATAAAATATAAGACTTGGCAGATTACATGTACTCATTGTTTTGCAACAGTATCATATGGCTTAAAATAAATACATCTTGCAAAACAATGAGTACATGTAATCTGCCAAGTGTAATATTTTATTATAAAGAAGTGTGTAAACTTAGATATATTGTATACCACATGTATCCGTTATACTGGTAAACTGAAATAATTCATTGTGCATGTTATAGGATTGCAGATTGCTTCCAATGACTGGTTAACAGTTGGAGTCTTTCAAGACTAGTTGCTAACCTGATGTTATGACTGAAAGGACAGTTTTCATTGGTAAATTAGAACATGAGATGGGGCTTTGTAACATGCAAGTTATCTAAACAAAAAGTGTCCGAACAGTGTAAAAATGATACTGTTTTTATTTTGATATCAACTTGGGTTTATTTGCTAGCCAATTTTACTTGAAATGCAAGGCATAATGAAATGATTATGTTTATTTACAGTTGACAAAAGTGAAGAAGAATTAGAACCCATGTCCCCTATTGAACCTAATCACACGCCACCCCCAGGAAAATTGCGAGGATCACGCAGCAGTAGTGCCAGTAATGAATCAAGGTATCACATGACATACACATGTTGTCTGATGTCAGTCAATAACATACATTCATTCTATAATATTGGTAACTAAATCTTCATAATTAAAACATTATAAACAGTATTTATTAAACTGATAGTGGCATGCTTATCTTAAAATCTGGGGGAAAAAGTGTTTAAAATAAACTGAATTTTGTTGGATTGTTTTACTGTCCTATATTTTAATATCTATCACAAGGCCTACCTCAAATAAGAAAATGTATTCCATGTCTGCATGCCATAGTAGCTGAATGTCTGTTCAATACTTTGTTATTGGTTTAAGTTTGGTGATAAATGCCTGTCGTCATAGATAACTGCAAATGTGCGCTATCGGATACCTCGTGGCCATTAACTAGAGTTCTGTTTCCTTTCCCAAAACAGAAATGTTTTTTAGGGTCTGCATACATACTGTTACGTTAAAATTTGTTTGTACCTACATTAAATTATGGGGGAAACTAAGTAAGACACCCATTCCTGACTTAATCTATGGAATAATGATGTGGGGGAGGGGGTTGCTTCATTTCTAAGATTAAACAATAAGTATAACATAATCTTTCTAAGATAAATAAATCAGCTAGTTGTTTTTTGTTAACATTCTAAACTTAGATCCATTTTGTTGTATTGTTTTTGAGATTGAATATTTGTTAGTTCAGAGTTTGTTGTAAGTTCATTTGCATAATGTATTGTTTGTCACTGCCTGTCACAACCTCTCCTGTCTGCATTGAGCAGTATAAGGAAATAAACATTTTATAGCAAAAAATAATTTCCTTAAAATATGTTTTCAGTTGTTTTTATGCAGAATTTTGAATAGCTTTATATGCTGCAGCTTTCAAGCTTTGTCTTTTTCAGCTTCCAGTCCAAGAATCGATCAAATCTTGGAAGTTACGACCAATGTGAGTTGTATACGACTCAGAAGGGTCATGCAAAGGGTTCAAGGTTTAACCTGTTTGCATCCTCACAGGAAGATATGTTTGCCGAGAGTGCTGCTGGTGAAACGGAAAAAGGTAAATTGCTTGTTTTGTGCTTTATTCAGTGTGTGTAGCATGGTGAAGATTTTTCTACTGAATGGCAACAATACTAGTCAAATTAAGTGGTGATGGTCTCACTACACAGTTGAATTGTGTTCTTTGTTCTATAAAAAATAAGGTGTAGGATTTTCATGGTAATCAAAAATTCCACATAGAATTTAAAGTATTTTTTTTCTTCCTAGCAGGAATGTGTCCCCACTTAAAAATGCACAATAACTGGTAGGTTGACTAGCTTGTGATTTTTTAAAAGACAGTGCAGACAACCTAATTTTGTTTAAAAAAAGAAGTCTTCATAAAATGCTTATAAATACATGTAAATGTTAAAATGCTGTAAAAGTCACTTTTTTAACACCAGTAATGTCTAAGGGCTTTTCCAGAATTAAATGTATGGGGGGGTCGGACGGCACTTATTTTTTTTACCCACAGAGCATACAATTTAATTGTGATATATACCACCATGCATAAAATTTTAATTAGATAAAATACCACCATGCACAAAATAAAAATAAAAAAGAGGCTAAAATCCCCTTTCTAATGTTTTCTTATTGTAACGCTTCCAAAATTACTAGTCTGGACGGTTGCCTACTTTCTTTGAAGTACGCCGACGTTACACTTTTGATCTAATGCCGATATGCAAGTGATTACGTCACAAATTACCTCAGGTCGAGAATTAAATAAAGGGGCACTACAGATAACAAACGAGAGAAAAAACACAACATATTAATAATTAAAGGTTAGTGTTTGTTTGTAACTAGTTGTCTTCTAAAATGTTTATTTTCAGTATACTAATTTCTTAAAAAAGAATTACTATTAAATTGATACGATCCGTAAAGAAAGTTATGCTACACATGCCTAAATTTATGCACAGAATGAACACGCTGTCCCTTTCATTAACGCCTTGTGCCCATGTCCGATGACGTCACTCTGACAGTGAAACAAACATTATTATGACACATGTTATTTACTCCCTACTATCGATAAAGGTTTAATCTAATTGATCTCATTTCGCACACCCGATGGCAAACAATCTGCTTATGGATGTTCAAAGACAATTTCACAGTCCAATTTATGTTTTTGTACGACCGTTAAGAAATATCTGCTTTTCGCCATGATTTTTTCAGACACTGGGGTAAGAATGAGGCGTATAGGGTGTGGGGTGACATATCTGAGAATGTGGATTTTATTTTCACTGCTAACGCAATGTCCTAATTTAGATTTTTTGCCACAATAGACTGCATTTCTTGGTGTTTCTTTTTGTGCCGAATAAATTATTGTTTTACACTATCTGACAAACAGCGCGGATACGCATATAATAATAGCAATGCCGCCGTAGAGCTGAATCGTAGTTTTTGCGGAATTTAATAATATACACGTCTGTATATTCATATCCGTATTGGAGTATTTGTAAACATATCCGATACGTCAAATATTGAAATATAATTCGTAAAATTTACTTGTGGAGATAATTTTGTGACACGGCATCTCGGCATCAATTTAATAAAGTAGACGTGGTTACGGCCTGCTACGAGTGTATTCCGCCACCTGATTAGCTCGTACATTTCCGTGTTAATAATTTATTCACGACTAAGAGTATGTTTCTTGTCCCTTTTCGGGAAGTCCGAAGGTAGATAATTATACTTTGTTTCAAACAAACAAATTAAATCATATGTTGTTGTCGGGTGATGTAATTATATTATGGCGGTCTTAACAAAAAAGATCAATCAGTTTGAGATGAAAAAGTTAATTGAAGACAATTCCTAATATTAACATCACCAGTGTATCGAGTGTCCAACTGTGTTGTCGCGTAAAACGTTCACTTGGTCATGGTGTCTGGAGGTTGTGTATTACAATCGTTACAACACGCGTGTCAGTGGCAAACTTAAAGGTCAAATCAAGGTAAATTTAAAAGACCTGCAGTTTCTGCTGCGATAAAGATAAGACGCTCGCTGAAATCTAGACGCTGCGGGATGTTGACTCGGTGCGGTACATGGGGAAGGACAATTTTATGTTTTCGTATACGACGGGAGGAAATATCATGGTAGAAAATGTATAAAATTTCGAGAAGAAAAACGGTGTTGAAGAAAAAATTCGGTTCATAGACGGAAATACCGGCAAAGCATAAAATTTTAATAAGCTTTTACCCCGCAAGGCATCATTTTTTTTTATGAAAACACCCACCAGGCATAAAATTTTAATTATACTGCCGTCCGACCCCCCCATACATTTAATTCGGGAAAAGCCCTAATTGCAGTATATGCTATGACAGCTTTTGCACTACTCTTCTGCAGGAAGAAATTACAACCACTTTGAACCATTTTGAAAAAATTTCAAACCAAATTACATTGGTCTTTTTTTTGTTTTAAGAACAAGAATCATGTTACCATGGGAAAAAAGGGGATGCAACTGTGTAGTGAGACATGAAATTATCTTGTCTGTACCAGACGTTCCTGTGTCAAATCTTATTTTTTTCAAGATATTTTATCTTTTTGAATATAACAAATAAAACTGTCATGAAAAAAGTTGGAAAATCCCTACCCAGGGACAACCTATACAAACAACTGCTGATCCACATATACTTTGCTTGTAACTTTTACATTGGTGAGAGATTCTATATCTACAACTACAATATGGTAGTCTCAGTTTTTCATCAACTTCTTAAATGCTATAATTGTACTTGTATATTGTATATGCTGTAAAGAAGATTGGAGCCACGTTTCTACTCCTTCAGAACATATTGCAAGTCTCCATTTGTCTCTGGAGCCGATGATGATTCCGGAAACTGTTGAAGAATCAGAGTAGGTCTTATATTCTGAAAAGTTTAATGGTTTGCATTGATAACAAAACAAACACTAGAGATTTATAAATAAGCACTGGATAATGCAGAAGAAAACTGGGTAATAAAGCCTTTGTTGGATTGAGACTGGACATAATGAGTAAAATACAGCTCTCCCGTTTTGCTAGTTCAGTATCCTTGCTCTTAGTACTGGGAATTTTACCAAAGTTTGGGTAGCATCTTACATGTAGATATATCAGCTTGAAGTCTTCTTGGGCAGAACCAGTACTAATCATATACAAATTAAGTGTCTTGCTAAAGGAGACCACACATAGCCCTGGCAGAGGATCGAACCCATGACCCCCTGATGTCTGGGTATACAAATGTACAGTAAAAGATTCTTTGTGACCCAATGTAACATGAAACAGTTTTGCTTTGCGAATCAAATTAGAACCTATAAAATTTAGCCAAACATAGACATTGCTGGTTATGTATTTATGCACATGTTGCACATATTATGGTGCACTTGTAATCTTCTCATTCCCAATGTTGTTGGAAAACATTGAATTTATTTACAAACCATTGTGTATTTTTTCCAAACAGATGTTTATACTAACGATGCAACATGGGATTCCTCGAATATTAATATTTCATATATAAAAACATTAAATATTTCTTCAAATGATCAATATTTTATTTTTCATGAAATTGATTTTCCTTTGATGTTCATTAAATCTCGAGAAAACATATGTGTTGAAAATCTCATCAAATTGAGATAGCAGGTGTGCTTTCCATATTGATAACATTAACACAGAGGTCAGGAAATTGAACTTATCTGACCAATCATCATAGAGTTTATGTCTAAAAATAGTATCAAAGATACCTTTCTTTATGTTACACACGTGATAGATTTAACCTGAATATCAATTTACAGTTAGATAGTCGCTAAATACAAAACCAATTAATGGTGTGATAAACATATGCAGTGGCTGGTCACGTCTAGGGAAAGCTTGTTTAACAGAACATAAATATATCATGGGAAAATGCAAAGAAAGATCAGAAAATGGTTGTTACAGCAAACTGTCACTGAATACTTGTGGTTGCATGAGCAAGTTTGACTGTATGTATTTGAATCTTAACCTATATGTCGTGGTATTTATAAGATATGTTATACAGTTGTCATAAAGAGACAGTAATATTACATTTTTGTTAATTGCTAAGTGGTGGTCTACGGGTAGACCATCCACCTCGCATGCGGAAGGTCGTGGGTTTGATATCCGGCCAAGTCATACCAAAAAGTTTAAAAATGGCAATAGAAGCTTCCTCACTTGATGCTCAGTAGTTAGAGAAAAGCTCCAGGTCTGGTTGACGCGGTGTTGGTATACTGTGACTTGAAAGGGTATCATTCAGTGTCTGCGACATGATAGTCAAGTGTGGCAGCGCTTACAATACTGTCTCAAGTAGACACTGTACATAGCGATTTTTGTTCAGTTAATTAAAAACTTATCATCTGTGAAATTGTCTTTTGTCTGGGAATTTCGTGTTTTCTATTTTTTGCTTTCTATATATTTACTTGTTTAACAGAAGTTTGATCCCACCATCGCCGGGTGTGTATGGGTCCACACCGATGATAATCCCAGACTCTCCTACCCAAGGTAAACCTTCAGGTATAGGTGTTGTGACTTTAACATTAAATCTTACAGTAATTTATATTTTTAATATGAAACTGTGTCAGGTTAGTACTCAGTCTGTAACGTATCTGACTGGCAGTCCAGTGGTTACGTTGACAGTCTTGGTGAAGATTTGCCATGGACTTTTTCTAACACTTGAGGTGGCTTACAGTGATGGTGTGCCTCTAGTACTGGTAGTAGATTCCGGAAATGATGATCAGCTGCACTGACTGCAGTGAAATGATTGAAATACTGTTAAAAAAGGCATACAACCACGAACAAACATGCAAACTTATCTTTCCATTGTTTGATAATTTATATTTTTAAATAACATTTAAACACTGGTGAAATACAAAAATTGGTGTAATGCCGAAACTATGATGTATAAAGGTGATATCATATATCAAATTTTGTGTGATATTGATTTATAATGGTAAAAAATAAAAATATACTTCAGGGGAGGATGATGGCCCCATATTTGATGTGAATGCGGCAAATACATTTGAAAGTGGATCCAAGGTTTGATGTTACTATTGTATAATTGCAGTTGTGAATAACTTGTCAATACAGTTTTATTCACCGTAATGTTTTAACTCTACAAATTGATGTTATTTTCACTATTTATTTATTCTTTACACCATATTTATTAAACTGAAGGGAATTTCTATAAATTTCAGGCAGGGAAAATACGGGGCATTTAAACCACTTTTAGCTAAAAGTCAGAGGTGACAAAGAACAATTATAAGCAGGAAAATGAAAGGTGCTGATCACAGCCAATGTTTACATCCATCTTAGCAATTTCAGAACTATCTCCTGTAAAACGTTTTATGGAAGAATACATGTAGCATTTTTGTTACTTATATAGTAATGTTTATATTGATAGTCATGTTTTATATCTCCTGTTAGTTGTAAATGGGCAGAGTGTATACAATGGTTTTAACTATTGTTTTTCAATACTTTTGGTTTAGAAACACTATCGTCCCTTTATCATTTACATGTAATAAATATTGTCTTTACAGGGCTTTACAGATTCCTCGAATGTTGTGGTAGAATTGGAGGTTGAAGCTAGTGACAAAAATACGCCTTATTCACAAAGACAATCTAAATCTGCTGCATCTCTTGTAAGTACTGACTTGACCTATCTGCTGTGTGCTCAGATATGAATTTCTGGCATTCCAGTTATATTATGTGTGCTCAGATATGAATTTCTGTCATTCCAGTTATATAAGGTGTGCTCAGATATGAATTTCTCGCATCCAAGTTATATAAGGTGTGCTCAGATATGAATTTCTAGCATTCCTGTTATATAAGGTGTGCTCAGATATAAATTTCTCTCATCCAAGTTATATAAGGTGTGCTCAGATATGAATTTCTAGCATTCCAGTTATATAAGGTGTGCTCAGATATGAATTTCTAGCATTCCTGTTATATAAGGTGTGCTCAGATATAAATTTCTCTCATCCAAGTTATATAAGGTGTGCTCAGATATGAATTTCTAGCATTCCAGTTATATAAGGTGTGCTCAGATATTAATACTGACATTGTGGTTATAAAATGTGTGCGCAAATATGAATTTTTAGCATTCCATATATATATAAAGGTGTGCTCAGATATTTATTACTGGCATTCCAGTTATATAAAGTGTGCTCAGATATAATTTCTTGCATACCAAACAAGGATTTCTGCATATCTTTACTGGGCATGGAATTTTCATCCTACACCCTACCACATCCTCATCCTACACTGCTGTGACATTGGAACATTTTATGACATGATGTATTAAAAGATATGATGTAAAATGTTTGATTTGATGTCTTAAAAGCCATCGTGGTAAGTTTTAATAATTTTAATTAAAATAAATATGCAATTTGTACAAATAAAATAATCTTACATGGCTTTTTCGGTTCATATAGAAAATTCCGTCCCTTTGGATAACTGTGTTTGCCTGTTATATAAGGTGTGCTCAGATATGAATTTCTGGCGTTCCAGTTATATTGTTAGTTTGTTTAATTGGTTTAATACCATTTTTAATGCATACTTATTTGGTAATTATAAATATTGGAGGAAAACATTAGATTGCTTGTATGAGATTTTTGTATCCATCAAGGTCCTCTCGCCAGTGCATGCTAGTTTAAATGTCTCATACAAGAGACTTCAGTAATGACATTGAAAATTGTTTCTATAAACTATACAGAGCTTGTTTTGTAACTACTCTATGTCTTGTATTCATGTGAAATTTGTTTCCAATGAATAACTTCTCAAAGGTTCCATGTATTTTATAATATTTGATGTGTATCTACATGTATCATTATAGGGTTAAGTATACTGTAATTTTGAAATTTGCGACCATTAATGAGGTTTTTAATGGTTGCAATTTTTTTTTGTAATGGTGAAGGTGGAATGGTTAAAACTAATTTGCGATATCTTTATATTTTTAACATTTTAGAAATCCCTAAATAGTAATTTAGGGCTATTCCATTTAAACATACAACCCACCCATGGAAGGCACTTTGAAATTGGACCCTCCCCCTTTATATTTTTAATTAATTTTATCAGTCCCCCCACATTTTGAAAAACCCTCCCACCCTAGAAGTTTATTATTTTGCCGTCCATGGGTGGGATGTATGTTTAAAAGGAATAGCCCTTAAATTGAAAACATATTTTTAAACTAGTTTACACTGTTTTCGGTGACATTGTAAACAAATATCCTAGTAATACATGGAACACGAAAAACATGTTGATTTTACAGTATATGCCATTTTCAATACCTGCAAATCTAAGAGCACCAATCAATGAAATCACATGAAATTTCTCGAGGGCGTTAGAATGTAAAATATACAAGTCAAGTTAAATATTTGTCGACATTGGTCAAATTTTACAGAGGAGTTTTAGCTCCTTTTGAACTTGATTTTTGGTATTGGATGGGCATCTGTGTCCTTTTGATACATTTCTTACAGTTTATATATTATATATGTTTATTGCCCAGGACATACAAGAGGCCCTACAAATTCCAACACTGATGGATAATGGGAAATCAGAGTCTTTGCATCTTCATATGTCAGATTCAACACCAATGGAATCAGCCCCGTCAGTAAGTGTCCATCAGTCTTGTTGTCTGTCCAACCATCATTAATGTTTATTTATGTAATCTTTCTGTCATTCTGTGTATCCATACCCTTCCATCAGTCTTGTTGTCTGTCCAACCATCATTCATGTTTATTTATGTAATCTTTCTGTCATTCTGTGTATCCATACCCTTCCATCTGTTCGTCTAGCTACACAACAAAAGTAAGTCTAAGTATTTATATGTCTGTCAAATTTTTAGCTTGCCGGGACGAAGTCCAAGGAGAGCTATTTCCATGACCCTGGCGTCATCGACGTTGTCGTCTGTAGACACCCAGTTAAACTTTTGTGTTTAAGTTTAAGATATCTATGCAACCACTCATTGGATGTGAATGAAACTTTGCATGTGTGATCACCATCGTCAATGGAACACACACAGACAAGAACCATAACTCTGGATTGCATTTTGGCACAGTTATGGTCCTTTTTGGACTTAGACACCCAGGGGCGAGCTTTGTTGTCTTCTGACAACTAATTTATCTCGAAAGGCACTGACAATGAGTAAAATGTGTTTAATTGGCTAAGTTTCTCAAGTACACATCCAACGTCAATTATGTTTATCAGATACTCGTAGAGGTGACAGAACTAAACATTTGATTTCAGCCAAATGTTATTGGACATTCTGCTAAACTAGGTACAACACTTTTAGCTTTAAGAAATTTTAAGATATGAAAGGTTGCTTTTTAATTTGCAATCATTGATTATGTAATATTAATTTTCAACTTTTTTGTGACACCTGGAGTTTAAGTGTTTTAATCATTACATGTTTTCAGTTACAGGTGTTAGAAGAGAGAGTCTCTGGCCAGGACTGTATTGCTGTGACTGAGCAGTCAAAGACTGGTGATGGGAGTCAAGGTAAGTTGGAAACATAATAGTGTTGAAATATATTACAAACCATCATTTATATGCCCCCCATCATACAAAGTATAGTAAAAGGGTATTAAGCCATTGTCTGTAAGCATGTGTTTCCATCCTTCCATTTAATTGGTTTCTGATTTTTAACTCTACTGGCCAAAAGTCAGCAGGGCTTTTGTCATGGTAAATGCGATGTCATGGTCTTGTAGACGCAATAACATCTTCATTTTTCATTGAATCTTAACCAAACTTGTACAGCAGTTATATAACCTTAAAATCTCGAACAAGTTCTTGAACCAGCATGATTCGAACACAAATGCCCCTGCCACAGGGTTTTTAAGCACAAACAAAACTTCAAAAACATTTTCTATGAAAGTTCAAGTCGTAGACCTTTGATATTTTACATATAGCATAACATGGATATCCACTAAAAGATGTGTTGAAGTATGGACCCTGGGGTCAAATTTGGGGCTGCCACAGGGCTTTTAAGCACATTTTAAAACAGATTTTAAAAAAACATTTTCTCTGAAAGTTTATGGCCTATTTTACATGTAGCATCTGTTGTCAGTAGAGCGATTTAGGTCCTCTTGGGCTTCTTGTTCATTGAATCTTAACCAAACTTGTTCAGCAGTTATGTAACCACAAAGATTTTGGACAAGTTCTTGAGCCATTGTTATTCGACTATAAATGCCACTATTATGGCTTACATGTATAAGCACATTTTAAGTAAAATTTTAAAAAACAGTTCCTCTGAAAGTTGAAGGTCTAGACCTTAAGTATTTTACATGTAGCATTACATGGAGATCCCCTAAAAGATTTGTTGTAGTCAGGCCTTGGGGTCAAATTTCAGGCCACCATAGAGGTCACTGTTTTACATAAAGGTATATAGGGAAAATGTTGTAGATGCCTTCATTTTTCATTGAATCTTAACTTAAAAAAACAACATTTCTCTGAAAGTTTAAGGCCTAGACCTTAGATATTTTACATGTAGCATCTATTGCCAGTAGAGCAATTCAGGTCCTCTTGGGCCTCTTGTTTTAAGAACTGGTAAGTCAAATTTGTGTAAAAATTATCCCTTTGAGTAGTGGTTTGAAGGGAGATAAGAATAAAGGAGGTTATGTTTATGGCAAAACGGAATATTCTAATTTTTTCATTCAATTTGTGCAAAATTATTATGCAGTTTCAGATTTGAAGCATCTTCTAGTCATAGTGAATACTAAAAGCTGGATTGAATTTTTAAAAGAGGTGGCATCACAAAATGGTTAAAATTTAAAATACTAAAAAAACATGCTGTTTAGTTTGATCTCTAAAGCATTGTTTAGTAACAGAATTTTTGATTTGGTTCAATAAAGAGGATTGAATTTCTGCCAGGACGGGCTGAAGTATGATTTAAATTGGGTTTTTGATAAATGTTTTTTCTCAACATCCAATCAGCCAAATAATAATTATGTTCATAATTGATATAAATTATTACCTATGGGGTTTGAAGCTGGAGTATATAGGAGCCTTGTATGGGAGCTTTGAGATATATAGAATACCATGGGAATTCCCATATTTTGTCCATTTGTTTTAATACTAGTTTATAGTTTGAGATTTGAAGCATTGACTGCTCTTACCATATTAGATTTGGTTCTGTTAGGAGGATGGAATTTCAAAAAGGGCCCAAAGAGACCCCAGAAGGGTTGAAATTTCAAAAATCTTCCTCTCATTAACCTTTCTGTCAAACTTGTTTAAATATGATATAAATTATCCTTACATCAGCAAGGGATTGAAGATCTGTAAATCAAGGGACTCTGATGTAAAGGGAACCTGTAATGTGACATCCATGTATACAAAATTCTTTCAAAATCTAAAGCATTGTCTGCTCATATAGTGAATGCCCATAAGTAGGGGATTAAAGTTGTGACAAATCAATGTGCTTGAACACAAATATAAGGGTCCTGTGCGGGGACATTTTTTTCTACAAAAGAATGATATGGGTATACAAACTATTTCTTTCTCATAGTAATTAACGTTTTGTTCAGTAAGAGTGAGATGGGGATATTTATCAATAAAAGGTTAAGACTACCCCCAAAGAGGGTTAATATTGTGAAATTTCAAAAAGAGCTGTGGTCACTATAAGCCAGTAGAGCATCCTCATGCCCTTTTGGGCCTCTTGTTTAATTGTTATTCACTAATTGAGGTACTATTAGCTTAATTCCTTGTTTAGCAGAATTTTCAAATCTTGATATTTTGAGATTTTACATGTTCACATTCAAGGTAACAATTTACTGGCAATAGTAACAAGGTTCTACTTTTATAACCCATTATACTTGATATTAAAATTTTGAATCTTAAAGATATCAAACATACAAAATTTCACTAAACAGAGCCTTTAGTAAATAGAGCTTTGATATCAGCACAGATATTTAATTTTAGCAATATTCAATGTTTGTTGTATACTTTATCACAGAGAAAGGCCCATGCATTGGCGGAAGTGATAAACCATTGTCAAGGACAAGTCCTGATGATGTCATTGTCATAGAAAGTGGGTCAAGTCGGACGCAACATGATGGTAAGACTTTGGTATACACATGAATGGTATACAATAGACATGATAGAATAGATAATGGTCTTGTGATGTTCTATTTTTCAGTTATAACCACTGTTGTGTTGTAATTTAAAATGCACGTAGTCAAGAGGTAGAGGGATGGTCAGTGGCAGGTTCTCTTCTGGACATGGGTATTAAAACCTAGGCATCTATGGCCAGTTGCTTGCAGAATATAGCAGTTAGGGTTCAGTCCTTGCCTAATGCGTATTCAAGCATGACTTCCAGGTGGTCTGCAGCTAAGTAGTCTTAAAGCACTGTCTGCTGATCACTTACCATGGAGATATGGATTGAGTATCATTCTTCCATCCTTGTTTCCATCCCCGACCAGCCACAATCTTTAATAATAAATATACAACATTTCATCTCATTGTCATTCTCACCATTGATTCAAGTGGGAAAGTTATTAGCTATTACATGGATGGGTGTGCTGTTGTACTGGTTAACCTTAAATAATAAAAATTATGTTAAATATTCAAACAAATTCCTTACATGTGTCCAGTGCAATAAGTTTATTGACTTAGTTTTAATGTTTGTCCTCATTGTGTTATTTGACCCAAAAATGGTCAGAATCACTGTAGCAACTCCAGGGTTATTGGCGGTGTTTTGTCTAAATTAGATATTAAACATTTATGTTTAACAATACAGTCAAACTGGTCTCTAAAAGCAGCCAGTCAAGGGAAGATGCAAAAGTGGCCTTTTAAGATAGGTTGTTGCTTAATACAGGTTAGTTTGCTCTGAAAGCATAGAAATGTGAAATAGAAAATATAGTAGTCTAAGACAGATGGCTGTTTGATACAGGTGACCGCTTACACAGGTTTGACTGTATTTTATATTCTATTTATAGATGACTCACAGCAGTTTGTGTTACATTTGTCCCCCTCACAAGGAGGATCAACACAGGGGCGCAGGACACAGGGGGCGCTGAGTCAAAGGGAGAGGAACAAATACAGCCAAGGGCACAGGTCATCTGGAGGTCAAAGATCACAGGGTGAATCCTCACAAGGTCAAAGATCTCAAGGGAATGGAAGGTCACGCAGGGAAGAAAGGGAGATACGAAACATAAACGAAAATCCCATTGTTGTTTGGAAGGATGAAAGTGACACAGGTGAATTTATAATTTAGAAACTTTAAGCCGATTTATAAAGAGATGACCCTTTGAAAAAATATCAAGAATTTGGTATATAAAAATATACAATATTATACCACTTGATAGTAATTATAGATTATATTTCATAATGGTTGTTGAATGTATTAGGTAATCTCAGACAATGTGTGTTGTGAATAAGAAATTATAGTATACTGGTTAAGGATAACTGGTCGGATGTATTTCTCCCCGTAGGATTAAGATGAAGTATATGCCCTTACAAAATGCATGCCCTATTTCAATATCATGATAGTCCCAGATGATGATAACTAATTTTATTAATTGTATGGGAAAAAAATCTTAATACAGTATAAAAGT
Organism: Panopea generosa; assembly: GCA_029582155.1. Lineage (NCBI taxonomy): Eukaryota > Metazoa > Mollusca > Bivalvia > Adapedonta > Hiatellidae > Panopea > Panopea generosa. Next base: position 15,646,256 of record CM055906.1, read on the forward strand.
ACATGCAAGAAAAAGAATCTACTCTGAGTATACAATTGAGAAAATGAGATTCATTGTTTTGATACAACCTAAGATATGATAAAGTATAAGATAAACTTGCATACTGGATCAGGATTTCTGCATACTTTTACTGGGTACAGAATGTTCATCCTACACCTCCATCACCTGCTCATTCTACACCCCTTCCACCTGCTCATTCTACACCCCTTCCACCTGCTCATTCTACACCCCTGCCACCTGCTCATTCTACACCCATTTCACCTGCTCATTCTACACCCATTCCACCTGCTCATTCAATACCCCTTCCACCTGCTCATTCTACACCTCTTCCACCTGCTCATTCTACACCCCTTCCACTCTTCCACCGGCTCATTCTACACCTCTTCCACCTGCTCATTCTACATCCCTTCCACCTGCTCATTCTACACCTCTTCCACCTGCTCATTCTACACCCCTTCCACTCTTCCACCTGCTCATTCTACACCTCTTCCACCTGCTCATTCTACACCCGTTCCACCGGCTCATTCTACACCTCTTCCACCTGCTCATTCTACACCTATCACCTGCTCATTCTACACCCCTTCCACCTGCTTATTCTACCCTGCTGTGAAGTTGGAACAAGTAATATATATTAAAAAAGGTAATGGTCAAAAATGTATATAAGGCTGTGAAAATTTGTTGCGAGACCCTTTTTCCTGTAAGTTGTAATTATTTATACTCCCCAAAGGGAGAGCATATAACTGCCGCTTTTTCATTCCCTCCATATGACCATCCATGTATGCATCAAATTCATTGTCTGTGAAAATAAAGAAAAAATTACTGAAGGGAATCGAACAACATTGATAGAGATTAACGTGTGGAAGTGCAGCGTGTAAGAAATACATGTAGTGAATGTATTATTCTATTATGATATTAATAGATTTATCTCCCCTTTTGTACTTTATATTGGTTAGTTTTGCTTGTCTTGAGCATATCTTCAAAAATATGTGAGAGAATCTAATGGGACATGGAACATGGATAAAGGCAATGCAATTCACAACTCTGTCTTGAATAAGGACAAAATTATCTCCCCTTTTATTTCATCTTTGGTCATATGTTTTGGAATTTGCTTTTCCGGAGCATCATTAGCTTGAAAACTATGGAAAATGATTCCTTGGAATTTTATATAGTTGTGATTTCTAAAAACATTACATCTGAAAAAACATCCTGATTGATGGACAGTTTTACGATTATTTATCATCATCAAACAGTCTTCTTCATTTGTTAGTAATGCACACCTGGGTTGTGTTTATTACTGTTAAACAGCAAAATAGATTGCCGTCTGGTTCCCTAACTTTGTTGTGTAATGCATGCTTCTTTGAGGTTGAGCCGGTGTCCAGCAAAATACATTAGAAAATGGTTGCAAATGTTTAATGGTACGCAGTTGATCATGATTTATGAAGTATTTAGTAATTTAGCAATTCAGCTACTTTTTAAGATCAAGAAACATATTTTATAATATTTCTTTGCATTTTTGAATATTTATGTAACTTACTCACCATGTCAGACTACCATATACAAATTCTAAATTATCTGACAATGTCTTCATCTTGTCAGTGCCAGAGAGGAATTTTACACCTCTGTTATTTATGTTTAATATGTTATTTATAATGCAATAAAGTAATTTTATATTTAAAACTAAAGAAACATTCTTCCTAAGTGTAGAAATATATATTTCTTATAGATTAGAGATATATTTATATATATGAGATTTGTGAGGAATCATTTTGATTATAAGGTGACATTAATGTTTAATATCAATTTAGTAAAATATACAAAAGTCACAATATTCAACATTTTCACAGACCATAATCTCAAGACAATATAAAATGTGAATTTCAGGTAACTTCCATCTGTCACTGCCAAAGAACAGTACATTATCCAACCCTGCAAATGGTAATACTGAACTATCAAATAGAGAGCAAGGTGGCGACCAGCAGCAGGAAAGTATAAATGTCATGGATATAGACAAAGCTGGGATATGTCCGAATAAGGGAGACAATGGTAATACTGAACTATCAAGTAGAGAGGTGGGTGCTGACCAGCAGCAGGAAAGTATAGCTGTCATTGATATAGTCAAAGCTGGGATATGCCACAATAAGGGAGACAAGGAACAGACTGGTGGCGAAGAGATGGCGATGTAAATATATCATTGTTCTGTTAAACTACTGCAATTTGTACAAGGGTCTATAATGACCACCATCTTCAGATCACTTACCTCTGACCTCTGAGGTTGGGGGTTTGAGTCCAGCTTGGTCAAAAACCTTTTTATGAAAAAGTTTACCAGCTACTTAGTAAGGACCTGTGGTACTACTTGTATATGTTCTGATGTCTACCTCCATCATTGAAACTGGATGCCATATATAATTTATAATATGTAGAAACTAGTGTTAAAAACCTATGCTCCACCATTCAAACAATAGCGATGTGTTAGTGTTAGCGCTGTTTATCCTTCCATTTGTTTTCCAATGAATATTTCTGAATGGGTCTGTGTATTTAAATAATATTTGGTGTGTAATTGTATAATTATAAAATAAAGGCAGGGTTCAATATTTGTCGTCTGTCAATTTTTACAGGAGTTGTTGCCCATTTTTTACTTATTTTTTAGTAAAAATTGATAATATAAAGCACTAGGATAGGACACATTTCTAGTTCTTTTAACAAATATGGAGAGTAATGAATTTCATTTTGGATATAAGGAAACTCCTGAATGTTACAGAAACTTGGGGCTATGCCATTGTTATTGGTGACAAGCTTCAACTGATAATTGCAGTTCCTCCGTGGCCAAGCGGTCGAAGGTGTTGTCTCAAGATCACTAACCTTTCACCGCTATGGTCGTAGGTTTGAGTCCCACTCCCTCCTAAAACTTTATGTGGATATGCCATATATAACCTGAAATGTGTTGAAAATGGCGTTAAACCCCATTAAAAAAAAATTGTACTGATAATTAATATTCTTGTATGACTAGGATTGTTTAAGATCTATCAGATGGCCAGAAAATGGTCATCTGTCTTTAAGCAACAACATTTTCTATTCTTTAACAGGAGATTCTTTCTTTTTAGCTCGCCGGGACAAAGCCCAAGGAGAGCTATTGTCATGACCCCGGCAGCGTCGGCGTCTGTAGACACCCATGTTAAACTATTGTGTTTAAGTTTAAGATATCTATGTAACTACTGGATGTGATTGAAACTTTGCATATGTGTTCACCATCATAAGTTGAACACACAGAGACAAGATCCATAACTCTGGATTGCATTTTGGCACAGTTATGGCCCTTTTTGGACTAAGACATCCAGAGGCGAGCTATGTTGGTCTTCTGACAACTCTTGTTCTTTAGAGTGACTGCTTGAAACAGGAATTATTATATATGTGTTCATATTTATGTCACAAATATGTATGACATCAATATTAATTATGACCAGTTATGTGTATGAAATGATGATATCCTTGCACCTTGATTATTTTACTCTATTTTTATTCAGAGGTGAGGAGAACAAACGTGAATGTTTAACCATAGGAATGTTACAGTCTGAATCAGAGACCAATAGTCAACCTGTGTTCAAGTTGGATAGTAAGTCTTCTCAACATTTATACCACAAACAGTTCAAAGATACCAGTATCTAATTTTGATTCTTTGTCTTGGCACCATTGTCAAATTTAGCCAGAGGTTTATCAACTTCAGTTCTTAAATATAGTATTTAATTTCTTAGAGTGATTAAAAGACATAAATATAATACTTTGTATTAAAGTTTACCATGGGGAGACGGATGGAATTTAAAATATATATATATATATATATATATATATATATATGCTAGCGTATGTTTATCCCTAAAGTTCTATGGTGTGGTACCTGTCAAAGATGTGTTGTTTTTTTAAATTTGCTGAATTGTTAGGAAAAAGTTATGAATTATCAGCTTTTGGATCAAAGCTTGGTCACTTCCACCCACAATAAGAATAAATGATTCAATTAAAAAATATTACATTCATGACTTTTATTTTGTTTTTAAATTCTATGGATTATTTTATATATGTGTTAAGAACTTCTGTGGGTAGGTAATATGCTATCTATAATGTGAGATGTATTGAAAATGACAATGACATTTACCCCCCCTCCCCCCCTCCCCATTCAAATACTGACATTAGTAAGTTCAACCTATGTAGAAGTGTCAGTATTTTTGTGCCTACACTGGCATATCCACACACTAATATAACACACTTATATTTACTCTGTAATAGTTACTCTGGCATATCCACACACTAATATAATACACTTATATTTACTCTGTAATAGTTACACTGACATATCTACACACTAATATAACATACTTATATTTACTCTGTAATAGTTACACTGACATATCTACACATTAATATTACACACTTATATCTACTCTGTAATAGTTACACTGACATATCTACACACTAATATTACACACTTATATTTTCTCCGTAATAGTTACACTGACATATCTACACACTAATATTACACTTATATTTTCTCCGTAATAGTTACACTGACATATCTACACACTAATGTTACACACTTATATTTGCTCCGTAATAGTTACACCGACATATACACACACACTTATACTACATTTATATTTTCTCAGTAATAGTTACACTGACATATCTACACAATAATATTAACACAATGATATATACACGATGAATATACATGAGTATTTACAGAATTTTGACAGATTTTTGCAATAATAAAACTTCTTGTTTTTACTACTGAAGCTCTGTGTTTTAGGGCCAGACATCCAGGATACAGATATATCAGAGGATGTGCCAGAAGATTTGTTCAGTAAAACTGTTAGTAGGCACACACGACCACATACTAAACATGTTCTACTGGAAGATGACAGGTAAGCGATGAAATCGTCACCTGTAATTATCCTCCTTACAAGCAAGGCTTCTGCACATTAATGAATCTGCCACTTTCAAAGTTTTAGAATAAAAGTTGTGGTTCACCAATACATTTTCCATAGGCCACCATGGAGAAAGTTACAGTCCTTACAAACACTTCTAGATTTGCAGACATGTCTGTAACAGTTTTATTTTCCAAAAATATTTTTAACCAAGATGTTGGTAAGAAGAAAACTTTAGGAATATTTTAATCGATATAGCAATATAAATAGAAGTAATTGCTTTACAGAACATCCATTACTATATCCCAGATTATTTCTGCGTTTTGTTTTTTTTCATCATTTTGTCAGGCCATCCTTAAAAAAATGTTTGTTTGCTGAGCTCCAACCCAGTATTTATCATGTGGGTATGTAGGTAGCTAATTTTTTTTTTCTTTGTCAGATTTTAATGTTACAAAGTCATTTTAAACAAAAATTGACAGAAATATGAAACACTTTGAAAGTCAATAAAAAAGTTTTGAGTGAGTAGGTAGGAGCATGGCAAACATTTTATTTTAAGAACAGCCTGAGGCAATTTAACCAATGGTAGATAGAGTAATTTTCTACTTTGCAGCGATGATGAAATTCTCCTTTTCAGCGATGATGAAGATGTGACTAATCATCATACAAGAGTTTCTGAACCTGTTGTTGCCAGTCTTGCTGACTTGAATGAACCTGCAGCTGACTTGTGGGATGATGTCAAACTTGCGGACTTACCCAAATCTTCAGTGACATCGAGGGAAGACATTCAATCTCCAGACTCTAATGAAAATATTTTTAAATCAAGAGAAGTGACTAAACAGGAGGACAAAGAAGCAGTCATATTAAAGGATGTCAACAAAGCGGATATTTTTTGTGAAGATACTGTTGAATCAAAAGATATAACTAAACTTGCAGACAGTGAAGATGTTGTTAAAACTGATCAAGAACATCTTAAACAGCCAGAGAATCTTGACATTAATCCACAGCAGGAGGATGATGAACTACCAACAGTTAGTTGCCAAATAAAAAAAGATATCAATCAAAAACAGAGTGGTGATTTAAGCAATGTAGAGAAACGTCTGACAGAAGGAACAGACATCCAGGAGGGAATGGAAGATGAGATACTTGTGGCCCACAAACTGAATACTGTAAGTGGTTTTGGAGGAGTTCTTTTTCTGTAAAATGTTGTATTTCTTGGGTAAAATTTAAAGAGAACATGCATGAATAATATAATCAGGTTGTTAGCATTGCTTTAGTGTTAATAAAAACATTTTTTAATTGAGAATTGTTGAAACACGTTACCGAGAGAGATCCATGATAAATTTAGAGGAGACTTGATGTAATTACATTTTAAAATATTGAATATCAGGTATAAAAATCCAACATATTTACACACTTCCAACATATTTACGCACCAAAATATTGCAATGAAGCAAAACCAATAGAATCATTATTTGATTAGTTTTGTTTTTAAGCTCCTGGGAAGGTAAGCATATGGTTGCCCCTTTGTCTTTACTTGTGTGCCATAACTCTTTATCTTGAATTATGACAGAATTGTCTATCCCTTTTGTACCTTATTTTCGGTTATTTCTGCTTGTCTGGAGTATACCTTCAACGGTATGAAAGTGAGGTTAACTATTCGATCAAGCACTTGATTGTGGAGCATCCATTGGATCTATCTATACTCTTGTTTTTAGATAATTTCCTCATTTTCAGAAATATTTAGATTAAATAGAACATTAAAAAATAAACCTGGACTGTAGCTATAAAGGGTGTTCAAAGTACATGTACTTCCTCTCTTTGAAGTATTTCAAATATATATCTCTAATTCACCCTAAATTTTATATTTATATTTAAAAGTAAAACCATTGGTAGGAAAAAATGAAATATGTTGTATTGTACAATAATTTATTGGTGGTTGGAATTGTTTACAAAACAGTTAGTTTATGTTTCACCAGGTTGCCGAGGCATCAGAAAGTGTAGAAAGAACTCAACTGTATGATCCTAGAGCTTCTAAATTAATAGAGTCATCGACCCAAACTGCTGACAAGGTTGGTGGAGACTTTGAAGATGTAGATGTAAACGTGGTGCAGAAAGTTGCAGAATACCTGCAGGCTGGTTACACTCCACAAAGTCGTAGCCGCTCCAACAGCACTTGTACAGATTTATCCGACTTACATGGCGAGGGATCAGAAAAGGGAGATGGTCAGAGTAGTAAAACACCGCCAAGGAAAAGCAGTACAGATAAGTGGAAAGCGCCATTGAGTCGAAGAGATAGCTGTGATGTTAAAAGTCCAAAAGAAATCAAGGATATTATTAAAACATACTCAGATATCCTTGCAAAGAAACGAACCAGACATAAATCCAAGAGTGAGGATTCTAGAAAAGATGACAAGTTATTATCGAGTTCACAAAGGCCAAACCCTTTATCAGAAAGTCCATCTTGTCAAAAATTACTTCCTCGTAGATTAAGTACCCAATCACTTCCAACTGATCTGGTCACTTCCAGAAATAATGAACAATCTGATGGGAGAAATATCAAACCTAAAAATATCAACCAATCAGATACGATTGATCCATGGATGACTGCGAGAAAACCCCAATCTCAGTTGTCCACAGGAAGTGAAAGGAATTCAGAAAAAACTATTGGAAGTCCCAATAAAAAAAGTCAACCTTTTGAAAGTGGCATAACTCAAGAAATGGACACAGTTTTGCGAGTGAGTGTAAGTGAACCAGCTATAGTGCCATGTAGTGTTACTCAGTCAGATCTGGACAAAGTTGATGAAAGTGCCTTGTCACCCAAAGTGCCAAAAACTACTCAAAGTTCCAATGGCGGTTTAAACAAAGAAAATTTCAATAAATCTACACCATCAAATTGTGCTTCTATGGGGGTAGAAAATGTTAATTTTTTATCTTCTCCTGTGAACAAAATAAAATCTGAGACAGTTCAGAACAAATCTACCTTGATTGAAACTAGGACAGCTGTGGTAGTATTGGATAAATTACAAGAAGGTGATATTCATGATAAAAAACAAAAACCTGTTATACAAACTGATGTAAAACGACATTTGAGACGGAGACATGCTCTGACAAAACAAAAGGCTAAAAAATTTATATCTTCTGCTGAGAGAAATCAAAGAAGGCGATCTATAGATTGTGTAAGTCCACAGATTCCGTCGGGGTCATTTGTGGCATCCACTCAAAAGTTTCGACCTGCAGGAGGTACTGGTGATTCTCTTCCTGTGATCAGTCAAGGGTCAAGGTCAGGTGGCGTTCGAGATACTTACACCTTCCATGGATCACAATCACAAATGTCTCCAGGGGAGGTAACTATTTCTGGTTTTAGTATTGAATTAGATAATAAATTGTTATTGAAGTAAAACAACCAACATCTATGTCCCAACCACAAATGTTTGGAGACATTCACACTCCTAGTAATTACCATGCAAGCTGTCTGTCAGTGTAATTAATACATTTACACAAATGGTAGAAATCTTTCATCATTTTTGCTTGTGCTAAAAATGTGTAAAATTTATGGTAAGAGGATTTGAATATGCAAACATAATATATATAGTTGAAGGGGACAGGAGCTGTAGATGATGATTTTTTTTTTATTATTTGAGATGAATTGAAAATGAAATTTAGTTATTTGTGTTTATTATAGGATTAAATTCATTTTTTCTGTTTTTTATGCATTTGTTGATTGATTGAATATTTAGCGTCATTTTTATGCAATCGAGGGCTAACAGACGATCAGTTAACCTAACCACTGTTTCCTGGGATTAACCAGTACTCGAGCACACCCCGTCTCCGCAAGTAACTGATAACTTTCCCACTTGAATCAGTGGTGAGAGACGAATGATAATGAGACACAATGTCATATATCAATCATCACGGAGACTGTTGCCGGGCGGGGGATTCAAACTCACGACCCCTTGATTGATAGTCAGACGCGTAACCGACTGAGCTAATTGGTCCCGGCTTAATGCATTTGTAAACAATGTTGAAAAGTCTGACTTTGTGTCAGATTTGTGCATGAAAATAAAATTGATGTTGTCCATTGAAAATACTTTAAATACATATATGATAGTAAGATTGGAATTATTGCACTTTAAAATAAAGTTTTGATTCCATACACAAAACATGTTTGTTAACAACCAGCTATTATAAATAACTTTTTAATGAATTAATTTAATAATAAAAAGTGAAAAAAAGCAAAGTATGAACTTCCACAAAATATGCCCATTATTAGAAATCTGCTGATTGTAACAAAACAAACTTTATAAACATTTAGAAGTTTACTTATTGCTTTTTATTTTTGAAGACATGTACACCAAAGCATGATTCTGTCAGTAGCAGCTTGGATGAAACTCCATTATCATCAAGAAAACGTCGTTTACAGCATCGGAAATCAGGACTGAAGAAACAAAGGATAGAAATAAGTGAGCTTCTATGTTCATTCAATCTCTCTGTCTCTCTCTCTCTCTCTGTCTCTCTCTCTCTGTCTCTCTCTCTCGCTCTGTCTCTCTCTCTGTCTCTCTCTCTCTCTGTCTCTCTCTCTATCTCTCTCTATCTCACTCTCTCTAAATCTTAATTTACGGTGATAACTCTCTAAACATCAGTAGGGCTGAATGTTCCATATGTTAACTGCCATGTGTTGAATTGGTGTTATACCCCATTGAAAAAATAAAATGAAATTATAATTTCGATATTACAGATTCAGCACACTGTATTAATTCTGTCATAGGTCAGTTGCTTGCAGTCTCCCAAAGATAACATGTTCAGTGCAATTTTTACAGATAAATCTCCAACAAATCATCCAGTCAAGCATCATGTGTCTTTTAAACAAATAGCCAGTCCAGTTCCAATCCCACATGACCAAGCAGTTAGTCAAGCAAGTGATGTAACGGTAACTACCATTGGCTCCTTTCCCTCTATACCATCCTCAATCAGCCAATCAAGTCCAAGGAGAGATGTTGTTTTGTCTCCATCCAGCAGCAGCAGCAGACAGAGTGTCAGTGAAGAGATTAGTACAAGACTTTCAGGCAAACGCATGTCACTAGAACAGGTATGTATCATTAGAACAGATATATGTCACTAGAACAGGTATGTATCATTAGAACAGATATATGTCATTAGAACAGTTCTGTCAACTGTATATGAAATAGCAAATTTATGTGAAGTACAGTACAACTTATATTAAAGACTTTCTTACTCATTGCATCTATAGATCTAAACAGATGATAAGGCTTAAATGTAAAATTTATAAAAAAATAAAGAATGTATGAATGTATGTTTCAGAAATTTATATCGGTCATCAATAATTGTTGTACTTTGGATGAAAGACAATGCTATGAATGTTGTACAAATAAAAAGTTTTACATATTATCAGAGCTAATTCACCTGACAGGCTGTCAGTCAAACAAGTTGATAATTCAATAAGCAAGCGATATTGTTTCCAAGGCCACCGTTTTCCTTAGACAAGCTAGCAGTCTCTAAGTAAACTCTAAATTGTATATAATGTATTACATTGTATTTACTTGGACAATGTCACATGGCCAGTGGGTTGAGCTATAGTTGCTTTTGCATCAGATCAATTTGATAATCATGATAGTTTTATGTATTTTGGTGGTACATTGACCTATGTGTCCTGTATCTATTGATACAGTTAATTTATGTTTTCATTATAAAGCAATTTAACACATATTATGCAGTCCATATTATTTTAAGATTGGTTATAAAAAATAATTTTTCAGTCACTTCCAGACACCATTCCTCTCCAGCAGAGTGAGGAAGATAATTATCAACGTGTTACCATAGTAACAGAAACGGTAGAGACACTGTATAGAGAAATAAAAACAACACGAAAAGTTGTTGGACTTCAGGGGCAGGTCATGGAAAGCTCCGTTGATGTGGTGGGTGCCTTTTGATGACCTATACTGCAACAAAACATGTGATATTACTGTGACAAAATAATCTAACACTTATTTTTAGCTTGTCTTTTTGAAAAAAATGAAGAGATATTGTCATGACCCTGGTGACTGCGTCCTCATCCGCTGGTTAAAGTTTTATGTTTTTTCTCTGTTTCTGAACAAACAACTCATATTACGCTGACTAAACTTCATACCCCCCTCTCCCCCCCCCCCCCCTTAAATACTCTGCCCCATTTCAACTGTGTTACCAACCTAAAGACCCCCCCCCCCCCACCTTTTTTTTTTTTTTGTATTAAATCAAATACTCTGCCCCATTTCACCATTTCAACTTTGTTACCAACCCAAAGACACTCACCCCTACCCCCATTCCCCATTGACCCGATTTTTTTTTTTTTTTAAATTTCGTTTTGTATTAAATCATATACTCTGCCCCATTTCAACTTTAGCCATTGCCAGACATAGATATATTGTATATTCAGTCCTTGTGGTCCTACTTGCACATACATTTATCTACTATTTTGCTAATATGTAAGATGATTTCATTCATACAGATAAATCTGTTTTTCTGATCGTATATTATGTACTGTTCTGTGATCAACAAGGCTAGAATAGTCGAGTAAACGCTTTTCTTCGACATATCTATTTTTTTTTGGGTGATTTTTTAAAAATTTTAAATTTTTTCAGTAATAGTATTGATTTTTTAAACTAATCACCATCATGTTTAAAAAGTTTACTTCACTGACTTTGACGCACGTAATAGATTTGACAAAAAGACGATTGTCTGCACCTGCTTGCGGTGCTCTTGTTATCATTTAGGATACCATTTCACATTGGAGGGAATAGGGTTTAATGCTATGAAAGTTTGTGTATTGTATTTTAGAGGTGGAGATTGAGTAGGACCAACATTTTAAGTAGCAAACAGAGCTGGAGTCTCAACTTGTGACCTCAACAGCAGTGATTTTGTGATAGCATTTACGACCACTTGGTTGTAGAAGACCTGCATTTAAGTTAAGTTAGGGTCTCACAATAAGTGTCTGCTTTGTAAAACATCATCCATTCATTCAAATAATGTTTTGAACTGAGCTTGACCCTTAACTCATGACATACGCAGTGGTCTTGAGATAGCGTCTACGACCACTCCGATATGGAAGATCCTCATTTAAGTTGAGGGACTCTGATTGGTTTCTGGTTTGTAAAACATTCATTTACTCATTTATATGTAATATAATTTGACATTGTTTATTTATGTTAACATTTATTGATAATTTTTTATTCAGAAAAAAATGGATCCTGTGGTGGTAGAGGAAAGTACCCACAAGAAAGTTCAATATGTGTACATCCCTTCCCCTTCTAGAAGTGTGACCTCATTGACCTCTGGTGATCTTGGCGACATCAGCTCATCACTTTCAAGGTCAAGTGCATCATCATTTTCTCGTTCAAGTGGCAGTGTAGGATTAGGGTCAAAGGTTAACAGTGTACAATCTAGTCTGGATCACTCAGACCCTCACGGAAGGATTTTAGAGACGCAGACAAGTCTTGATCACCCAGAAGCTGTTGTCAGTAAGATTGAAAGTCAGTCAAATGTTCAAACTCCAGTGGGAAAAGATGGTGAAAAGTCAGAAGAGAAAACAGGTATTCTATTTCTTTAGTTCTTTAAATATTGGGAAGTTCTCAATAAGTGGTAATTTGGGTAGATCTGTATCTGCATATACACACTTGTGACTGGAAAAGAAGCTGTCTATATCATAGATTGTTTATTGAAAATTACATGATCCTAAAATAAATTGTATTGTAGCTTATTATGTCCAGTTAATAACTGTAAAAGTTGTTTGTACCGACATCTAAACATGGGAAAACTTGTTTAAGACAATTTAAACCAAATGATGCAGCTTTGTAATTTTCAAAGAAGCATTAAGATATACTCCAGAATGTATTTACTTTCAGATAATGCAGCTGTTACAAACAAACCTGTGTCACATAAAACACCAACTGTGGTAGAGGGTGGTAGCAGTAAGCCATTTACACCTGGCCTGTCGGATCAAGACGGATCAGGTAGGTTGAATGTGTTTTTGTCAAGCCCGCTTGCGATGAACACGACATAGTCAGCACAGTGGGGTTTGGTATATGTACATGCGTGCATCCAATCTTGTCTAGGCTATAACATTCTTGTTCATAGACGGCTTTTTCAAGTAATACGGCACAAATGTTCACAATAATCAATGTGACCCAGGTCCCTGGCTCAAAGGTCATGTCGTGCTTAGAGATTTAAAGGTCAAAAGTAGGTATACAATTTCATGTCCACTCCAAATCTTCTAAATCATTTGCAGGATTTTCACCATAATCAGACAATTTGTTATGTGCAAAACCCAGGTCCCTAACTCAATGGTCAAGGACACACTTAAAGGTTAAAGGTCAAAATATGGACAATATTAAGTGTCTGCTCCATATCTTCTAAACCACATGCCAAGAGCTTGAAATAACATAAAGTGTGTGGACTTGAATCCATGACCTCTGCAGTTAGATGTAAGTAACCTGAGACAACACCCTAGACTGCTAAGCCACAGAGAAGGCTCTATAGCATGGAAGGATGAAATCCCGGTTAATACTCGTCTGTCAATTTGGTAAAGCCAGTATCAGTCCACTACCAGTACTAGTTCACTTTCAAGCGATGGAGATTTAAATTTGTGTGCTTCTTATCATTCTTATTTTCAAATGTATAAGGATGTAGATGCATGTATTTACTTCATTCTGTTGCAGGTGTCATGACACCATTGGGGTCTACCATCAATAAAACAGGGAGCTACCTACATAGTAGAACAGCTAGTGTGGAAAGTCTCAAAACTTCAGACTCGTTGTTCACCAGCTCTGGAGAGAAGGGACACAAGGAGTCATCAGGTAAAAACAATGAATGAGGGATTTCCCAATAGTCGAGGATTCTTGCTGTCAGATAACTTTTTTATACCCCCAGATACAAAGTATATAGGGACTGTATAGGAGTTGCGCTTGTCGGTCAGTCCATCTGTGGACAATTTTTGTAATCGCTATTTCTCAGCAACCATTAGCTGGAATTCAGTTAAACTTCACAAGGGTGACTGGTACCAAGACTAGTTGTCCAGATTGTCGGAATGTTGCACAAGGATAATTATTCAATGAGTTATGGCCCTTTGAATTTTTTGAACATGTTTTTTGTGGTTGCTATTTCTCGGCAACAATTGGCTTGAATTCAATGACACTTTAAAAAGTGATTGGTTACGCTAATTGGTTCACTGTGTCAAAGCAGGCAGCAAAATGGTTCAATAACTGTGTCAGTGCGCCATCTGGGGGTGTTCATCAATTTCAGTGGTATTTCTAGTTCATATAGTTTTCATATCATCGAAAAAACTGTTTATATGTAAAAAATATAAGAATGTATTTTTTTAGTTCGATACTTTGGATGCTTTTTGATATTGAAAACAAAAAATGTCTTCAAATTATTATTTAACTTTTTAAGACTTTAAGTGACTTTTTATGCCCCTGTTATTTGAAGAATGGTGATTGGGCAATATGTGTTACCACTCTCTTTTTGTCTGTCCTTCCATGCATCCTTCATATTCATTTCCGGTGAATAATGCCTAACAGTGTACAGTATTTAACTGGCTGGCTGGACTGGACTGGGCTGGATGTTATGGTTGCTAAAATGTACATTAGCTTTTCTGCATGATGTGACATAATAACTCTTTATGATACTCTATACAAGTCGCTTCATTCCTTGCTTTTTTATCATTTTATCATCTTTACTACTGTTAATAAGAATTAAAGATTGAGAACTGGCAAGAACTGAGCACCAAACAATGTGCTCCCTGATCAGGCTGCTGGACCTACATATATAGTGTTTGCATATGATACCATTAACAAGAACGGTACACTGAGAAAAGTCGAGCAGGTTAACAAATACTTTAATATTTATATTGAACTATGAACCATAAGTAGGCTAACACCTACTGTATCATTTATATTGAACCATAAGTTGGCTAACACATACTGTAACATTTATATTGAACCATAAGTTGGCTAACACATACTGTAACATTTATATTGAACCATAAGTAGGCTAACACCTACTGTATCATTTATATTGAACCATAAGTAGGCTAACACATACTGTAACATTTATATTGAACCATGAGCAGGCTAACACATACTGTAACATATATATTGAACCATAAGCAGGTTAACACATACTTTAACATTTATATGGAACCATAAGCAGGCTAACACATACTGTAACATTAATATTGAACCATAAGCAGGCTAACACATACTTTAACATTTTTATAGAACCATAAGCAGGCTTACACATACTGTATCTTTGATCTTGAACCATAAATGGACTAACACATACTGTAACATTTATATTGAACCATAAGCAGGTTAACACATACTTTAACATTTATATGGAACCATAAGCAGGTTAACACATACTGTAACATTTATATTGAACCATAAGCAGGCTAACACATACTGTAACATTAATATTGAACCATAAGCAGGCTAATACATACTGTAACATCTATATTGAACTATAAGCAGGCTAACACATACTGTAACATTTATATTGAACCATAAGCAGGCTAACACATACTGTAACATATATATTGAACCATAAGCAGGCTAACACATACTGTAACATTTATATTGAACCATCAGCAGGCTAACACATACTGTAACATTGATCTCGAACCATAAATGGACTAACACATACTGTAACATTTATATTTAACCATAAGTAGGCTAACACATACTGTTACATTTATATTGAACCATAAGTAGGTTAACACATACTGTAACATCTATATTGAACCATAAGCAGGTTAACACATACTGTAGCATCTATATTGAACCATAAGCAGGCTAACACATACTGTAATATTTATATTGAACCATAAGCAGGTTAACACATACTGTAACATTGATCTCGAACCATAAATGGACTAACACATACTATAACATTTATATTGAACCATAAGTAGGCTAACACATACTGTTACATTTATATTGAACCATAAGCAGGTTAACACATACTGTAACATCTATATTGAACCATAAGCATGCTAACACATACTGTAACATTTATATTGAACCATAAGCAGGTTAACACACACTTACATTTATATTGAACCATAAGTTGGCAAACACATACTGTAACACTTATCTCGAACCATAAGTGGACTAACACATACTGTAACATCTATATTGAACCATAAGCATGCTAACACATACTTAAACATTTTTATTGAACCATAAGCAGGCTAACACATACTGTGACATTGATCATGAACTATAAATGGACTAACACATACTGTAACATTTATATTGAACCATAAGAAGGCTAACACATATTTAAAACATTTATATTGAACCATCAGCAGATTAACACATACTGTAACATTATATTGAACCATAAGCAGGCTAACACTTGCTAAAATATTAATATTGAACAACAAATGGGCAAACACATACTTTAACATTTATATTGAACCATAAGTAGGTTAACACATACTTAAACACTTATATCAAGTTTTTTCCATATTCTTTAGTCTCAGAAAACAATAAGAAACAGCAAACTCCACCATGTAGCGGCAAAGTTGCATTGCAGATGGAGAGACAAACCAGTTCCAATAGCGACATAAGGTGAGATAATTGTTATTTTTAATTAAGATTGATAAAAATAGTTTTGATAAATTGGGTTTACAGTCATCAAACTTTTTGAGTCTTAGAACCATAAAAACATTAAAATGGAATTTAGAAACGTGGTTATCAAACATTTTCTGCGAAATAAATTGTTATCTTGCAAAAACATTGTGAAAAAATTTGCCAATTGTAAAAGAGAAGAACTCTGACTTATTCTGAGTTCTTCCTCCACCAGTAAAACTAGATATGCCATATTTAACATGTCCTTGTTGGAAATGCAAGTAAACCCCATTTATTTGTCTAAATTATAATGTGTTTGTTATCTGCCGGACAGTTATTATAACCCATGCTGTTGTTATTGTAGCCCCCAGATTCCTAACCAAGATGTAGACAAGGAGGCACCAGATCAAGATCATGTAGTCAGTTCTTCTGCAGAGACAGCTCTCGTGCCTAGCTCAGGTGCTATAGGTAAATATTGTACTGAAACTTGTTATCTCGATATAAGACGGACTGCCAAAAACATGGAGATATCTGAATATGGACATAGATTTACCTCAAGATCAATATTATTTTTCGCCACCTGATAAGTGTTGTCTGTCTAAGTCTGTTGTAGTTTTGCTTTCATATTACGGTCTGTGCAGTAGAATTATACTTTCATGATAAATACTCATATCCGGGTCCTTCTTTGAATTGCTTGGCAGTGTGAGGTATAAGTTAAGGCTGATTGATTGAAATAAATGATATTTATACAATTTGCATGCAATCACCCAATTTGATAACACAATGTTAGTAATATTCTCTTAGTCATTAAAACTGACACCCTTGCCCAAATCGGCAATTAGTGTCGTGTCTTAAACAAACTGTGAAAAATAGCATGCATAAATTTTCATGCGATATGGAAAAAAACACAATATTATGTTAACAATTATTATATCACAACATACATTCAATTAAAGGTGTAAAATGATCAGTCAGGAACTAAAACCGGAATTGAGATATCCACAATATTGACACAGACAATATTGAGTAATAAGGACATTCACAAAGAAGGGAAAATTTGGCGGTGGCAACAAATATCGAAACTATTGGAATATTGTTTCAATAGATGTCGAGATAATTCTAAGGTAGAATTTTCTGGTAAAAAGTAATAAGGAAACCTGCAAATGGTTTTGTTCAACTGTTATTTCTTTTTTTTTAATATACATCTTTTGTTGCACTGAGTATTTATTTTAAAGACAACTACACCTTATCATAGATGTTTAATTATACATGTATGAGTTATCCTAACAACAGTAATGGTTTGTTGCAGGAAGTAGAGTTATCGCAAAGTGGAAGGACGGATTTTACTATCCAGGTATAATGAAGTCATCCGCAGATAGGAATTCAAAGTGAGTACTACACAAAATTGAATATACGTTGTGTTTGTAAATTACACTTGTAATGTTTTAACACAAGGTTTTTACAAATAATTGTTCTGATATTGATGTGATTTTATATTAATTTTCACATTATTGTTTATTTTTAATTTGATTGAATTTAGATAGGAACACGTGTTCTGTGAAAAAGACACACCATACACCTCTTATATATACTTAACACCTTTAAAATCACAAGTACGAGTATTGTATATAATCTAGATATGGCATGAAGGAATATTATCTTGTTTTTTCGATTTCATTCCAACAATTACATCCCTTTAAAACACAAATTTAACAAATTAATTTCGGTATACACAGATTAACCTATAAAAAAATGAAAAAAATGACAGCAGATCTGTGATAAAAATATAATTAATATTCAAAAATGTGTTTTTAAAGGCGTTAATTGTAAGTTTTCTTGATACATCCTACCGTTGTAAATCAGCATCAAGTTATAATTGTTTAAAAGGATTTAGATGTTTAGGAATTCAGTTCTTTTGATATAGGATGGCAACTCGTAATTGGATGCTATTGCCAATTGAGATGATTTTTTTTTTAAGAAATTTAATGTTCCATGCCAGTGTAATTTGCATTCTTTATTGTTTGTTATTCATTATAATCAGTTAATTGAAATCTGTATGAGAATCCAATATACATGTACCTCTAGCAAACATACTCGTAGATCTATAGATGGTTAGAAGTATGTCATGTGTTCCAAACATGCTTGTGTCATGTTGTATTGACCGTCATCTGTCCACAAACTTTTACGCCTATATGACATAATTATATACAATCTTGAACAAGTTTTTAAATTTTCCAAATCCTAATATTAATGAATTTATTTCAAGTACCAGGTAGTGAGCCTTCCTGTAGGCCTTTGATTTCATAAAGAAATTACAATTTTACAGAAAAATATTTATATACCTGCACACCACTTGTGAAATTCTGAAGGCAGGGGGAAAACACTTAACAAATAATTGTTTATGAGAGCAACATGAATGAACCTTGTTTTATGATTAATACAAATATATAATCTCATTAAATTAATGAAACTGATACATGTATAACCTTCACCAGATGTGCTGTGAAATTTGATGATGGAGACTCGCGTGCGGTAAAGCTTGGTGAAATCTTGTTGATAGAGAAGCTACCAGTAGGACAGAGTGTCATGGTGTTGAACAAAGATGGCTACTTTGAGAGTGGCATGATATCACAACTGTTAACGCAACATTACGTAGTAGAGACAGACGATGGAATTTCTGGAAGGTCAGCACAAAATAAAATAACTGTCATCATAACTTTAAAGAGTTTGGTTGTGCCAATGTCATGACTGGTCAATATTGAACTTTGAATTAAAATAATAAAAGAAATATTAATATGTTTAAATTAATACACAAAGTGATGTGTATCATGATATTTATAGTAGCAAAAATGCCAAATTGCTTTGAAATTACATGTATTTAAAACATACCTGATAACTGTTTAATAAAAGGATTTTATATGTATTCATTTTAAGTTTATCAAACTATATATTTGTTATATAAGTGTGTGTATGTGTTTTATATGTTAAAAATGTGCACATGTGCCATAATTACATGATATTTAATTGTAATATATAGATTGTAAGTATACATGTATTTCATACAAATGTCCGATAAAATGTACACTTTTGCATTTTTATACCCCCGACAAACGAAGTTTTGAGGGGGTATATTGGAGTCACCCTGAGGTCGGTCTGTCGGTCTGTCGGTCTGTCGGTCGGTCTGTCTGTTGCAATTTTCCTTGTCCGGAGCATCACTTGAAAAGTACTGGATGGAATTTCATCAAACGTCATACAATGGTAGAATATAATGAAAGGAAGTGCAGTGTACAAGAAACATAACTCTATTCTTGCTAATTACAGAGTTATTGCCCTTTGATATTTTTTCTTGTCCGGAGCATAACTTGAAAAGTACCGGATGGAATTTCATCAAGCTTCATACAATGGTAGAATATAATGAGAGGAAGTGCAGTGTACAGGAAACTTAACTCTATTCTTGCTAATTACAGAGTTATTGCCCTTTGATATATTTCCCTTGTCTGGAGCATTACTTTTAAAGTACTGGATGGAATTTCATCAAACTTCATACAATGGAAGAATATAATGACAGGAAGTGCAGTGTACAAGAAACATAACTCTATTATTGCTAATAACAAAGTTATTGCCCTTTGTTATTTTTTCTTGTCCGGAGCATAACTTGAAAAGTACCTGATGGAATTTCATCAAGCTTCATACAATGGTAGAATATAATGAGAGGAAGTGCAGTGTACAAGAAACATAACTCTATTCTTGCTAATTACAGAGTTATTGCCCTTTGATATATTTCCCTTGTCTGGAGCATTACTTTTAAAGTACTGGATGGAATTTCATCAAACTTCATACAATGGAAGAATATAATGACAGGAAGTGCAGTGTACAAGAAACATAACTCTATTATTGCTAATAACAAAGTTATTGCCCTTTGTTATTTTTTCTTGTCCGGAGCATAACTTGAAAAGTACCTGATGGAATTTCATCAATCTTCATACAATGGTAGAATATAATGAGAGGAAGTGCAGTGTACAAGAAACATAACTCTATTCTTGCTAATTACAGAGTTATTGCCCTTTGATATATTTCCCTTGTCCGGAGCATTACTTTTAAAGTACTGGATGGAATTTCATCAAACTTCATACAATGGTAGAATATAATGACAGGAAGTGCAGTGTGCAGGAAACATAACTCTATTCTTGCTAATTACAGAGTTATTGCCCTTTGATATATTTCCCTTGTCAGGAGCATTACTTTTAAAGTACTGGATGGAATTTCATCAAACTTCATACAATGGTAGAATATAATGACAGGAAGTGCAGTGTACAAGAAACATAACTCTATTCTTGCTAATAACAGAGTTATTGCCCTTTGATATATTTCCCTTGTCTGGTGCAGTACTTTTAAAGTACTTTTAAAACCATCAGTGATAACAGTTTAATAAAGTTCATGAAAGAACCAAGTTGATGAATACATGGAGTTCGAGCAAAGCAGGTTCGATATTGTATTCCTAGTGCTCTTGTTTGTTTCTTATCCATAAAATTGTTGTCTCTCAACATAACTCGAAAAAGTATAACATTTATTGATTGCCATGAAAGCTTGTACACTGCACTGCACAATAATTAAAAAGACCGTTTTTAATTTTAACAAAACCATAAAAAAATTAACAATACAAAAAACTCAATCCATAACATTCTCTTTTATTAAGAATTTTTTTTGTCTGGAGCATAACTTTAAAACTATTGGATATAATTTAATAAAACTTCATACAATGGTTAACCACTTTCTGTCATGACGGCGTTCGGGGGTATTCATCACCTTCAGTGATATGTCTAGTTTTATTTGTAAGTATATTACTTTATAAATATATACAACTCAAACCTGTTTTAAACTGCCAGTCAAGGGAAGGAGAAAACATGCCCATTTAAGACAGGTTGATGCCTAATAAGTAAATTTGCTCTGAAATCAGGGAAATGGGAAATAGCAAATGATGCAGCTTTATACAAAAACTTAATACAGGTGACCACTAACACAGGATTGGCTGTATTTGTAGTATGTGTATTGTAATACAGGTGACCGCTAACACTGGATTGGCTGTATTTGTAGTATGTGTATTGTTATACAGGTGACCGCTAACACAGGATTGGCTGTATTTATAGTATGTGTATTGTAATACAGGTGACCGCTAACACAGGATTGGCTGTATTTGTAGTATGTGTATTGTAATACAGGTGACCGCTAACACAGGATTGGCTGTATTTGCAGTATGTGTATTGTTATACAGGTGACCGCTAACACAGGATTGGCTGTATTTGTAGTATGTGTATTGTAATACAGTTGACCGCTAACACTGGATTGGCTGTATTTGTAGTATGTGTATTGTGATACAGGTGACCGCTAACACAGGATTGGCTGTATTTGTAGTATGTGTATTGTGATACAGGGGACCGCTAACACAGGATTGGCTGTATTTGTAGTATGTGTATTGTGATACAGGTGACCGCTAACACTGGATTGGCTGTATTTGTAGTATGTGTATTGTAATACAGGTGACCGCTAACACAGGATTGGCTGTATTTGTAATATGTGTATTGTAATACAGGTGACCGCTAACACAGGATTGGCTGTATTTGTAGTATGTGTATTGTAATACAGGTGACCGCTAACACAGGATTGGCTGTATTTGTAGTCTGTGTATTGTAATACAGGTGACCGCTAACACAGGATTGGCTGTATTTGTAGTATGTGTATTTTAATACAGGTGACCGCTAACACAGGATTGGCTGTATTTGTAGTATACATGTGTATTGTAAGTGTGTATATGTGTTTGCAGGTACAACTTCAGTCAGGTGATACTGACAGCAGACCAAGCTTCCTGCATCATCTCAGATGTTGGTCATGAAATTATGATGACGTTGCCAGGACAACCAGGACCCCTAACAAATATTGGTGATATCAGCCTAGGTACGCTATCACTGTAGAGAGAATTTATGTAGGAATTACTTATTTTAGACAGCAAATTTGCCAACAGTCGTAAAATTTCTGGGTAATCGTTTGCAACATTTACATGTAACATGTTACACTGTTTAGTATGTGATTGTACAAATAGTTATTCCACACTCCTTTGAGACAAAACTGTTATTAAAGGTAAATTGCTTCAGTGAATTTAAAGAATTTTTTTTTATGTAATGCCCTTATACTTTATGAAATCACTCCCAGTGTTTACATTAATAAAGCAGTTTATTTTTGAAATACCTGTAGAAAACCTTATTGATGCTCCAAGAAGGTCATCGAAAAAGCAGCAACTACTACCTGAAATCAAGCTTGAAAAAGAAAGTAGAGATCAAGGTCAGAGTACAAAAGGTCGGAAGAGAAAAATAGATGAGTTGAGACCACAGGCAACAAGCACTCCTACTCCAAAAGGCAAAGTTGAAAGTAATTTGAAGAGGAGGAAAGGTATGGAACAATCAAATTAATCATTTGGATATATTTTGAAATCTTTACTAATTTAAAGCAATATTGAACGTGAGTCACAGATTAGGTCATGTGTGATAGTGAGGAATAGCTTGGAGTCAAATTTACATGTCACCAAGTTGGACTTGTGTACCATCCCGTGTCTCTGTTTGACTCATTTATTGAAATCCCAAAAACATTACCAGCACTAATTTCTCACTGATGAGGTTAGGGGTTAAGTCCAGCTCAAAATGATGGGATATTGATTAGCAAAATTTAACAGCTGTTTTACTACAATGTGCCATATAACCACTTATGTGTTGAAAATGATACTGATATATCATAAATTAAAGAAATGTTAATATAGATAGAAGTCATTGAATGAGTGTAATATGCGGAAAATGAGTTTGTGTCATATATGTTGCTGTCCGAGTAGTCAATGTTACAGCCAGTGTTGGAAATATGTAGAAATCTGCCAGTTGATTGCTGTCAGAATGAAGAATTCCTACTCTCGATTTATTCAGTAAATAGAATTTATAAATAAAAAATTTAACATGACTCACTACCACACACATCCAATGATCATCCCATGATAAGAACAATTTAAATCAAGCGGAGCATGTGTGCAGCAGGTAAAGTGTTGGCTGCTCATGCCAGAGGTCATGTGTGCCGCAGGTAAAGTGTTGGCTGCTTATGCCAGAGGTCATGTGTGCAGCAGGTAAAGTGTTGGCTGCTCATGCCAGAGGTCATGTGTGCAGCAGGTAAAGTGTTGGCTGCTCATGCCGGATGAGGTCATGTGTGCAGCAGGTGAAGTGTTGGCTGCTCATGCCGGAGGTCGTGTGTGCAGCAGCGAAGATGTTCGCTGCTCATGCCAGATGAGGTCATGTGTGCAGCAGGTAAAGTGTTGGCTGCTCATGCCAGAGGTCATGTGTGCAGCAGCGAAGATGTTCGCTGCTCATGCCAGATGAGGTCATGTGTGCAGTAGGTAAAGTGTTGGCTGCTCATGCCGGAGGTCATGTGTGCAGCAGCGAAGATGTTCGCTTCTCATGCCAGATGAAGTCATTTGTGCAGCAGGTAAGGTGTTGGCTGCTCATGCCAGATGAGGTCATGTGTGCAGCAGGTAAGGTGTTGGCTGCTCATGCCAGAGGTCATGTGTGCAGCAGCGATGATGTTCGCTGCTCATGCCAGATGAGGTCATGTGTGCAGCAGGTAAAGTGTTGGCTGCTCATGCCGGAGGTCATGTGTGCAGCAGCGAAGATGTTCGCTGCTCATGCCAGATGAGGTCATGTGTGCAGCAGGTAAAGTGTTGGCTGCTCATGCCAGAGGTCATGTGTGCAGCAGCGACGATGTTCGCTGCTCATGCCAGATGAGGTCATGTGTGCAGCAGGTAAAGTGTTGGCTGCTCATGCCGGAGGTCATGTGTGCAGCAGCGAAGATGTTCGCTGCTCATGCCAGATGAGGTCATGTGTGCAGCAGGTAAGGTGTTGGCTGCTCATGCCAGAGGTCGTGTGTGCAGCAGCTACGATGTTCGCTGCTCATGCCAGATGAGGTCATGTGTGCAGCAGGTAAGGTGTTGGCTGCTCATGCCAGATGAGGTCATGTGTGCAGCAGGTAAAGTGTTGGCTGCTCGTGCCAGAGGTTATGTGTGCAGCAGCGAAGATGTTCGCTGCTCATGCCAGATGAGGTCATGTGTGCAGCAGGTAAGGTGTTGGCTGCTCATGCCAGATGAGGTCATGTGTGCAGCAGGTAAGGTGTTGGCTGCTCATGCCAGAGGTCATGTGTTGGATCCAAGATTTGATCCAATTACTTCTCAAATCACTTGATGCTGGTTCTATCCAGGAAACGGACTCAAGATACAAGCTTTCATAATAAATCTAACCAAGGACTTCTATAGAAGGATAGGAAACTTGCATCTCTCTGTTAATTGGTGATAAAATAGCATAGGAAGAATTAATAATTTGGCAAAATAATCATTCAAATTTCACAGGCAACTGATTTCTTATATATTATGTTTTGTGTATGTAACCTTAGATGTTTTATAATATTTTAAACATGCAAAATGGTCTTGAATTTAAAACATTGCAGTTTAAAGCACTTCGTTTATTTTTTAGTTGCGATATACAAATTTTGTAATTATATAAGTACTTCAACAATGGTAAACCCAATTTACTGGGAATAGTCGCATTTTGTGGAGAATTCCATTGTGCAAAGAAAAAATTTTGATTTGTATTTCTGAGATGAATGGAAGTAAGGATATTATAAATGAGATTTCTCGAGATTTTGCGTGAATATGCGAGCGTTCATAACATCTCAATCAGTTGCTTTTCCTTTTCTATATAAGTTCATGATCTAACTTGAATTAGTATAAACTAAGAAGAGTTCGATTTCAAATAAACAACTGATATCACTGACTATACTGAAAATTGATGCGAATATTTTAAGAGATTTTTGAAATATAAAACTGTGATAAATGGGGAGCTCACTTGATAATATATTTCCCTTCAGAGTTTAAAAATTGTAAATTCACAAATATGGTGTGGCTTTGTTAACATCACCTCCACATCTAAATGATAATATGATGTAGCATTTGGGTAAATGATATTGACCAGTTATGACTAGCATCAATCAAACTCTTTGAATTTATGGTTTCTTGTAACATTACAGCTGAAGGTGTGTTTGAAGAAAGTCCTATTGGAACTGCTCATGGGTCCCCTTTGTCCGCTCGCATGTTGCCCAGAAAAACTAGAGTGGAATTATTCACCGGGGACATGGGACCAATACCACAAAAGAATATTTTCAAGGGCATAACATTTTTCCTGACACATGTGCAGAAAACAGCGGAGCAGAGAGAGCAAGAGCGTAAACTGTTGGAAGACTCATCCCTGGAAACTTCAACCGATGAAAGTGCTAATGAAGGTGAGACAACTGATGGTTACATTCTAGGAGGATGAAATAAGAAAAACAAATATTGTGATTAGGCCAAATAAAAGAATTTCTTCGATACTGTTCTGTGCCCAACCCTTCAAAATGCTCTCACTCAGGGCTTGAAACTTCTGATTAAAGCTACTCGTCCTCTCTTTCCAACATTTTTAATTGAATGCTTAGATCTTAAGAAATATTAAGGTCAGTTTTATTAAACCTTACTCGTCCTAACCAAATGTTCACTCGTCATGGTGAGTGGATGAGAGGAATTTTCCAGCCCTTTGACGTGATACACTTTTTAAAACATCTAAAAATACTCCAGTGTTTTCTCAAGCTCCAATTTTTTGGGGGCCATTGATGACCCACTGACTAAAAATTTGGATGTCATTAGTTGACTAGTTTTAAACTTAATCAACTTGAGTAAATGGAGGTAAAAAATACATGATTGTCTAAATCAGTTTTACTTCTTATTTCACACAAATTTCTCAATCAAAGCTTCAACTTAAGCTAACAACTTCAAAACAATTTAACTTCAAACAAATTTTTTCACTTCTGGCAACAAGTTACAACAACTAGAAACTAGTTTTTTATGATCATGGCCACAGGGCCATGAACTTTTCAGATGTCATGGCCCAAGCTCGATCACCATGGCTCTAACTATTTTTAATGAAAAATACTAAACTTGTTTCAATATTTTATATTTCAGCTGAGCTACATGTTCAGCATTTCTAAGCGTTATACTCTTTGGAAAACAAAACTTTGTTTTTCTTTTCTTTTTCCCAAATCTGGCTCAAAGACTCATTTTAGAGTATTGTTACCTTAATATAAAAACATTCTAATGGTAACTTAACAAAAATGTTGTTTTCTTTTTCCCATATCTGGCTCAAAGACTCATTTTAGAGTAATGTTACCTTAATATAAAAACATTCTAATGGTAACTTAACAAAAATTAATTAAATTTCTGAAATTAAATAATAATTTTTCAAAATTAGTATAATTTTCTAAATGTTTATTTTCTTTTATCCGGAACCTTTTAAATGTCTATTAAAGAAACATAAATGGCGCTGGGAATACCGGCATAAAACTTGGGACTGGCCGATGTTTAAACTAGTATTAAATTGTCGCGGATGCTCGTCTTGATACCTTATAGAAATCAAAATAAAAAGTTTTTCAGATAGAGTTTCGGCCGTACATTGTCAGCAACTTTTTTGAAAAGTTTCACGATTTCCACATTTCATCTTTATATACAAACAACCTAATACTGGGTATATATCCTTTACCAATTAAACTGGATGCTATTTAGAACCGGTACTGTATTGAAAATGGTGTTAAACCCTATTTAAATTATTTCGATGCCTGAGGTTGAAGAACATTTATATCACATATGCAGTAGAATAATAACAGTGGAAAACGACAGCATGAAAAGTGTCGGGCATGATAAATACTACAATCAAAATGGAATTCATGGATAAAATGTTTTTGTCTGATATAAATATAATCATTTTGAGACCATGTATGCTATAATTGTTAAGGTTCTAGACTTGTAAAGGACTCTGGGTTTCAATATTTGCAGAGGAACTTGGTGCTCCATTTGACAAAGCTCACCTGAAGACTCAGATTGAGGCTGGCGGCGGTACCCTGCTTGAAAATCTGGATGAAAAAATGGTAGGAACCGAATTCTTGGGCCATTCTTAGAAAAAGTTGTTTGCCATGCTCCTACCTACTCAATCAAATTTGCAGCTACCCAAACTTTTTAATTGACTTTCAAAGCTTTGAATTTTTTTATGATTTCTGTCCTTTTTGTCTATCCCCCCGCTTTGTGAAAAGCGGGAGACACTAATTTGGATCTTTCTGTCCGTCTGTCTGTCACACTTTGATTTCCATGCAATAAATTAAGAATGCATTAGTCAAATCTTTTGAAATTTTAATCAAGTGTTTATAATGACAAAACACATGCTTAGTTTGATTTTAGGGGTTGTGACATTTGTTGTAGAGTTGTGCCCCTTTAATTTGTGAAAATTTTTATTTTTGGGGGTTTCTGTGCAATAACTTAAGAATGCCTGTATCAAATCATTTGAAATGGTTGTACAATGTTTTTTATTTTAGAGGTTGTGACGTTTGCCGTTGTAGAATTTTGCCCCTTTAATTTATGAAAATTAGTAATTTTTTGGTTTGGTGCAGTAGCTTATGAATTCTAGATTCAAATCTTTTCAAATTCTAATACAGTGTTTATAATGACAAAACATAGGCTAAGTTCGATTAAAGAGGTTTTGACAATTGTCGTTCTACAGTTATGCCCCCTTTAATTTGTAAAAAAATCATAATTTTGGTTTTTTTTGTGCAACAACTTAAGAATGCCTGAATTGAATCTTTTGAAAAAAGTGGTTGACATAAATTCCCTGAATTTGCTTGTTTGGTTTAAAATATTTTAGCTACCTACCCACATAAAAAATATTGGGCTGGCACTCAAAAAACAAACATTTTTTTTAAGAATAGCCTTGTTAATAAAAGTATCCAGCATTTTATTCTGTTGGGATATCTCATACTGAAGGTGTAGTGATATTGTTTGGTGACAACCGTCATTCTGTCTGGGTTAATAGATTTGTTGTAGGAAGCAGGACTTTTATAATAGTGACAAAGTGCTATGTGTCCCACCATGAATGATTACACTTTACTATTTATCAACCCTTTTTATCAAACTTCAACAATATCAATTTAGAAGTCACATTATTGATCATTTACTACATTTCATTTTATGATATTTCAGGTCTCTAGAGGGAAGAAAAAATGCATTTTACTCTCATCATCGTATCAAAAGACTTTAAAGTATTTTCAATGTTTGGCATGTGGCATCCCTTGTATATCACACATGTGGCTGGCAAACTCTTGCTCTCAGGTAAAATGCTTGATTTAGAATTACTGTGTGATACAGTTAACATACTGATGATGTTGCTTCCAAATATTAAAAGGTTTCTTATGTTAAAGTGATGTGTTATAGTGTTTGAGATAACAACAGTATTGACAATGATACTTAATATGACAGCTTATATTTATGGTGATTCATGTAGTTTTGGTGTCAGAATCATTTGTTATAAAGATAAGCTCACTGTAGCTAATGAATGTCAGCGGAGATGGCAAATTCAGTATAAGATATTACTGTGCCAGTTCTACAGTTACCAAAATTATTAAGTTTTATTGGCAGTTGAGTGTCAGTTTATTGGCATCGTGTAATCTTTTTGTGGTGATATCATGAAATATCCATACATTCAGATAAAGTCAAAGATTTAAAGAATTGGCTATTGAATCAGATGCCAATTTTACAACACATAGTTGACTGTATTTGTATTCTCTCACACAGAGTTGACTGTATTTGTGTTCTCTCACACAGAGTTGACTATATTTGTATTCTCTCACACAGAGTTGACTGTATTTGTATTCTCTCACACAAAGTTGACTGTATTTGTATTCTCTCACACAGAGTGGACTGTATTTGTATTCTCTCAGAGTGGACTGTATTTGTATTCTCTCACACAGAGTTAACTGTATTTGTATTCTCTCACACAGAGTTGACTTTATTTGTATTCTCTCACACAGAGTTAACTGTGTTTGTATTCTCTCACACAGAGTTGACTGTATTTGTATTTTCTCACACAGAGTTAACTGTGTTTGTATTCTCGCACACAGAGTTGACTGTATTTGTATTTTCTCACACAGTTAACTGTGTTTGTATTCTCGCACACAGAGTTGACTGTATTTGTATTTTCTCACACAGAGATGACTTTACTTGTATTCTCTCACACAGAGTTAACTGTGTTTGTATTCTCTAAAACATAGTTGACTGTATTTGTATTCTCTCACACAGGGTCGGTTGTTGGATGAGAAATCATATGTCCTTCCAGCAGGTATAAGTCTTGAGAAAAGGAAGCTGATGGAATGGCAAGTACAGTTTTATAAATATACACCTTCAGTACAAGGTTCTCTTTGGCTGAGTGGTCTTCAGTAATGTCTAGATATCACTTCCTCTCACCACCAAGGTCATGAACTTGAGTCAAGCTTGGTCCAAAACTTTATGGGAGTTTATTAATTATATGTACTTGGGAAAGGGACTCGGTCCAAGCTTAGTCCAAAACTTTATGCGTGTTTGTTAATTATATGTACAGTCAAACCTGTCTTAAGCAGCCAGCCAAGGGAAAGGGCCAAATTTGCCGCTTAAGACAGGTGGCTGCCTACTACAGGGTCATCAATTTTCACCCAGATTAGGGAAGTATTTTTGTATATTGGCACAATTTCACAATCTCAACACGTTCATCCAAAGTCAAACACTTCCGTTTTGGTGGCATTGTTAACACGCTGACAATCAAAACATTTATGATTTAAGTCACAATAAATCATTTCCAAATTTTATATTTTCCACAATTAGCGCTTCTTTAATCTTTTTATATGCCGACTTTTTCACAGTTAACGTGTTTACACAAAACACTTTGATCTGTCTATTTTACCAATAACGTGAGCTAAAAATAGAGATTTGAAAATTATCACGCACTACACTCGTGTTTGAGTCGGAAAAATTCCGATTCATCCAAAGTCAAACACTTCCGTTTTGGTGGCATTGTTAACACGCTGACAATCAAAACAATTATGATTTAAGTCACAATAAATCATTTACAAATTTTATATTTTCCGCAATTAGCGCTTCTTTAATCTTTTTATATGCCGACTTTTTCACAGTAAACGTGTTTACACAAAACACTTTGATCTGTCTATTTTACCAATAACGCGAGCTAAAAATAGAGGTTTGAAAATTATCACGCACTACACTCGTGTTTGAGTCGGAAAAATTCCGATTATGTAGAACACAATAACAGCTTTGTTTGGTTCGAGTCGGAAAAATGGCGATTATGTAGAATACAATAACAGCTTTGTTTGGTTTGTTTACGGCCAATTAAGAAAGTTTAAACTAAAAGAAACTTATTTTAAATTAAAGATATATTATAATTATTTGATTTATTTGGTTTTTAGTACTTTAATTAAATATTAATTCTGTGGCCGTAATGAAATTTTTATATGCCAAAATCGATATATTACTGTAAAATTTGTTCATTTGGTGGCCGTTTTAGGAGGTTTTTAATGCATTAGGGACCAAAAATGTTGGCCGCTGGACGTGTCGACCAGGTGACCACCTATTGCAGTTAAATTATATAGTAAATTTCGACGGGAGGGTCTGAAACTGGCCGCTTAAGGCAGGTGGCTGCTTATAACAGGTGACCGTTAGTACAGGTTTGACTGTATTTATATAACTGTTGTGCAAGTTTGGTTAAGTTTCAATGAAAAATGATGGTGATATTGTGTCTACAAGAAAAAGGTTAACGGAAGGACGACAGACGAACGACAAGACAATTTACCATGACATAAGCGCTGCTGGCTATTGGCCAGTAGAGCCAGAGACATATTTTAGAGACAATAATAATAATATTCTGGTAGAGAGGATAGCTGCACTGAAGTAAAGCCAAAACATCTTAGGAGATTGTCAGGACCCCTTGTGCATCCGCACTCACACACATTTTCTTTCCTCACTTCTTGGATCATACCAGTATGGCACAACCCTTAGCGTTACAAAAACCCTTAGTGTAAAAATTGTTACACTAATGGTTGACACCACAACCCTTTGTGTAACAATTACAATAAGGGTTGACACCGCTACCCTTAGTGTAACAAAAACCACTTTTGTTACCCTATGGGTTATGGTTTCGACCCTTCGTGTAACAATTGTTACACTAAACATATGTTTGGTAAATGTATTGACATTTGATTATAACAAAGGTTCACTTAGTGTAACATTTTTTTTCAACTACAAATTTATTTATCCCTGCTATGAAATGGGGAGATATAGTGTTACCCATGTTCGTCTATCCGCACACACGAATGGGTAGTTAGGTGTCTAGGGTTTAGGGTTAGCAATTTTTTTGGATGGTTGAAAAACAGTTGAAAATATTTTTTATTGGACATTTTGTTATTATGGAACAATACTAATAAAATTATCACTTAGTGTTAATGAATGAATGAATGAATGAATGAATTTTACGGCGTACCAACACATTATAGGTTATTCGACTCCAACAGGAAGGAAGATTCTAGGTTCACTCTACATGTACAAAAACAACAAATTAACATACAGATTTAAAAAAATACATCAACAAATGAATATGCAGAATGACCCTAGAACCTTGAAACCTGCAGAACTGCAGAGTTTAACCGCAATAAAGAACATGACAAAAAATGGTTAAGAAAAACACGCTGACAATCAAAACATTTATGATAATCATTTCCAATTTTATATTTTTCCACAGTTAGCGCTTTTTACAAGTGTGAACTTAAAGAGTTAATTCCTTATCGTTCGTTAAAAGCGCGAACAAACTGCCATTCTAATTATCGTCTCAAAAACGTTACCTTCTTTAAACTCTTTATTAAATTCCGACTTTTTCACAGTTAACGTTTACACAAAACACTTTGATCTGTCTAATTTACCAATTACGCGAGCTAAAAATAGAGATGAGAAAATTATCACGCACTACACTCGTGTTTGAGTCGGAAAAACCACAATAACAGCTTTGTTCGGATTGAGCCGGAAAAATGACGATTATGTAGAACACAATAACAGCTTTGTTTGGTTTGTTTACGGCCAATTAAGAAAGTTTAAACTAAAAGAAACTTATTTTAAATTAAAGATATATTATAATTATTTGGTTTTTAGTACTTTAATTAAATATTAATTCTGTGGCCGTAATGAGATTTTTATGTGCCAAAATCGATATTTTACGGTAAAATTTGTTCATTTGGTGGCCGTTTTAGGAGGTTTTCAATGCATTTGGGACCAAAAATGTTGGCCACTGGCCGCGTCGACCAGGTGACCGCCTATTGCAGTTAAATTATAAAGTAAATTTCGACGGGAGGGTCTGAAACTGGCCGCTTAAGGCAGGTGGCTGCTTATAACAGGTGACCGTTAGTACAGGTTTGACTGTACTTGGGAAAGGGACTCGATCCAAGCTCTGTCTAAAACTTTATGCGCATTTGATAATTATAAGTACTTGGGAAAGGATCTGGTTCAATTAGATCTATCTGAAGTTTTCCTTCACCAATAAAACTAGATGCCATAAAAAAATGTAATTCAAATGAGTTATACTAGTACTTCATTACTGAGATAATGACTTTAGGCCCATACCCGATGTTATGGATTTAAGCCCTAGATCATGAATTTAGGCCCAGATCTGTCAATTTAATGGTCAAATAAGTGTCAAAATCTTGTGAAAAGATCAAGTTGGTGTGATGTTTTCCTGTATAAAGTAAGTGTCAGCTCTTTCTCAGATAAGTGAAATTCCACAATACTTTGATCAATATAATGGATAAGACATAGATCAAATTAAAGGTCACGCGATATGTTGATACTATTTTATTCTATATTATAAAATACATTGCAATCTTACACGAGTCTTACCTAATTGCATACGTCTGGTTAGGAAATCCATTTTTAGCTCACCGGGATGAAGTCCAAGGAGAGCTATTGCCATGACCCCGTCGTCATTGATGTCTGTAGACACTCAGGTTAAACTTTTGCATGTAAGTTTAAGATATCTATGCAACCACTCATTGGATGTGAATGAAACTTGGCATGTGTGTTCACCATCATCAATGGAACACACACTGACAAGAACCATAACTTTGGATTGCATTTTGACACAGTTATGGCCCTTTTTGGACCCAGGGGTGAGCTTTGTTATCTTCTGACAACTCTTGTTGTACATTTTGGCATATTTTAATAAATATCTTTATTGCAATAATGGCTCATTGATTATATCTAAGCATGCCATACTAATAAAAAAAATATTTGCTTATTCTAACATTTTGAAAAGAAACTGACATGCTGCCTTCAAGTGTGGTGATGAAAGAGAATCAGATGGCTTAAAGTTTGCTTAAATTGTTTTGTAGCCTTGTGTAACTAAACACTAGCTAAGATTAATAGTTAGAGTTAATGAATGCAGCACAGTTATACAAGTATCCTTCATGATTGAGTGGTCTAACACACTGTTGTCTATTGGCTACTACTCTTACTGCTCAGTTCATGGGTTCAAGCTTTGCCAAGCCATAAACATTATATGATAACGTTTGAAAGTTACTGACAGAAAGATAGTGTTTCTACTCAAATTCATTCAGTGGTGTTTCCCCACCAATAGAATTGGATATAATAAAATTAAACAACAAATTGATTATATGAATACAACATTAAAAAGGGGTCCTTCAAATTTAATGGTTTTGAATTTTATTGATTAAAAAAATACCTACCTGTTAGATAAATTATTGTTTTTGTTTTGTTATATTTCAGGAAAGGGAAAAAAGACACTTTTGTGGGTATTAAGGCAATTGTACATTCCAAAAATGCAAAATTTGTTGAATCTTGGACAACAATTATGCAATTAGCAAAGTGCCAGGTATACAAACAACTACAGTACACGGATGTCCATGTGATAGTGACAGACAATACGTGTTTAGCGACAGTGAAGAGACAGGCAGGGAATCATTCCATACCACTTGTGTCAACTGAGTGGATCATTCAGTCACTAGTGAATTCTCGAGTTGTAGCTTACGATGGACATCCCAGATATAGATATGATTTTGTCATCTGATCTCTGGATATCCTGTGCAAGAATAAATCAAAATGTGTAATAGTTCACACTAAATACTGACAATTGGTTACTAATAAGCATTTTGTTATCCAACTTTTTTGTAAGTAGACCAGAGATGAGCAGAGTTACATACAATATTTTATTAGATCCTTCGGTAAAAACAAAACTTGTGATAGGTCATGGATTGATCAATCCACTTTGCTATCTGAGCCCTGCTGACTTACAAGCTTGATCCCCTATCAGCTCAAACAAGGAGAGATAAGACAATGAAAATTGTTGAAATTGACATGTGGAAAGGACTTGCACTAAAACTCTTTTTAGTGTTCAGGTAGTTTGTGTGGTGACTCTGATAAATGGCCTATAGATGTATTTGTAGTTTCAATTTTTATAAAAGAACTGACTAATATCTGCCATACATTGTACATTATGTGGCACAGTCATATACTAAAACTGGTGTCAGTTTGTGAGAGTTTGAGAGAGAAACCAACTTACATCTGCCATACATTGTACATTATGTGGCACAGTCATTTACTAAAACTGGTGTCAGTTTGTGAGAGTTTGAGAAAGAACTGACTAATATCTGCCATACATTGTACATTATGT